>OX454266.1:36073744-36673744 GCA_949715065.1 Periphyllus acericola
GTCTTTAAAAGAAATCATCGGGCTGACAGTGCGCGAACACAGTGACGGATTTAGCATTATATTAATTGAATTCTTTGTTAAATATTTAATAACAATCGTCATTCATTTATTTTTGGATGCAGACGAACATCATTTCACTCGTTGAAAATGTAAAAACACCAAAACGTATTGTCGAAGCATACATCAGTCACTTTAGTTACCGTGCTGAGCCATCACTGTATAATTCTCGGAGTTTAATAAAAATGATATGTTGGTTTACAAAAGTGGAACTGTTTGAGTGATTGTGTTTATTCCGTTATCGACCGCGAGTCGCAAATAATGTTAACAAGGGGTGGCAAAATGAAAGTTACTTAGGGGCAGTAATCCGTTTCCACACAAACCTCCTCGAACCCGTCTTTTGTGCTCCACGTTCGCGGGGCGATTGTTGTTTTATTGTTAATGTTATTTTCGTTTGTGTGCATATATGTTATTATTTTCCTGCAAACGTTTTCACCTCCCTTCCAGAAAATGAAAAACACAGGAAATCGAATTTATCGGTGTGGGCTGGGCCACGGGGGTAAGAAACACGTCGTTTTTCGCAACACCCACGCGAACGCTCATTACCCAATAATACGCGTTTACGTGGGTATAGTGTGTAATAATTAATAATTTATGTATTTATTTTGATTTATTCGTATCACCGCATCGTGGACGGGGTTGACGGAATACGATCGCTTCGCAGTCGGACTTAAAACACTTCGCAGTGGTGAAAATAAAATGAAAAAAAAATATATTATAATCTAGCCGCGTCTCCGGATCTTTGCCACGGGTGGTAGGGGAGAGGGCTAATAACGAAACGCATGAGAGGTCTGTTGTGCATTGTGCGAACGGTATGCGCACGCGCGATCGCAATCGTGTTCTAACGAAACGCCGCGGCCAAAGTAAACACGCTTGCACCCCATCCCGCTGCTCCGACAACTACCACGACGACGGCGCGCGGTGGGGTCTCGTTTGCGAAATCGCATCCATTTTTTTCTCTTTTCGTTCGGGTTCTACGTGCTCACGTACACCTATAATAATAGCCAGTCGCAGATCCGGAAACTTTGAACGGGGGAGGTAAAAAAAAACTTTGTTTTACTTTCTATTTTATAATTTATTTATTGGTGCCAAGTGTATTTTAAAAATATAATTTATCAATGAAATAAGTACATAACAGTTATAATAAGCATATCAATATCAAAAAAAGTAAATATACATCATATCAACATAGAAACTATTTTAAATTTGACACCAATTACTAAGACTAGAGTCTAGAAGTCTAGTAGACTTGTGTCCAAATTAATTAGACGCATCGTTCTTTGAAACGGGCCATTTCATAAATAATTGGTTTTGCCAGTGTTGATTACGAAAATATGATTATTATGGAACCCAAGCCTTGGTACATGAAATTAAACCCTAATACCCCATTAAGGAATGAATTAGATTAATATTAAAATTTGACTGTAGCATTCTTCTTCTATTCAGGTTAGTTAAGTTCAACAATTTAGGAATCGGTGTGTAGTCGTGAAAATGGTTACTATAACATAACTTGCGTAAGAAAGAGAGCGTTTCGAAATCTTTTAGATTGAGTCTTTTTGATTATAGGTGGATTATATCATAGCCCCGAACTCTAAGATTGATCGTAGTAGCGAGATGGAGGTATATACAATTTTGAGGCAATTTGTATATTCTAACTGTAATTGTCTAGTGTTTTTTCTGAAATATCTGGATTCATTTTTATATCACTATGAATAATTAGATGCATTGGTCCATTTTATCAATTTTCTCCTATTCTGATCTTAGATCCGTTTTTATACGCCAACGAGAAGAAAATGTATGTGTAATTGACGTCATTTATGATGTATGTACTTAATAACTATAATTTTATTAGTGACTTGGAGCCACAGAGGATGTCCAGGAACCCATGGCCCACTTCTAGAATCCGCGCCTGATAAGTGTTACACGTCACCCTTACACTCAATATAGCTGGGTGAGGTTCTGGGGAGGGTAGAGGGAGTGACGTAATTTCAATTTTTCGTTCAATATGCATATTATAAAGCAGGTTGCAAACACTGTCTGGAAATGTCAACGCAACAAAAATAATAATCCAGGTGTTTTCCAACACACTTACTAAATAAATAGTAAAAAAATCGTGATAAGGCATGAACATTGGCCATTATTTAGTTCAACCAATTTATTAAGTGGGCTAAATAAATATAACATTGAGTTTAAAACACGTAAATGTACCCTATGCTACGGTCCAAAAGTCGCCACTGGAGGTTAGGACGCGATATTCGTAACACCCTCACGTATAGTATTGTTAGAAAGAATTTTTTTAGGTCACGAATGTGCAAAATCGCTTTTTCCGGGCCAATATGGAATCGCGTGGGTTCGTTTTCGATTTTCGTTCACGCGTTTTGCCACCGAGTATACGTATACAGTTTACGTGTAAAAAGTACCGAATTAATTGATATGTCGAAACGCGATACCTGCCACGCTCGTTTAGGACCATGTACAAAGATGTGGACAAACACAATGTAGTATGACGCACTGACACGACGTTTCGGTGTAGGACTTGAGAACGAAAATCGTATTAATTTCGAAACCGGAAAAAACTCGACGATTATTCGCACCGACTCGAAAACGAGGAAAATCCGCTCTCGTTTTCTTTCTCCCGTATTAGCTGCACGTAATAATAATTACGCTCGGACACGTCTCGAAAACTTTACCCCAAATCAGTTCGTGTGTCCTGCGCGTGCCGTCCGACGTATACTGCGGGTGCCAACAAAGGCATTTGATGTAATACACGTTTGCGTGCGGATTTCATCCGTACATAGGATCCACGTCAAACGCCTAATCTGCATACCTACCGCGCGATATTTCTGTGCGTATCCCACGTCGTCGGTGAGATGACCCGATACGGATTCCGAACGGAGAGGAAAAAGCGATTCGCATTTCTCAACACCTCGACCTTTACGTACGTCTTATTGGTTTCGAATTGTCAGCGACTAACCGTACACGTTTGCCGCGCACGACGTTCAGTAAACACGAACGTAAGCTCCTGAATTGTACTTACTTTGTCAAACTATTTGAGCTAAATAACACAAATAACACATAAGACAAACAGCGTTTGCATTCTTTGCAGCTTTTCGTTGAATTAACAATTCATTATTTCAATTCATATATTATAAATCGTATTCACAGGGAACGTTTGGAATTTCATGATTTTCCTTGGGAGTCCCACTCGCGTAGATACAAGTACACCGTTCTTATGTGATCGATAGTATCATGAAAATTACCAAGTATAAATATTGTATCTGTCTAATTGTTAATACGAGTGGAAGGTTATATTTTAGTCTAACAGTGACTTATTGGTAGATCTACTTATAATTGTCGTACTCTTCAAACATCGGATTAAACTCATTACAACTTTAAATCAATCTAAAAGTAAAAACAATTTTTGAATTTTAACTAATGCGTTTTATTTTGTTCCAAATTTATGTCTAACCATAAATATTAGATTATGCTTTCGATGCAAAAAAAAAACCCACCGCAGTTATAGTTCAAGAGCACTACATTATTAATTACGTGGCCTCTTTTCAATTAACGTTAAAATATTATTTTCGCATTTACTAGGATAAAATACTTGTGTGTTTGCAAAATAACGCATGATGACGTTATTTCGAAGAAATTGGAGAAAGCAATCTTAAAAAGAAACAGTACTACCGATTGTCCACAGCAACTCAATAATAATATATAAGTTTAAATACAATACTCTATATAGAACTAAGGCGAAAATATAACTCAGTTTAGCAGACTAGATTTTTATATATATGTGAAAACATTCAAACTTTCCGAATGGAAAAATACCGAAATGTACTTCTTTTTCAAAAACAAGTTATAAAATATAAAATTCAATCATTGCTCTCAAAATATGTCAACTAAATAATATGTACAAAATGAACCATGAAAAAAATTTTGAATTCGATATGATCGATGTATTCGAACGCGCTTGAACATTGGGTCCAAAAGCATACAATAATATTCGACTACATACATTTAAAATGTAAATAATCATAACAATAATATACAATATACTAATTAATAATTATTATCAACGTTTTTCTTTTATGGATTCAATCTAAAATTTTGTAAAATATCGAAGCATCAGAGAAAGGAAAACATCGGGTATTTACATGTTGTTATTATTTGTCTTGTATTTGACATTTAATGACATTACAAAACCAAAATTATTGAAAAAATAAAATGTAAAAAAAATAAAAAAATAAGATAAAAGAAAATAAATAAATGTCAAAACTTTTAAAAAATTTTATTAGTATATAACTATTAATTATTATATATTTATCGTTTATGATATACTTATAGTAAAGTCACGCAGAGGAAAATAGAGTACAAAAAAATATACGTTTCAATATTAGAAACGCGCGTTTGATAAATTTATAATGCGCGGTTTTTGACAATTCAATACTACATAGTTAAATAGTAATTATTTGACGAATCTTAGATTACAAATAATAAGATCTACGACAGTTGAGATTTAAGACAGAACATTGAGCGAAAGGAAAATTAACCTCAAGATTTTTGGGCGCAGTAATAAAATAACATTATATGTAAAAAAAAACATAAGAACAATTAATTTTAATACCTCAATACCTTTAAATAATATAATTTTTTAAAAATAATAATTATAAAATTCATAGTCAGTAAATAAAATATTGAACAATTTCTTTAAATATTAATAATGAAATCAATTCCATACTTGCTTTCTTTTAAATATGTTTCTGTCGACCTATTATACAATTATTCATATACATTTTTTATTCACATTGCTGAAACTTTATACTTTTTTTTGATTTCGACTCATTTCCCACAATTACCTGATGAATTTTCATTCTATTTAATTTCTAATATTTTTTTAAGACGTTAATAAATTCCCAAATTGAAGGATGAACTAAATTATAAAAAAAAACTACAAAAATATAAGCTAGACCTATACAAATTGACAAGCTGATAACTTATCAAGATTAGAACAAACCAGATCCTAATCGAACGGGTTTGTCAAATTATGTTTTTTTTTATACATATTATGTTATTTCATAACTGTGCTCAAAAGTCTCAAACTGAATTTTCCTTGGGCTCAATTCTTGGGACACCCAAATAATGTAAGCTTGCTAACATTATATTTAATTGGTCACTCTTGTGTTTTTATAAAAGGTTTCATTTTTCAACCATGTTTATATATAATTAAAACAATGCCAAATAACTTGGGATCTAGAGTACTTTTCAAATGATCCAGGGTCAGTACGCAGTATAGAGTACTGAAAGTTCGTGTATTTGTATGTCTGTTGGGCATATTATAGTAAACATACGTTTCAAGGTGAATGGATGGAAAGTTCTAATCAACTGAGGGCAGGCACTATTTAATAGTAAATTAAGTGAACTGAGCAACATTTTGTTTTTAGCTTTTATAAATTATAAATTTTAAGAAAATAACAAAAATAAACGAAGAGTTAGTAGCATTTCCAAAAAGATAATGTAAATAAATAAAAATGTTCAGTTTAATTATTTCTTGTCAACCCACAGTGTGTGCAGGTGGTAATCAATGTTTTAGTTATTGATAAATGATATCAGCCCAACCGTATAATGGGTATACTCATTCATCTTGTCTACTAAAAAAATTAACAATAATATTAAAATATGATCTACACACAGTGAAATATTTACTTTTTATCGCTAAAAATTTGCGAATTACTTATTATTATGTAAATATGACAGTGAAAATTCTAACAATCGTATTAACGTAAATTCCTATTTATAACCATCATTTTATACTTACACTTCACTATTAATTTATTATAATACACACAATTATTAGGTACGTTTCATAAAAACAAAATATTAGATTTAGAATATTAGAGTATACGAGTATATTAAAATGATACAGGATAGGATTAGATTGGAAGAGTGAGAGTATGTTTCTAATAACAAAATTAAATTATTTATTTTTTAATACACATAGTACATACATATACTATGATGCTTGAACTGAATGTGTTGGTAAGTGTATCGTACGTATATTTTATGCAGCAGAGTTAAATTATTTAAGTAGGATTTCGGTATTCAACTGTCAATAATATATATTTAAGTACACATTTCGATATTAACAGTGTAACTTTGTTCAATATACGGCAGTAAAAACTCGTGCAACTTTTTTAGCTTTTTCTTTTTGATGGTATTTATATTATTCGCATAAATCGAAAAAAAAAACGTGAGTTTGATTTTGTGTTCGTTATATAAAGTGACAGATTACGTAATTCATAAATATACATACATATAATGTCGAGTATTGACGCAAAACGAGTCTTACACAACCTTAAGTGCGTCGTTCTCAAAAAAGTCTGAAATCAATTATTTTCAACTCACACCCACACACACGCACACAAAACGCTAAAAATAGCGAAGAAAATTGATTCAAAATGTAATAAGAATTGTTTTAACATATTCATAATTCAATAAAGTGTTATACAATATTGTTTATCTTTATTTTGTTTTGCCTTAATATATTATATTTGTCTTAAAATATTTAGAATATAATAAGTATGTGATAAAAAAATTATAATTTATTTTTATCGTATACAGGCTTATATGTGTCACACGCTTTGAATTTATTATAAAACGATAACTGTTTACTATTGAATACCTAATAACAATTTTGGTAAAAAATATTGCACTAAAAATGATTTGGTTGTACTAACGGTTCAAATTAATTATGTAGGACCAAAGAGCCCGGAACATTTTTGAACCCTTTCGAAACTCAATACCAGTACTTTGTTAGAAAGAGAATACCGCTGAACTCGGTTAGTGCGATGAAAAAATCATAATTCGTATACTCGTTCGAAACGACCTCGGAACGGCCCGAACGAGAGGCGATGATCCCTGTGTCACACTCGCCACTCCCCCCTCCCACCGAACATCAGTGGTGTTTTTTCATCAGGTGATCGGATAGGGTGTGGTGGTATGGCGCAAAAAGGAAAAAATACTCTTTTCTCTCGCATAATATTCCGTCGTTCGTTTCGTTATAATTAATGCGTGTCGATTGTATACGGGGGGAAAAAAATCTCGCGTTTCCCGCGACGCCGGGTATAATAACGAGTAGAATCGATTCGGCTACGGAGCGGGCGGCCGCGCGCGTTTACAAGTATAATTCCTTTTCGCGTCGCCATTTTGTACCCACTTGACATTTGCATATATAGGAGAAACAAAAAAAAAAAATAGAAAACCTACACGTAACAATACTCGCGCTCACAAACACGCGCACGCACTCGCTCATACACACATTCGACTCGGACGGACCGGGCGCGGGTGGTATAAATCTTTTGCGTGACGGCCGTTTAAGCCGTTTTGTGTGTATACATCGTCATCGCCGTCGTCGACGTCGAGTACACTATACGCTGTCTATATACAGAGTATTTTTCGCGCGTGACTGTTGTATTGTTTGGCACGCGGGTGCCAGCGATCGAGCCAGGCGCCCTCAATGTCCTCGTATTGCATATAAATGTACGTGTGTGTGTGTGCGCGCGCGCGCGCGAGATGAAATCCGAATCGTGTTGTAAGTGTACCGTAATAAGCCTAATCTCATACAGTCGTTACCAAGTCGTTCTGAAGAAATGAAAACATTATACTGACCGGATAAATCGATAAAAAATAGCAACGAATAAAACATGTTTAAACTTTTACACAATATTGATCAAAGTAAATAAATAAAATACCGAATCATCTTCAACTATTTCATATAGGTGGGTATCATCATAATATTCGTACACCAACAAAATATGGGTAGTGATTTTATCATAATAACTAAAAAGTTGGAGATCGAAGCAATCTCTCTGGTCGGAATCGTATACATTGACAGAAAATAAACACATCACAATTAAATCAACTTATAATATAAGTTCCTTGCTTCACTCAGGTTCTAAAATTATTAGTTTTTATCATTGTTCACTATGTACTTTTTTTTTCTTTTAAATCGAACAAATCTTTTATACCGTTTTCCATATTACAAACTTTGCAAATTACTTCTCATAAAATATTCGAAGAGAGGAGCGAGCACACGCATACTTGTGTGTGTGTGTGTGTGTGTTTGCATGTGTGTCTCAGCGCATCGTTTTGACTGTCATTTACTGTTGACACGAGGGTGCGCGGACGATTTGGGAGTAAGAGACGCGTTTTTAATAAAAGTATAATATGCCAACCGCCGAAAACCTTCATCGGTTTAAGAGAAATTGTTTTTTATTATAATTTTTTCCACTCCCCTCCTTACCATCCAGTACCTTCTCCAGACGCTCGAAAATCGAATTTCTGCGATTTAATCGTATTACAGACCGTCACACCACACCGCAGATGGATAAACGTCAGGCTACAGCTACCCGTGTACACATAGGAGTACACCCGACAGCGTATAAGTCACGGAAACCAGAACTTCGTACAGCGCAGCCGAACGTATTCAGTATAAACACCTAAGAGTGGATTGGTGATTGTTTTCGGTACAGGTAATATATCAAAATGGCTCAAAACAATCATTTTTTAACAAAAATTTCGGCTTGACGCTACAAAAAAAAAAATATTTAAAGAATATAAACAAAGAGACCCCTGCGAAGACCTTGAAATTTTCCGATTATTCGATACGCTAATCTATCCCCGTATACCCAAATCGTAAATACATGTACTCGTATATTACATATACAGGATAGTTTTTTAGACGAACTCACCCCTTTTTTGTCGGTAAAAATGCTTTAATTTGAAATTAAATTTTTTTTTCAATATTCAAGTTACCATAAAAACTATTTTTTCCACATTTTTTTTTAATCTCACCCTCAGTATGTCCATTGACGATACACAGTTTTGTTTTTCAAATGAAAATACCCCGTTTTGATCCCAGCAGTTATTAATTGTGGTCATTCTTTTGGGAATTTTGATGTACCAAAATGAAAATTTGAACAAGCAGTGTTTGAATTATTCTTATTTAAGTAATTAGGAAAATAGCATTATATTATAATACCTAATAATATGACATGATTTTATAATAATGTTATCGCTAGTTGCTACTATTTCGAGATAACACGAATTTTACACTTATCATACGCAATTTTAAACTTGAATAACTCAAAAATTATTGGTCTGAATTTTGACTACGTTACATCAACAATTCCAGAAAAATATGTTGAATAATATTTTGCGTAACGAATGTAGTGTTCCCATTTGGAAAACAAAATGTTGTATTGCCACAGAGCACACTTAAGGTGGCATGAAAAAAATAAGCAGAAAACATAGTTTTCATGGTAACTTGAACATTGAAACAATTTTTATTAAATTTAAGTATTTTTACGGTCAAAAGAGGGTGTGAACACGTCGAAAAAATCACCCTGTATACATGTGCACTCGGGGACCTCGGTGAGGTGTATATATATTATTGTTATTATCATTATTGTGGTGCCTGACTGTCTATCTGTACACATGCCCGCGTGCATATATACACGGCGCGTTCGGGGACGGAAGTCGGTGGCGCGTCGGCGTCGTCGGCGTCGGCGACGGCTACGGCGCGGCGTCAACGGGTGTGCACGCCGCGAAGCGCTCACTGCTCAGTTTTATTTCGGCTTCACATCGCGAACGATCGTCAGTCGCGCGCGTGGACTTTGGCGGACTGAAACGTGTTGTGTGCCCACACACACACACACGCACACACACACATGCACGCACATCTAGCACACTCGTACGTACGTTTTTGCGTGTGCATGTGTGTGTGTGTGCGTTAATTTAGCGACGTCCGCGTGTTGGTACGTATTTGTATTAAATAGTGTGTGTGTGTGTGTGTGTGTGTGTGTGTGTGTGTGTGTGTATGTGTGTTCACTGTACGTATCTCGATTGTACGTGGTACATTGACGTTTAGGGGTAGTTGACATTTAAAAAAGCCTAATCCGTAAAACAAAAAGAAAACCCTCCCCTGTGGCCGAAACGAATAGTTTCCTGCAGAAAATGCTTCGAAATAAGGAATAAAAACTGTACGAGACACACACACTCACACACCTGTGTCTATTGTATGTAGATCGTGTGTATTATGAGAACAAGTGTCATACATTAGGTACGATCGTGTTGTCATATCATATAATATTCTAATTTAAAGTGTAAACGCTGTACGGAGCACACACTCTCGACGCCGAATCACCCCAAGTGGTGAATGAAGTAAAAATGAAACGTAATTATTGACATCCATAGTTGTTATATTATGATATTGAATGTATGTTTTGTAAAAATGTTAGTCAAGAAATGTATTGGTTTGTAAAATATATATTTTCCCCCTCCTACCCGTCTAGATGATAGGTTTTACGTTTAAGCACCCATAGGTATGCATTATATTCTGCATAAATGCAAAACCCCTGTTATTCATAAGTGTCTCGATTAAACGTGTGTGTGCGCGTGTTACAGGTGCTCCGATGGGGTGGACATTGCAACAGCCCAGATCCCGTCATTTGTTATTACTCTTCGTAACGTTCGCGTCATGCGTCACGGTTGTGTTCATTTCCAAGTCGGGTAAGTTTCAATCATAGTAAATACATCAATCACAAGTACACACACATACACATACAGACATTTTTTACACATGGCGCTATTGGGGAAAAGACTAGGGGTTGACTAAACAAATCAAATGAGGTGGAACATTCAAAATTAAAAATACATGACATAGAATTCAGCATTAATACTTATTTTGAAAGTATAGCTACTACCTTGTAAGTGTATTTCGTGTTTAATTTTATATGAGTACTACTTCCGGTTCCGGTTGTTATCAATCTATAGATATCAGCCCTAAAGATCAATATTAATGGTTAGTTGAATTATATATCAATTGCCGCGGTAACAATAACTGGTAGTGGCACAACAATATAGTAATTTCACGTATTATTATGTTCAATATTCTATTATTTGTCTGCTTTCAGAAAATTAAAATGTAACGGAACCATATCTATCCGTAACATATTATCATTGAAATTAAAAAGAGAGAATTACTAAATAATATTTGAAATGTTATTTAACGCGTAGGTCGCAGAGGCTTATAGTTTAGAGCCTAAGGGGGGAAGATTCGCGGTCATGATACAGAAAATATACGACTATATAAATAAATATTTAAAGTATAGTACCTGTATATTATGTTAAATTATACGTTTAATTGAATACTTAAAGTACTAATATAGATTTAATTTTGCCATTGGTGTCAGTAAAACAGTGTACTATATAGTCAGTAATACGGGAGTCGGAGGAAAAGCAATAAACTTGCAACCCTCGGTCAAATCGCAGGATGAAAAAACTCTTTTATTCCATCGACGGAATTACAACCCAATAAATTACGTGTAAATAGCAATTAATTATTAATTAGTAGTCCGTAAGCTGTATCCGACTTGTCGATCTATATATATACTCGTATACGTATATATTGCGTGATACATAGTGCGGGATGTGTACGTGATTGACGTATACATATACTGGAATGACGCACGTGTCAAGTGACCAACGAAATATTGACAAATTAAAATTTCCAAATGTCTCGTAGTACTTGTATGTGATATTTATGTCAAAATCGTATATTGCGCTTACCTCTCTCATTCCGGCGCCGCACTTTATTTACGTGCCTGGAATAAAACGCTTCGGTATCCCGGTCCATGTTTACCTGTTCGTTTGAATTCCGAACAGTTTTAAACTTCAAAAAATACACGTTTCTGCCGCACCAGTTGTATGAGATACGATGAGAGTATAATTATAAATTATTAGTTTCATTTAATTTAAATTAAATCGTAAGTCGAACGCACATGTTTTTTTTCTTAAAAAATATATTGATTTACTATCATGGAATATAATAGTTACTTATAATTTATATACTTGTAGGTAAAATATAACTGTACGCTATGGTATATTATTATAATAATTGTATGACTCTGACTATTATCAAACAAACGGACAAAATTATTGATACCGATATATTTGTGAACATGAGACGGCGTTTATGAAGCTCAAAAATAAGCACACGTATTAAAACATAAATTGATTGATCGTTTCAATTATGAAAAATATCCCTGGTCGAACATTATGAGCAAAATGGAATCCGGCCTGGAAATGAAAAGCCATCCGCTTTGCAGTAGGTGCCTTGTATTGTAATAGTTTTAAACCATTAACAATAATATTATAAAAAAAAAAAATATTTTTCAAAGCAATTAACCGTTTACGAAAATGAAAAACTGTCAGGTAGGTATTTCAGTTTTTATTTTTTTTTTTTAACAGTAGTGACTTTTACATAAATATACATAGGTACTTGAATTTTCAACGTTTTTAATGGCATCAAATATTGAATTGTGCAAGATTAAATTATAAAAAGTTTTCGATTGTTATTTTTATTTGATATTTCTTAGTACTATGTGCACATATTTCGTACATAAATGTAATAACCAGTAGGTATTATTCTATTATATCCCATATTTTTTTAAAGCTACTTAAAAAGTTATACCTTTTAATTCTTACGTTATAATCATGTATAATTAACATTTTTAGTTTATTATTATATTTTATACAAGTATTGTATAACTATACGAAATAACCAATGAAACGTGATAGTATCAATATATTAAACATGATAGTATATAGTTCAAATAAATGGGTGTTCTTTGTTAACGAGTAAACAACTTAATCGAAATGTTCGACATAAGTATTAGTAATACATTTTTAAATAAAAAAAAATACATCTGTAAAATGCATTGAAATTTATATTCATTGTGTGTTACAAATGAATACATTTTTTATAAAAATACCACCTAAAATCGATACAAATAAAAATGTTTAGTACGCGGAGCGAGATTAAAATAAACCATTTAAGATTAATTTAAAGCACAAGGGTGTATAATAATTATACCCCCGAACACTCTTAATCTGAATATTTTTCCATTGTTATGAAATATTTTAAATATACTTAAGGAACAGATTTTGGTTAGTGATATGCTGGATTTGGTATTTCACCAGTAAGTCTTATAAACGGTTTATTTTATTTAATACTTAGAGCGTTATACGAACATTTTTCCATGGTTCAAAAAAATAATTGGAAATACATAACTTTTGAATTGCAAATACATTTTAATCAGTAGTTGATTAGAAAAACATATTTAATTTATAATTAAAAATAATTTATTGAAACATATAATTTGTATTTAAATATGTTTTACAAATTTGAATTAAACTTTATATCAACACGTTGTAGCTAAAATTTATTAGGAGTACATATTTTTGTAATATTATTATTTATAAAAATACCTATTAAAATATTCCATTAAACAAGTTAAGTTATTAAACCAGTTACAAGAAAATTATTGTATTCTTTAAATGATTTGCTATAACATTTTGGCATGAAAATTATTAATTTTTAAATACTACAAATTTGAACACAAAATGTGAAATTATAATATCAATGAGCGTAACTTAAAATTATAAACTACAAAGTAAAATTAAGTGGTTCTTCTATTTTCTGTAATTAACTTGACGTTTCCGCAAAAACGATTATATAATTCTATCGTTAAATTGCATTTTTGTAGAAATAAAAATTAATTATCAGTGTAATATTATATAAATAATAACACTAACTCTTGCTGTATGGTACTTATAAGCTGAAAAAATAATAAAGACTACATATGCGTAAATTAAATGTGCTGTATATAGTTTATAACGGCATTAAAGAAATAGCTTTAAATATCACAATTATCAATTTCGTTTAACAATGCATACAAAATATGTAAACAAGCTGAAAAAATGTTAAAACTTTTAATTTGTATGAATGAAAATGAAATATAATCACACGTACCTATTGGAAAATATTTTTATTGTGAAGCAACTAAGTGAAACGCTTATTCTAAGTAATGATTAATGACTCATTATAACCGATTTCATATCTCGCAAAACATTTATAAGCTATTATTTTTTTGTTACTTAATGTCTGATTTACGATGATAGTTATGTCTCAACAAAAACAATCCACCAAATTCAGCGTAAAAAAACGTTAATTACAAAAAAAAGAGCTCTTAAAGTTGCGATATTATTTAATAGCTAAGTCATTGAAATATTGAGAAAAATGTTCTGCTAATAATTGAATTTAGCTTAGCGACTTATGTTTAAATCTAAAAAAATAGTATTTTCATTTTTTATTGATTACTGGCATGGAAATAATAATGTTATAGGTACAAATCTAGTACTTTAAAGTCGCCAAGCTAAGTTAAATTATTAGCAGATCATTTTTATCAATAATTCAAATACTTAACGATTGTATGATATCATATCTTTTAGAGCTTTTTTTTTATTTAACGTTTTTTTGACTAATAAATTAACGTAAAGAATTTAGCACAAAAGCGTGTGCGAAGTACGATAAGTTGTGGTCACGAGTCACGACGACAGCGGTAACGAGGTATACGGAAAATATCAAGTAATAAACAAAGAACGTTTACCACTTTGCACGCGTTTACAGTATTTATTATCTAATAACACGTTGGAACATAATAATAAATTACTAAATAATAATCACGTATTTTCAGCTATCGCATATTTGCGGTAACCGGTAACAAGATTAGAATCTGTAATAATAGTCGACAAAACCACAGACTACTACTGTGGTGGAGTTCGATCACCTTTTGTCGGTAAACCCCAATGAGGTGGCGAAAGATAGTTTGGGGTTCACCAAAAGTAATGAACAAATAGTTTTTCATATAAAAGTAATTATTTTTAAAATAAATTTAATTATTTGTTTGGTACTCGAATGGACATATCGCCATATCGAATAAAATGTGTTTAAAAAAAATATTTATGTTCTATTCTTAATTCTTTGGATCGCATTACAAAATATTAAAAATTGGAGGTCGCAATTTAAAAAATGTTGAAAACCGCTGCGTAGAGCATTATCACGTAATGTGGGCCACGAGAGATATTATAATTTAAAACTGTTTTAAAATGCTATAGTAATTTATAGTTAATTGGCTATAATTCCGTCGATATTATTCAAAACAATTTTTAAAGATCGTTCGACACATCTTCGAAACATTTCACATTAGACTAGAGAAGTCTCAAGCTTAATTATATTCAACTATGGACTTTCTCAAATCTCTATCAAAAGTTTTCGTATATCTTGATGTTTCCTGTAATTATACTTGGCAGGTCGCGCGTTGTCTTGCCGATATCTTTATTTTAAGAGATTCTCTTTTTTTATATATAATGAACGATAACATAGGTCATTGGATTTCAATTTTTTTTTTCATTGGATAAACGAAAAAAAACTGACTAGATAATTCAGGTTTCGGATTCACGAAGATTAAAACGGCCTATTGATATTAGTGTTTGAATTTCTAAACTTTGATAAACTATGTCGATTTTATACATTCTCTTATAAACCGGATATACGTAAAAAGGTAATTTTTATATTTAAAATAAAATCTATCAATAGAATGATGATTAACTCAATAAATGCGTTTATACACGGTTTAAAATAAATGACTGGTAAATTAATTTTAGCCAAATACGAGTTAATGTATCATCTTAAGTTGGCTTAATGGATTGCTACTTGTTTGCTTGGTTTGAATTTATTGGAATGGCCCAATGAATAGGAAAACTAGTTTTCTGTACTAGTACTGTCTCAATAATTTTTCGACAAGCTTTTAATAAAATATGTCGACGATGATTAAATACCTGTGAATATATTTTAATCGTAATAAATAACAGCTAACTTCAATAGTAGATTCTTTTTTAATCAGAAAACCAATAAAAATCACTCTGGAATCTCAGAAATATAACAATGCGATATTCTCTAACAGATTTTTAAGTTATTTATTTATTATCTTTATTTATTCTTAAACAAAATAAAAGAATATTTTGAAATTCAATTTTTTTTGTTTTTTTTAGGTTGTATGCCAATCGCGAAATGTTTACATTTTAAGCCCATTTTTTTTCTGTGATCGAACTTTTTACCTTTTGAATACCTTAAAAGTATGAATAGTAGTTTTCGGATTTTCTCTGTAGTTTCTCCAATATTCAAGATATATTGAAAAAAAGTTAGGGGAAAAAAATATTTATCAAACTATTTTTTATTATTATTTTAATAGTATAAGAAATAACTTTATGTTTTCTAACTTGAACATAAATTTAATTTAATCAAGTGTTAAAAGTTGTAAAATAATCACATTTGATATTAAAACCGAAAGTAGGGAGACATTTATATTATATTTTGAGAACATCGTATTAAACATAACGATAGCTTAAGAATTTTAATGTATCTTATACTAATAAGCTAGATAAGAAAAGCCCAAGAAAGACGAGCAGTAGTCTTCCAACAATTCAAATTTTATTATTTTATAGGCTCTCACGACCAATTTAGTTCCTGGGTGCTAGCTCTACCATTTTTAAAAAAAAAACTGTTTTTATAACATCAATAAGCTAATACAGTAATAGTAATAGAAGTCTATTTTGAAAAATAATTGTCCGAGCTAGGACTTAAATTTCAATTACAAATTAAAAGCACAGCATTTTATAAATGTTATCCTTCAAAAATGAATGTGAAAAGATCTACCAATAATTACTAATTAACTATGTGTCTAATAGATATTAGTAAACTTTACATTAATACTTTCAACTTTAAATCACTTATTAGTGGTTTTATCAAAAAAACACTTTAGTCTTTCCTTTCGTATGAAAATATTATCAATTTAAAAAAATAACCTTTTTTATGTTTCATCACTATAATAGGTGAGCATTTAATATTTAATATTTCAATATAAAATAAAGTCTTCGCTCTATTGTGAAATATTAATATAATAAATATCAGAATACAGTTTCCAAAATTATGTTATTTAAATTTGAAGATACCTACTTAAGTCGTTAGTATCCTAACTATTAAACTTAACCATCGCATAATCGTACTACCATTAATAAAATTGTTCTCCTTCGATATCGTACTTGAATATTTATGCTACAGATAGCTAAATACCGATTATGCTATACATAATGCACCTCTGCGGATGTATTGATAAATTGTTTATTCAGTTATCTTTTTACTTATAAGTTATAACATATCTTAATAGAAAAACACAATATTAATAATATTTTAATATGAAAATTATATATTTTCAAAGTTTAATTTGTATTGTTTATTTTCGAGTTAAGGTGCTCAGTGTGTTATACTCATCCAAAATCAACATAAACACATACTACTGCAATACAAGAAATGCAAACACATTGTTATATAATATTCGTTAGTCCATATTGTCGATAAATTGTATTGGAATATCTTAGATCTATAATTTATTCAGATAGACCTTATCACTTAACACGATCAGTGACAAATCATTAAAACGTTTAATGTAATTCATAGTTATTTGCTTTCTCTCTTTTTTTTCTATTATCAAAGAAATATTTACAAATACCGTAATACCCGAGTTGTTAATACGCATGGCGATACAGCTTATTTATAACTAGTAGGTTGATACGATAATTCAACTAGATGTAAATATTTGTTTATAGTTAACGTTTAAATGATTTATTATGCTTATTTCCAAGCTGTAACACATCTTATTAAATAACAACGATTTGAAATGGCCTAATTATTATAAACATTTTAATCAACAATTTGACCCCTTATTAGAATACTCGTACAGACAACAATAAAAGATGAATCTAAAAATGATTTCGTTAAGTTGAAAGCTTACAAAATTTACTTCATATTTGTTTCATATATTTCAATAAAAAAAAAAAAAATGTTTTATTCACATCACTTTTATGTTCAGGCTTTTTTAGATTGTGCAAGAGGAATGTATTAACTCTCCCTAAAGATTTTTTTCCTAAACCTTTTTAGTCTTATGATTTTTAAGGCTGTCCCAAAAGTTTTTGCTGTATCTCATCAGATTATAAATTGGACCAACAAGGTACTTAAGTGTGGTATAATATTATTCTCTTAGCATCTTTCGTAGTCTTTACGGTTATTCGTTTTTACTAAATGAATAGTTATCTGTTTTATAGCTCGGAACTATAATACAGAGTTAACCATATTTTATTGTACATAGTACCAAAAAAACGTACGATTGGGTTCAGTCAGTGGTTTGTTCTTATGAATATTTAAAGTTCGAATCATGGTATAATACTTATGGCATTGTAACTTAGTGTTGTAATGTTGAAAAAAAATATTTTATAAAATATAATTAAAAAATAAATGATCTGATGTGTATCTAATTTTCTTTTTATTAGACCAGTAATTTTAATATAAAATTTCAAAAAACCTCTCTGTGTACAAGTATACTATAACAGTTGTATAATAAATTATAGCTATTAAACCTTATTGTACCTTTGCCTAACCTCAGCTCAGAATAGCGTTCATATGCGACCGACAACCGTTCAGCATTGCTTTCAAACCTCAGACGTTATAGGTAGGTACGACTGCGACTATTATAACAGATAATCCATCTTATTGTGACCTAAAGTTTGATTTATACTACACTGCTCTTGTGCTCCCTATCAATATTATATTCGCTATCCAGCGAGTTTTGATAATAATTTAGTACTCGGCCACATTAACCTCATGTACATCACAACAGAATACTTATATTTATCTATGAAAATCTACACTGCTAACGTTCTTGACGACGAGCGTTTATTTTCGATATTTATCGTTCAATATATATGTACACATTATAACACATATTATTTATATTATACACATTATTATTATTTATACAAACTAAATACAATTATCTTGAATAATAAATCAGTATTCTTTTATCGAAACAGATGATAATTATTTTGTTTAATTATTTATGTAAGTCCAAATATTATCAGAAGTTTCATAATTAAATTTGTATTTTAACTTGTACACACTTTTTGTGTAAAATACATTGGTTAAACATGTTACATTAATTAAATATCATACAGAAACACAGAATCACAAACTTCACAAAGAATAGTATTCAAAACTCCATTAGTAATTGTATACATATTCAAGTAGAAAGTCTTTAAAAGTTCTTGACATGTTTTTGAATTTGATTATAATTAAAAAAAGTAATGCTTGAAGCCTAAGGTTGGTGCATTATATTTTGAATAGTTACGTACATAGTTGAATGAAAGACAGTTTTGATCTTTGATGATTTGCATTTTAATATTGATTTGTTCTATTAATTAAGATTCGAGATATCGACCGTTTTTCTGTATACAAACCAACTATAAATACATTTATTCAAAATAATACAGAACATACGTTGATTTTGTTATTAAAATGACATATTTAAAATATTTATTTTAGTAGAATATGTTACTAATGTTCGTCAAAATTATCTTTTCCTGGCCAAATTTTTTTTACCATGTATACCGTAGTACGTTTTCCGTGTGTAATACCAAAATTAACGAAAGGTTTATTTGTGGTTATTTATTTATTTATTCCTATTATCTTTATTGCTTTTAATCATCGAATGTAAATATATTTTTTAATTAATTATTTATATAGATAAGCATTATTCCGTGTGAATAAAATACTAAGGATGGATATATATATATATATAGACATATGATGCACGGCCAACAAATTAAGTTACGAAAACGGTTTTTGAATTTTATTTGTGTCAACAAATAATGAATATTCAATAATCAATTGTAAAATTAAATTATTCGACGTCTATTAAATTTGTCGAAGTGTTTATATTACAATAACGTTATTTGTTTTATCTATACACCATCTGAATCTGATAATTACAATAAACCAATTTTTTGATGCAGTGTTTCATTTTATTGTAAATTCAAAAGTGAATGCAGAATTTACTTTGAAAGGATAACACTGTACTTACGAATTTGAGAAATATCTGTAGATTAAAGACCTAACTGAAAAATATTAAAATCTACAGAAAATAATTTGTGTTTATAATTCTTTTGACCAAACCTTTATGATCTCTTTTAATATTTGAAATTTGATTACAAAAATAGGCGATATGCCTGTCATGTTATAATTTTGTTTAACTGTTATGACTTATGAATCATTATAAGACAATTTATTTTTGCCACTTTTATGTTTTTTTTATTTGTTACTTAATAATTTACAATAAGAAATTTAAAACAGTTATTGAGATTTTGATAACAATGGAAAATAATTTGAAACAGTTTTTATCGTTTTCGTTAAATTATTCAAAATATTATATATAATTAGCATAATTTATTAATTTTAATTTATTATGTCTGTAACAATGTAGCTAACGATCATTTCTAAATTTAAAATGTTTTTATTAAAATATAAATAAGCTGAACCCATGTGTACACTTTTGTATACAATGATTTTAATTGCGTGAAACACGGTAGTCACATTTTTTTTAAGATTAAGTAATATACGATATCGTTTTTCGAATGAACATTGAACACTTCATATTGTTCCAGAATGTTTTGGAATAATAAACTAACCGCACCGGTATTCTGTTCGAATATGATAATAGTGACAATGAACATCAAACACATTTTACTTTGAGGACTGCACACATTTCAATTTGTGCACAATTATGTTATTAATATTCATAGTATTTTATTGTCGTATTTGGTATACAATATACATCATAAACCATTAATTTTGATTGTTTATAAATAAAAAATCACAAATATTTTATTTATGTGAATAAACTGAATACATTATTCTGGAGTGTAATTAAATGCTCTAAAATAATGTTGTATAAATAATTGTATACTTAAATATTATAAATATAATGTTTTATTAAAATCTGGTTATCACTTTATAATTAAATCATAAATTTTTAGTGTCATAATGGTATTCAGATACATTTTTCAAAAAGTTACTTATTATCATTATACCAATAATATTTAATTGAGTCAATTAGTCAATAATAAACCGTTAGATTTAATTTGACAAAATATTTATCAGTACTAGATAACTCAAACATAATAATATCATATTACATTATAATTGTTATTTGTTATTAAAATAACAACTTATTTTTTAACAAAGAATTCTTTTAAATATATCGTAGTTATTTATTAGCATTCATTTAAATTTGAATACATTTTACAAAAACTAATGGATATTTTAATAAGCAACGTGAAAGTATGCGAAAATCACTTTTCTCTTTATTTAAACTTTGAAATATATTTTAATTAAAAAATATATCAAAGTGTTTTTATTTATCCATACAAACTATGTAGCTATAACAGGTTTAATTAAAACTTAAACCTTTATTTTTCTTTAAAAGGGAGAGCTTTTTCTCAAGTAATAATTTATGGCTCTCGAGTTTAACTTCTATGCCTACACTTTAGATAAAATTATTCGATTTATGATTTTACATTTAGTCGATTCTTGTATTTTAGTATATATTATCGTAACGTGCTTAAACTAATATATGGTCCATCCAGAATTTGACATTCAACCAAATCACGGAATTTGAAATAGATTTGCATAAAGTAGAACTTGAATAAATTCATCGAATACGTTTAACTATTTAAACTTGGCGTCATTAGGTAGGTAACTATAGTAAGGAGACCGTCGCATTTAAGAGGTTTCAATATTTTACACCTACTACCTTACATACAGTATTTTACTTACGTCATCCTGCTCAGTGTTGTAAAGTTAGTGGGGCCACTGAGTCGACGTTTTTCCAGTTGTGCATAAAAAAAACCCAAAGGCTCTCATGAGTCACAACAGAAATTATGATTTTTATTTATTTTAATTTTATTATATTTTATTTTTGTCTATTTTATAAATCAATAATATATAATATATGATTTTGATTTACCTGGAAATTTAAGGAAGTAATAAAAAAAAAAGTCTCATGTGAAACAGGAATGGGGTTAGACACTATCGCGAGTATTTTCTAAATTTGACAGTATCATAAAAATCTCGTAGCGTTTAAAAATATGATTCTGTGAGCAATTACTTAAGACGTTTTAATATGTTTTTTCGGTAAAAAAATTATTACCGACGAGAAAATGCTAACTCTGTTACTGACAAAAGTTGCAAATCTCACTGAATACTGATTAGTACCATCTGACCAGTGCCTAAACTAGAGCATAACATCTGAAAAAGCTTAAGATTATATTACTACCCTTAAGATATATAAAGCCAACAACTACTTTTAACACGATTCAAAACTGTATTTTGATATTTTGATTACAGTATATTCAGAATACTTTTTTAATCATTTAAAATAATTTTCAAATGCTCTTTGAACACAAGTATTCTTTGGAGAAAAATATGTGGTTCATTAATTACTTTTAACCATCATTATCATATAACGGCTCTAACCAGAACATAATAATTTATAACTCAATCTTAATGTTTAATATTTATGAATAACTTAAAATGTTATCTAATGTGATTATGATACGATTAAAAATTAACAAAGTTATACTTTTTACATTCTATGACATAATATATTTTTAAATACTCTTGTTAAGTATTTAAAGTACTTCATGAACTTTGTTACTGACCATATGGTACTTGAATATTAATTTAAAATATAATTTTTTTAAAACATATCCTAGCAAAAAATATCTACCAGCAATGAGCCGTTTTAGACTTGTCATAGTAGAAAAATCTGTTACATTGTTCATACTTCAATAATCATACAGATTATGCGATGTTTACATCTTCATATAATCTTTAAATAATATTATATTATTGTTTTAATTATGATTTTAACCGAAAATGTATTTGTAAATAGAATATTATGTTAGTATTTTTTTATTTTATATAAGTGCTATCAAAAAACAATATTTTCTCAGTCTTCAAGTAATTATAAGATTAACGACAAATAAAATCATGTTGTAAAGCTAGATATAACATATTATGTTTTTAATTTTTTAATGATAATTGAATCAGTTCAAGGTGTACACAAATTTATTTATTTATTTATTTTATTACAGAACGGGCCGTGGCCCAAGTACACATAATTTAAATAATAGTTGTAATAACAAAAAAAGGACGAAACTCCTAGGTCGGGTGTATCCATGAAATGTATCATCAGAGTAATTATTCTGGTTTAAATCATGTACGCAGACAGAAAAATAAAAATAAAAACACGCATCATGATAATACCAATACATTCCTCGTTTCACTCAGGATCTAAAACCTTTTACATTTAAAATACATTCGATTCATATCAATTAAATTTTTTGAACAAAATTATCAACAACTTTTTGAGTTCAACCTCTACGTATGTATAATATATCTACGGCGTATTACATAAAATGTGTCATCTCCACTACAATAGTGCACAATCTATGAATTTCATATTATTTGTTATTTTGGCCTCAAAAGTTACAATTAAGTTCCTTTTATTTGAATAAACATCGAGTGAAAATGTAATTCCGTCAACATGAAGTCAGTTCATTAGTAGGTACTACTGTAGACCGCCGTATGCTTATAAAATTTTATTTCTGTGCAGATATTTTAATAAGTGGGTGTACACCACCAAGTATAATTATTATTAAATTTCAATATGTACAGTACATAATATATAGACTAACGTGTTTTAAGCATGTAATTCAATATTAATTATTTCTTAAGAAAATTATAATTTTAATCCTGTGTTCAGTTTTTGGATGTATTTGTTCACATGCCAAGTATGCTACGGCATATTAATCAAGAATAGGTATATTACTAAAAGCTTAGTATTAGTTTGTGAAACTAACTTTAGACGTTTTAATTAAAATAATGAGCATAGGTACTTGTGTAAAAAGGTAGATAACTCAAATTAATAAAGTTCATAAAAATACTTAAAAAACTTAAATATTTAGGAAATAACTATAAAACTAGTTATTAAAATATTATAATAAAGACTGGTATATTTTCTTATAAATTATAAAAAATATCAAGAA
The DNA here is from genome assembly GCA_949715065.1 of Periphyllus acericola. Lineage (NCBI taxonomy): Eukaryota > Metazoa > Arthropoda > Insecta > Hemiptera > Aphididae > Periphyllus > Periphyllus acericola. The sequence continues at coordinate 36,097,700 of OX454266.1, forward strand.
GTACTCAGACGCTTACTGAATTCATTCGATAACGAGATACAACATGAATATGAATGAACTGAAACGTCCTTAAAATTTGTTTTGAACTTTTTAGATTATCTGATTTTAAAAAGAGATAATCATGTATTTCGACGTTTGATACAACTATTACTAAAGAACGAGAATATTTTGTTATTGAACTGAAGAGGTTCTTCTCAAAGTGTCAAGTTGAATTAATAATAAATACCATGGTGAAATACTGAAATGTATCGCTCGAGTCTAATCTTACATTTCATTCGATTTCTATGACGTAAAATGTTTGATACTCGAGTTTTCGTACACATTTTTTTTTTATTCCTCACGTAAAACATAAGTACCCAAATGAGTCCTTGAGATTTTTTTTTTGTGATTAAATCTAACCATGAATAAGAATATTACAAATCTTGCTTGCAATAAATTTTAATGACCGTCGTACATACAAAAGAAGGACCTCTTAATTGATCACTACTATAACTAGTCGAATAAAATGATTAAGTTCCTACGGAATTAAGTATTATTTTTGTAGTAAGATAACACGAGGTTAAATGTTACTTTTTTTGAGTATAATATTGATGTTTTCAAATAGATTTTCCACAAAGTGGCAACATAATATGTCTATAATAAGTTCACTCATAAGCCAAATACGGTAATATTTGTACAGATAATTTATTATTATAACAGAACAATATTTCAGAACCCTAAGTATCAATAAGAAACTTAAATAAAATTGTGTTTCCCTAAAAGTTGAAAAGATCTACATGTAAACATGTGCCATCCTATATCACAGATTCACGTATTGTAGTAGTACGGACTCCGTACTACGGAGTATATAATTGAAACGTACCCGTCTATGGCTTTATTTTTTATTTTTTACGTTATATTCGTACAAAGTTTTCGCGGAAATTGGATACCGCAGCGTGATTTGTTATCTCAGTCCATCATTCGCACACCACCATAATTTGGACGTACGTTGTATGTTCGACGAACCGACGCGACGGATACAGATTTTGAAAACAGAAAGACGTAGCAACTGCAATGCCATGAAGCTCGACACTATCACGTCATGTTCCACTATAATATCCGTCTGATTCCATCGTAGTAAATTGAACATTTTTTGTATTTCTATTTTAATTTCACGTGCTCGATTTTTAGACACACGCCGCGGCGGATAAAAAGGATAACGCGGAAAATCGAACACTTTCGCGAAATCGGTTTTCAAAATCGTTGATGACCTATTAAACTATTAAACCGATCAGTGCGTAGGACAAAGAATACGTCCAAAGTACTATACGTTAGGCGCGTGATGTAATGGTACAATACAAATCACTCAAGATCGGCCCGTCCACAATGTGATTTATACTCAACAATTTTCTTTTAGTCATTTATCGTTCTCCAACGTGTGTTAACAGTAAAATAGAATGATTCAAACTAGTTTTATTAAAAGACTGAATGGCATCGTAAAATTATTTATAAGTTTATAACTCATCTAGTTTATAACTCTTCGCAGCTGTGCGCCTTCCAGTTCCTCGTGCCACTTCAATTCTACATACTATATTTAATCAAAAATATTACTTATTGTTTAAGAAAAAAAAATGCATATATTCTAAATATTCAATAAAAAAAAGTTTTACAAAAAGTTTATGACAAAACGTTTTCGTGAAATATTTTAAACAATGAAACTACTAAATCGAAGTATACAAACATTTGACGTTGTTTTTATTATGAACAAGGTATATTTATGACATCAGACAATTAGAAGTTAACAAAATATTATAGAATAATAGCCCTTTCATATATTTAGTGATTCATTCTCCTCGAATGCTACCTAAAATAATTTAATACTAAACGTAAAATTAATTTATAAGTTTTTTTTTTAAGGAATTGAGTATAAAGTTCAATAAATATTGATTTATTGTAAAATAATTCTATAGTTACAGGAGCAAAAAAAAACTTCACATATTTTCACACATCAGTTAAAAAAGTGTATGAAATAAGTTTCAAGTAACTCAATTAAGGCACATATTGTGTATGTACTACTTAATTAATTTCTACTATTATTGAATATATTTTACAACTTTTAAATTATTACATTTTACATACATACATACATACATTTTCAATATTTAAGATTATGATATATATTCAAAAGTTTCTGTTCTTTATAAAATATAAATTAAATCATTTCACATAATTAATTTCATTTTCTTATTAATTAAAATTTGATTTTTAACCATTATAAGATAATTAATACCCATTGGTAATTAAAAACTCACTCATTATTACATGACGAACAAAATATAAACGCTTTAATTAATTTTTTACCGTCCTATATTTACTGCTAGATATTTGTCCAACATGCATTTATGTACAATGGATTACTTGAGGTGTACTAACAATTACCACTTATAATTTAAAAGCGATGAACGATGGTTATTGAAAAAAAATTCAAGTATGTCAATGAATAATTCTTATGTTCAAATTTCAAAATTCCATAAAGTCATTAATGTGCAATATATTATCTACGCTATTGAAGATTTATTAAAACCAAAATGATTAAATCAATACAACAAAAACTATTCAGTATTTACTCTGAAATACTTCTTTGCGATGTTAATTCTAGATGTGAAAAAATCTACGATTAATCTTCAACCCAATACACCAGTGTCCACACACGTAGTCAGCATATGGGCCCTATAGTACTTATGATGTATTGGCCATTTATTTGATTTTACTAAGATTATTCGGTTGCATAGTCATTCTCAGGGAAAGAAAGGTTTGCAGTGGGATACATAAATATTGCGTTAAGTTCTTAAATTATATGTGGCCGATTTCCACTAGATAAACCTTATATGATACATAAATACGAGTTAATTTGCATTTGGTTTTTTAATGATAAAAATATGTTGGCATTCCAAAATTCGTTTAGTTTTATACTTTTATCTAATGCTTAAAATTTTCACGAATGACAGTGCAATAATATTTTATATATTTATGATCAAATTGTGTCCTTGTAGTTTTTAGTATAACATGAGGGAACCTACAACTGGTACAAGTATTGACGGTTCTTTTAACTCTGTGAACTACCTGTTTTGATTATATTGAAGTTAAAACAGGTGATGTTGTTAGTAAATGTACAAAGACGATGAACTGTACAGAGAAAATCAATTTTTCAAACGTTGACTTTTTCCAACAAGGGTTGTTCTTGACACTTTTTTGGAATTAATAGATTTTACCAATAGAAACAAACGTTGATTACCTATTCCCGTCGTTTTGCAAATATTGATAACACTTTTAAAACGTTAAAACGTTACGACAATTTTCCGGGTAATTTATTTAAGAAAATGTAATACCCAAAGACTAACAGAGATATAAACGAAGAATAAAAACCTAAAAATTTCAGTTGATGTAAGACGCCTTACCTATGCGAAAAGCGACTAATAAATATTAGCAACAGCGATTATACACGTTGATATTATCACTGTTTAGTGATACATTTTTCTTACACGAATTAATTAATTTAAAATATAACATTTACAATCTGAAATTATTTACGCACAATAAGCAAATTTGCGGACATGATATACATAAAACAAAAGCAAACATGATCAAGCTAGAAGGGAGTGAAATTTAAATTTACTTTCACTCGCGTCATTTCAATATTTTTCACTGCTATGAAAATAGAACCTCGATAAAAATGGTCATCAACTTTTACATCTCTATTGTAGTATTATAGGCAATAGAAATTCAAAGAGTACACACATATACATACCATTAATCAGTAATATATCCATAATATGGTATACCTACTGTAATTATTAAATAATTGTCATTTTTAATTACAATATTTTCCACTTGTTAATAAAAAAAATTGTTAATGAAATAATATTATCAGTATATACAAAGAAGCAAAAAAAGTTCAAAATTACTTTGATGTGATTTAATTCGATAATATTATTGACTAAATAACATAAATTAGCTACATACTTATAGACGTTATATAGACGTTAGGTAGATATTATAATGTGATACAGTATGATTTAGTTATTTGTTATTACTTAATAATGTAGGTAGATATGATTTTTTTTTTTTTTTGGGTAAAAGTACTGTGATAAACTGTTCTCGCCTGATCCTCGGTTCAAACAGGGAAAAAAAAGGTAGATATGATTTTAATTACTTTTAAAGTATCGCATTCTCTTTATATTCGAAGCATTTGTATTATTTTATTATTAAAATCTACCATAAAATAATTTTAAGATACCCACTATGTATTTTTTTAAGCGATAAATTATTTCTAGTTTATAAATTTAAAACACGAGTAAGCTTCCTAAGCTGAAATCTTGAAATATAGCGAAAAACAAACATTTTTATAAAAAAGAAAACACGAAATGCTTGGCTTGATAAATTATAGCTTATCCTTACAATGTAAGTATAATAAAAATGTCTCCACTAAGAATCGCTTTTTATGAGATATGTCCTATCATTGTTTACGGATTCGACTGCAACGTGGAAACTCGAGTCATTTAGTATAAACAATAATAATATGTCAGTTTACAGTTTTAGCCACATGAATCAGTGGCATTTCTGAATTCAGCAGTATTCAATTACAGGATACAGTAGTGGTTTGTTCAGCTTCTTTATACATATTATACGTTCAAGAAATAACAACGAACATATAATGTTTCCGGGTACCTAAAAGTTTACTACTCAAGGGCCAATACGATTTCACAATAGAAACAGTGTCGTTAAAAACAGCTATACGTTGTTTGCTTAGCCAGCTGTGAGCTTAGACCCACTGTTTTATCTTTTAAACATAAAACAATAGTAAACGAAGATGTAGCATACCTACATATTGTTCTTATTTTATTTTTTATGTTCAAGTTCAATTTTCAACACTATAATACATTATATTATATTGATGTTAAAAATATTAAACAACACTGCACTATTAATATAATAATAAATAGTTATTTTTTGAAATAAAAATATTACAATCACGTTCTTAAAATGTACTTGGTACCTTTGACTTTAAACTCAACGGTAATATCTACGATATTTTACTGAGAGAATGATAGCGATTCACATTTATACATTTTAACAAAACACAATTAAATTGTTTTGTATTAAAGCACATAGCTTTTACAAAACATATTTTGTAGAACAAAAGTTTTGGATTCATTTTATTGTGAACAATTAAATAGTTTGCAGTGTTTGGCATTTTTTGTATTACTTTTATTTTTTAAATTCCAAACACTATAAATACTAGCTTCAATAGAATCCCATGTTGTACAAATTCAGGAGGAATATTTTTGAAAATGTACAGAATTAAAAAAAAACATAAATGTGCTATATAGCGGAATACATTATACCAATATGGAATATTATATATATATATTTTTTCAAAGTCTCATTTGTAAATCAAATAAATCACATTACACTGAACAAAGTCACTTGACCTATTTACAAAAATGGAACTTTACTGAACAGTTTAGCTTGAAAAGAATATGAATACAAGTAAATTATAGTGCCATATTTTTCTTAGTTTAGTTAGTACTTATCTACAGTATGGGGCAGAACACTGAGTCAGCAATTAATATTGTATAATAGGCAACCAGATAATCATCTCAACTAAGACGTCACGTCATTAATTATATAATTATATACGAGTTATTATGGACGACAGATGAGGTGTATGATGGTTGCTTATGAAACAATATTATCCGATTTTGTATTCCTACACCAAACAGTATAAATACCAACGCTGAACGCATTAATATATTATGCATTTGTGCATGTGCGTAAGTCGTCAGATAATAAAGACCGGAAAATCCATAAGATGGTGAAATCTATTGAATTTATTATGTTGAGTCGTAATCATTTATAACCAAAAGCAAATTAAAAAAAATAATGACCTAGTCATCATTGATGCTTGTACTTTAGTAAATACTGAAAAGTCACCACTGTTATTTTTATTGAAAAAATGATTTGGTACATATATTATAAGATTATAAATAATCATCGTTGTTAAAATATTTACTCTTAAATAATTATACGAAAATAATTTTTAAAATAAGATTAAATCATTGTTCCAATTCAACCATTAGGCTTTAAAACGATAAATATTAATCAACAAAAAATAATCGAATATTAAAATTCGTGTATAAAACCAAATAATGATCAAATCATACTTTTGGTACATTTATATAATTATAACTAAAGTAAATTTCAAATTTTGGACAAATTAAACAATATTTAGGTATGCAGTAAAAATAATTTCACTCTTTTGTGATAATTTTCACGATGCGTTTTTGAACTTAATGTAAATTCGAAAAAATATTTTCTCTTTTAAAAACCAACTATAGACTCGATTTCAAATGTAAAACTCATTGCCAGACTAATAAAAAAGATTATTAGTATAATAATGAATTTTTATTATTATAATATGATAAGTATAATTCCAATAACGGATTTAGGTTCTAAGTGAAACGATGAAATGTTTTATCATGATGTGTGTTTTTTTTATCTAAATTACAGGATTTCGACCATGAAGGATTGCTCCGATGGGCACAAACAAGGTACTTTTCTGAAATTAATTTTGTCTAATTGGTACATTGAAGAGGTCACTTTTTGAACTTCCCTACATTTTCCGTTGTTATTGAAAAAAACATAGCAAAAAGTGCAAAAAACTTCAACCAGGATCGAGAATCGAGCCCTACGATGTCTAGCATTTTCGTCACTTAGCAGTTAGCAATAGTCACTTGTTTATTTTTCGTGGCTATAGGATATTTGGTTGCTTTTCCAGTATATTTAATCGTAGCTACTCGAAACATATCTAAAAATATTATCAATATATCGATATAACATCAATAAATAGAAATGTTATTATTTTCGAAACATATTTTGATCACTTGATCCTGCTTAAACTTAACACCAATATTGCTACCGAGGTCCACGCAGGGTTACCAACCTCTCACGCAATACGATAAGCCCCGACGGGGTATAGTTATTCCGAAAGCACACACCACATGCCCAGGCACCAAAATCCATATTTATCTACCGAAATAGTACCGGATAATAAATAATCATCAATAATCATTGGTGCGAGAGCCAAAGACAGTCTCGATGATACTCCTCGCGGGCATACAACTACGACCGTACAACAATCAATACTTTTGGCAGGAGTCCATAGTGACTAGTTGAAAATCAACCAATTTGACTAACAATATTTTATCAAAAGATTTAAACATAAAAAGTTCAGCCTATCTTACTAAGAAATTTGGTTCTACTACTGTAATTTATCTTTAGATATTGAAACTGATGCACACGATCTCTTTCATCCAGAATCGTTTTTTCGAAAGCAGTAGTACATTGGTTTCAAGTTTAAAAGACAAATACTGAGATACAATAATCAACCCATCCCTACATAACATCCGACGCATTTCGCCTTTTTTTCATTTGTCTTATAAACGAAAAATAATCTTAATTATTATATTTTCAAACAGTTTTTTAGTTATTACAATACTTGAATTGTTCATTAATTTTTGTAGGTATTTAAAAATGTACAGTAAAATACGTAAAAACAAAATGGGATTTCCCAGGATTATACTTTAAAAAACATTTACGTTATAAAAAACAGACGGACCAAATGTGTCGTAAACAGAATTGGTATGTTTAAAACGAACATTGAAACATCTTTTGAAACACAAAAAAAAGCTTGTAGTATTTTGTTTAAATATGTTACTTTTTAAAAATAAAAACAGGGATTAACCTTGGTCTTGTGAGGAAAACAATATCATAATAACAATAATAATAAATGCAATAGGTATTGTTTTTAGCAATTACATTTTTAATAATACATATCATAGACGTTATTTTAAATGTTACAGATACCAGAGATATGTACGATCGCGGTTTGGTGACGTATAAGATGGCGGAAATGGAAATGCGCGTGGATCACCTAACTAGATTATATGAACTGAAGGACAAGGACGTCCAGGAACTGATTAAACATTTCAGTTCGGTCCTGAAAACGATTGTAAAATCATTAAACGTTTCAGTCTCGGACGACATTGAATCTTTAATAGTCGCTTATAATAAGTCCATCGAAATGGTCAGGTCACCAATGGCCCATTTCGACGTGTTCACATTCTTGCCCCATCTGCGGTCCCACAAGGATTACTTGAGGCCGTTGATATTACATTCCGGAGGCAGAAATGCAGGTTATTTACTTATTTCACATTGCACCCGGGGGAAGATCATGTACTGTAATGCGTAGCATGGAGATAAACAATATTCGTTTTGAGCAGTATATTATTACCATTAAATTTAACCACAATATGAATATAAAATGTTTATATACCTACACGCCAAATCGTATACGGATTTTATTTAACCGGTACTTTCAGTATTAATATTTAAAATACAATTTACCAGTTTATTACTACGTATACCTACTTACTAGCTTGTGAAATAATTTCATACGCTAGTAGTTCCAATGTATTATTTAAACAAATGTGAAACACAATCCATAATTTGTATTCGCAAAACTTGGACGAGCCAAATATAATACAATATATAGAAATATTTTATTAATTACGAACATTCGTATAGTTCCACGTAATAATATGAGTTGTTTCAATCATTAATTTCACTAATTAATATTGATACAATATTTATGCAATAATACATCATCACTTTTTTTTATTTTCCGCAAAGAATATGTCAACTTCAACAATATGTATTACAAAGACGAGCACTATTTTAAGATTACGTCTGGGTTAATAAATTTACTTTTTTTTTTTGGAGGCAAGCAAATCTAAAATTTTTAATTTAAACCAAGTATTTTGTAGGAAGTGCACGTATCAGCGATGAACTTCAGACCCCGGAACTAAATCATATATAATCATATTCATCCAGGAAAAAAACAAAATTTCTTTGAATCAAGACTCTACATTATTAAATCAGGATACTCTGGATTTCCTGTTTTTTTAATTGGATTAAGATTTACATTATTATACGCATATGTTTATGTTGTATTATAAACTTTTTCCGGTATCGAATACAAAACTTAGAATTCCAATTTAATGCAGTGTTCTTTTTTTCTACACGGATTACCATTGGTGTGTCGTTTTGAGTTTAATTACCCATCATTAATTTTCACTGAGGTTTTCAAACATCTCTCTGCTGTTGATGTCAATCTAGTCAAGCAAATCGAAAATGACTCTTCTATTCGGGAAAAAAGAGACGTCAATATAAAATAAAACATTACCGTGAACTGTATGTGACATATTAGTGACATATTATATAGTATTGAACAAAAAATAGAATTATAATAAAATATGTAAATACGACAATCCATCAATACGAATAATACTTTTTTAAATGCAATTATTTTTGAGTTTGGGCTTACGAATACTGGTTTTTTGAAACTATTTCGCTTTTATTTTTCCATATTGGATTCTAGCATTATAATATTTACTGCATAACTTCGTGTATCAGTTTGATTGTAATCTCAAACTCTGTTTTAGATCACCACATTTCATTAACAACTTAGTGCTTACCGTATAAATCATATATTTTAGCCTATAAACATCGATAGTTAACTATTTACATGATGAAAACCTATTTGGAACAATATAAATTAACTGTATTATGATTTAAATACATTTCATTGCAGTATCTATGGTATTTGGAGTTCCTACTGTTCGTCGCCAACAGCAGACATATTTAATTCAAACACTTATCAATCTTGTGAGCAATATGAATCAAACTGAACAGAAAGATTCGTTAATAGTAGTAATGATTGGCGAGGTAACGTATAACACACTATTCTTAATTATAAAAACAGACGTATAAATTATTGGAATTGTTGTACTAAAGATAATTGTTTCACTCATTATAGACCGATCAAGAATATACACATCAAGTTACTGAAGAGATTAAAAATCGGTAATTCCTATTAAATACTAATTATACCAGCTAAAATGCTAACTTCTAATAGCTAGGTACATAAATTATAACACACGACGCATGTAATTAAACATTGTATTTCAGACTACCGGATACTGTTAACTCAGGTCTCATTGATATAATTGCTCCGTCTCCAGAATATTATCCCGATTTCAGTAAGCTGCGTCTCACTCTTGGCGATTCTGAAGATCGAGTCCGCTGGAGGAGTAAACAAAACTTAGATTACGTTTTTTTAATGATGTATTGTCAACCGAAAGGATCATTCTACGTCCAACTTGAAGATGACGTAGTTGCAAAACCTCAATTTCATACTGTTATGAAAAAAACCGCTTTACAGAGAATAGCTGATGGACAAGAATGGTTTTTATTAGACTTTTGTCGTCTTGGATTCATAGGTAAAACAAAACGAAAACATTTTTGCAAAATATAAATACTCATAACACAGGATTTACATTTGTACCAAGGTAAAATGATGAGATGTTCAGATTTACCGTGGCTAATTCAATTTATTGTGATGTTTTACAACGACAAACCAGGAGACTGGCTCCTAGACGGAATGATGGAGACAAAGGCTTGTAACCTCGAGAAAGATCTCGTGAGTAAATTTAACTGTGTAAGGTTGCTGATAAAAATTATACGCAATTCAATCAAACAATAGTGTACAATACCGAAATGTGAAAATTGTTAAAAAAAAACATAATTTGCCCAGTTTAATGGTTTATATATTTTTAAACAAAACGTGGCCCGTTCAAACACGGATACTTATAATACCTACCTAATTTAAGGAGGTAATTTTTTAAGGTTTTGATAAAACATTTTTGTAATGTGTAATAAATATATAATATGATAAAATATTATTTTAATAATTAGATAAATAATAAAATAAATATATGTGTATACAGATGCACCCGAGTTAATAAATGATATATGCGATATCAAAACTTTTTTTTTTTTTATTGCTTTTATCCGAAGGACATTATAGCGTGACAATTAATAAATTTTATGACAAAAAAATTAGAAATTAGAAAAACAAGAAATTAGGTACAAATATTAATCAAAACAATGTTCATACAGAATTTGTATTCAAATGATAAGGTTAATCGTTTTTTTCTTTCAAACGTTTACAAATAATCTATAGCCCATCCACAACGCATAATGGAATAATTACACAAAATTCGATTTATGTGCCTCCTATACATATTCCGATCACCAGCATCTTCTATAAAAAATGACGGGAAGCAAACACTAGGAACTCATCAGTAGTTCATTCAACTCATGTATCATTCAGGACAGATTTTTTGATTATTTGATATCATTTTTAGAGAGACTGTCGAAAACGTAAAGATGAAATATGGGTGACATTCAGACCATCTCTCTTTCAACACATTGGTACTAGATCGTCTTTGAATGGTAAAATTCAACTGTTAAAGGTAAATTTATACCCATTCATATTAATTACACAATTTTATTATTTTTAAATAAATCATTTTCCTTTACAGGATAGCCTTTTTAGAAAAAGTGTAAATATTAAGCGCACAAATAAAATCAAAGGAAAATGACCTTTAGCCAGGTACAGGTTACCTGTAGCAAAAATGAAAAAAGTCTCATGATATGATGAGATGAAAAATGAACATAAATTGACTGTGATGACTCGAGTGAAATGATTTATTATAATCATAAATACATGTATATATATACTATACTATATAATATACTTTATAATTATAAATTTAAATTTAAATTTAAATGTGAGTGTAACTGTAAAATGAACCAAAATATGAAATAATTATCGATTATTTTCACGCTATTATTAAATGTTGTAATAGAGATATATTCGTTTATGCAGAACATACATCGTTGAGTAATTCGTTATTATTTCCACTTAATTTACGTCAAAAGTAAGCACTAACATTTGAAATAAAAACATTGTTCAACAATAAGTGTACATTACTTATAGGAAATATAATAAAATATACACATATACTCAGTGTTAACAAGGGACCTAATATTAATATTTGAATTTTTAATTAAATGCATACATTATGTATTGTGTAAATTATGTACGTAGAATTGCAGAAATAGTATTCATATCACGTATTAAAGTGTTATCTTATATTATTAATTGTGTATAAAGCAGTGTGACTAGTCAAATGGAAAAAAATATATATATGTCTAACATTAAAAGCCAAATAATATTACTCATAAAAAAGTGTTCATCATATTAGAACTAAATAAAATATAATATAACTAAATATATGTGATGAAAGTGTTGTAAAAATGTTATTAAATAATTTTATGAGTATCGTGTTGGGGTTATTAAAATAATAATCAAACGGACGATTGTTTTTATTGAAAAAAATTGTAATGAAAAATGTGGCAAATGTTTGTTTAACGTAAGAATTGTGATTATTATAATTGGTAAACACTAAATATACACTCATTTAGACATATTGTGAGATGTGAGTTGTGACGTATTTATATTATTTATTGATTAAAAACTAATCCGGAAGTTTTTCTACAACTAGTAGACATAAGCGGTAGTATAATAATATAATAATATAAGGTTGGCCTTTATTTTTTCTTCCGGGACAACCTCTCGTTTAAACTATAATATGTTAAGAACAAGATTTACTACAAATTATGTACTATTGATTTTTATGGCAAATTTTAAATCCAGTAAGATCTGCTATGATAACCTAAAACTTTACCCTTTTAGAGGAAATGTCAACCTCTCTGCACCTCGAACAAAATTAACTGATCTCGTTGAAGCTGGTTGAGTGAAATTATTTTTCTAACATACGGCATAATTTAAAGGGGATAAATATTAACAAAAAAAAAATCACTTATTTCGTTATAAGAGCACCCTAATATCGCAATTACAACAATCACAAAATTTGGTTTAATTATTCGACTGCAATAATAAAACTTTTAATTGATTAATACGGCACTAAGAACGACAGTCCAGTTTGTATAAATTATAATTCTATATATTTGTATACTAATTAATATTATTTTAGCGTTTATAAACCAGTTTAAATGTATCGTTACATAGTTAAATTATGAGTTTCGTAATCACTATAAATAATATATATATATATATATATATATATATAAAATATAAATTTATTGTTCAATTGTATATTTTATACATGACCTTTTTTTTTACAGTAATTTAATTCATTACCACAATACATCACACTATATGATTATTTTAATCCAATCATTTTTCCCAACTAATTAACTAAAAGTCAGTATTAATTGCACATGCACAATGCTTAGCGTAGAGTTTGTAGTTTGACATTGTGAACGTATGCAAATAGGTATATATCCTACGTTGAGTTTCACATGAAAACGACAAAGCACTTTCAACATGTTAATTGCATTACGTCGGAGCCTTAATCAAATTATTGGTTGATAACTTGATTTACATGGCTATAGCAGGTCAGCTAAAAAATAAATACGACCATATATTTTAATAAATAATTTTCGCGCGCTAATAGTTGAAACAACATATCTATCCATACAAAATTTCATTAAAATGTGTAGCAACTAATGACTGATGTTAAATTCAAAATTAGCATCACCAAAATCTAAACAATCACTCAAAAGAAAGTATCAAATATTGTTCCACCTTTAACTAGAATTCAAATTACTTATATATTATTATCTACTAAGCTATTATTATTTTGAAGATAGGTACAAGAATAACACGAAAATTAAATAATTTATTACAATTATTGTGCAAGCTCGTGTGTATGACTTATTTTTGTACGTGGTTTGTTATTATTTCCCTGCGAATATAACACATCGAGTGTTTTCAATTCTTCAGATATTTTATAAAACAATAGATGGAAAAAATTTAATGAAATTTATTCATCATAACAAGTAATAAAATTAATATTGCATGTGTTTTGAAAATAAAAATACCTATCTTCGGATCATCATCGAGTAGATCTTATCAGACTTATCATTAAAACTTGAATGAACTGAATAATTATGCAGAAAAAAACGTTCGTTCTAAGACCAAAGGTGGCCGACAACAAGCAAATTCTGATCCAGATAATTTTTCAAATACACTTATGAAGTATTATACACGTATTTTTTGTCAACCAGAATTTCAATAATATATAATAAAAATACAAGCCTATTATATTTATATTTATTCGAATAAAGTTTATTAAAAAAAAAATATTATTTTAATACGATTTGATCATATTTACATTGAATGATTTTACTTATATTCTGATTTTGGTAAATATTATATTATCATATTTTTGTCTACTGTTCAATTATTTTCAACGTTACTATTTAAATGTGTTTCTTATTTTATAACATTAAATCATCAGGATAAAATAGGTAAAATAAAACTAAAAACCAGAAATTATTGAATCGGAAAAATATAGGACATAGGTATTTATTATTCTATTTTTGAATGCAATTTTCTTATACTTATTTATTAAACGAAATCATTTCACTCCGAAAAGTTATATTTAATCACTTAAGTGCGCACGAAACTTCGGATGGATAATATTTCTAAATTTGTAATACTATTACTGCGGTACATACTGGCTTGTTAACAGGCGTGTCTATCAACTCATCAATACTATTTCATACAAACAGTATCCGGAATAACATACTTGATACTAATTACTAATTAATAATTATTTAATAATTAACTATAACAAACACTTACAGTTTAATTTGACTACACGATCATTTGAATCAAGTTAATTACATATACTCGTATTATGATTTCGTGTATTTTCAGCACAGGTATTCGCACACGAAATGTGAAAATAATTTAGACCAAATGGCCCCAATGGGACAACTGCAGACGTAAAAGAACGAAAAGCAATTATTTATTATTAGTATGCTGTCGCCTGTCGGCATTGATGAGGTGTATTTAATACGGAATAAAATATGAAATTATTAGCGTTAAGACAGTGGTTCCCAAAGTTTGCGCCACGCCGTTACCCACGGTCATCTGGTCTTACATAAAAAAAAATGGTCTCGTCTTCTTTGTTTTTATTTAAAAAAAAAAAAGGTCATCAGTTGTATCAAGAGTACCATGAGATAACTTCAGTTCCAAAAAGACGGAAAAGTTTAGGAACCGCTGAATTAAAATATGCGTGATAAATTATCATTTGCGCGTTTACCGTTCTCATTACTAAAATATAATTACCGTGATTCGTTCGTTAAATGTATATAAAAAAATCCTTTTAAATGCGTTGCTTATTTAATAGAACTCTCGAGGAGGGCCAATGGTCGATATTTTTATTGGACAAAAACGACACAGAAACATAGTCTTTCAGTATAATAATAACCTGGTTATCAAATTATACACATATCGATGTTGAGCACAGCACAAGAGAACTAGACAAGTGCATGCGAGTTTTTTTTGGCTTTTGTCGACTGTGTTAGAACTTGGAATAACAGAACGTCGTGCAGTACAAGCTCACTACCATTATTTCAATCAAATTTTCCCAGTCATAGTCTAGTAAACAATGAAGAGCCATCCAAGCATTTCAAATTAATAAAAAGATAATACAACACATTCAATCAATTGGCGTCCCAATATACCACTCGCCTGATGATTCAATTCATTTATATTGATTTAGTTTAAATTATAAATAGAGGTAATGTACTGATAAGAACAAGTAGTTTGTAACCCGTGATCTAGAGGAACTGACCCCCTACGATGGCTTCTGGAAAATTATTTATTTTAAAATAACAATTAAAACAAAGATTTGTCAGTTTTCCATAACTTTCACGGTTTTTACGAAAGAATAATTAATTATACGTCATCAGTTATGGAGTAATGCTACTGCCCTTCGCTGCCGTTGAAAAAAAACGCTTTCGAACTCTAAATATTAACGATCTTATAACTTTTATTAATTTCGATAAAGTAATTTAAAAATAAGAGAAAAACAAGGGATTTTTAACTCAAATAAATTTAAAGTATTATCTTTATAAAATTCCAACTTCTTTGCCGTTTTAAAGAAACTTTAGAAGTATTGTTTCTGTTAAAAATCCATCATTGTACAACCAAATATAATATGAAGCATTATTTTTACCTTTTTAAATTAAAAATAAATATTAATTTGATAAAAATGAGTCCTTTGTAGTTATTTGAAGTTATATTAACATATTTGCCAGTATATAATAACACGTATTATTTAATTGTTCGAAGGGATGACCCATCAATTATAATACTTAATCGTATATTCGTATATCCCCATTGTGCCTACTTTACATTATAAAGCCTATTATAATTCAACATATACGTATACCTTAAAATAATAATATAATAGTCAATTTTATACACCCCAATTCAAATCCAAAGGAGAGCGAATAAAAAAAAAACTGTTTGTTAATAACTTTATAAATAATAAACTTGTTATAGCAGGCCGCAATTTATAATAATACCCATTGTATAAATAATGTATTAGTTATCCTGATTACTCATAATTAAATGGAAGATATTAGTAAAGATCTTGAGGAATAACGGAATTAATTTAATAATGAATAAATCTATTAAATATCTTAACAATTATTTTATGACTACAACTGGTCATAAACTGATAACTATTTTATAATGGTTCCGTATACATCCCACCCTAAAACTATGATTTTGAGTTTATCATAGAAAATTCTATGAAGTCCGTCAAGAAATTCAAATTTTTCTTAACTTGTAAACAACAATTCAACTATATTATGTGTCTTCGGAAAACTTCGGAAAAGTGTTGACTACCTCTAACATTTAACAAAAATTAATTTTTAATATGAAAACTAATTTGAGGCATAAACAATGTTGAATTAGTATTCAACAAAAATGAATTCATCAATGATATTAATGCGTGACGTTTTAACACATTATTTATCCATGCTAGTATAAAAAATCAATCCATTATAATAATTGATGAAACGTCGAGTATGAACACAAAATAGTTTAGTGCCGACCACAAATACCAATTATAAATTACGAGAATAATAGTACCTATATACCACGTATATTAATTATCAATTACTTTACTGTTGAGTAATAATTAATAGAAACCTTTAATTTTCAGAGAATATTGTATAATAAGTTACGGTTAATTTTCTGTTCGACACCATTTTAGCTCTAAAAACACAATACAAATATAAGGTATATCAGACACGATGTTTATACATTTTAAATATACATTGAATTTTTTACAAATTATAAAGCGATAAGACGAGAAATTAAAACTAATGATATTGATTAAAATTCGGCAGGTAGAGTAAAATACGTGTAAATCAGTGATCCCCAAACTTTTACGACAACGTCACCCTTGGAAAATAATTTGCTTTCGATTAACCCAAATTAACAGGGGCTACGATTTGTCTGATTTCAAGGTAAAAAATATTTTTTAATTTTTTCACACATATTGGAGAACATTTGGATGTTCCACGGAACACATATTTGGGAATCGACGATCTAAATAACTGATTTTTGAATAATTAAGTAATAGAAAGAAAATAATGCATACAACTACATAATATACTGATCGTGATCAATTATTACATTCTAATTAATTTACGACTATCAATAAATAATATTTACCATTTGCCCATATTATATACTATAATGTATGGTTAAATTAATCATTGTTAATTAGTTAAAATATTATCACGATGTCACTGATAATTATTTTGTTTATAATATGTCACTAATTAAATATGAGACAAAATTCACCAAAACCATCCTTTAAGCTATGTCAATATTTGGTTAGACTGTTGATTCGTGTCACTTTCATATCATGTTTAAATTACATGGATGCGAAATTCCTCAAAAGATATTAAATTTTTATCATAAACTTTTGTAGCATCCGAGCGGTAGAACGAAATATTATTTTTAATATACCTTTGTTTTGTACCGATATTGCCTGAGTAAGCACTTTTTTCGGGTAAAGAAGTGCTTCAACAATTTCATAGAAATATAACCCATATATTGATTTTCAACTAGACGTGGAAGATACTTTAAAAGGTTCTTTTAAATCGTTCGTTACTTTTCGAGAGAACAACCGAGAACAAAACCTTTAAAATTGCATCAAACCCGTTACGAACAAAATGTAATTCATGTATTTTATTATCTTTCAAAATTCTACGGGCTTTGGGAAGATCCTTAACCTATAAAAGTATTTTAAAGATTCTTTTAGCGTATATCAATAAGGCTCAAATTCTTTTTTAATTTCGGGTCATTTAAAAAAATTACGATCTCGATCTACTTTAATTTAACAGCACCAAAATATAATAATAAATATATTAATATAAATTATATAGCATTTATATTAATAATAATAATAATAATAATTATAATAATAGCATAAACCATAATTTAATTTAAATAAAAACTAAAATGAGATTATTAGAAACATGATAATGAAAATATTAACTAATTTTATTAATTACATTACAGATACTGACGACTACACTGTTATAAATTGTAATTTTATACGATATGAGAATTTTATTACCTTTATTAAATTTATAAATGTGTGTCACAACGTCTTTGACTGCAAGGCTGTAACCTGTAGCTTTGTAACATTTACTGCATAAATATGCACCTTATGTACAATGTACAAATCCGGAGTTCAGGGACATATTTATACTATTTTTAAAGGTACTCCTCAAATATTCTCCCGGGGGGCGAAAATATCTTGGTTTGATCCTGCTGATGCTGTTAAAATTAAAAAAAAAGAATAACTGATGCATTTAAGCTTTCCCTCTTTGGGGATTTTTTTACTTTCACTAAATAATCATAAAGAATTTAAATTATATAAAATGAGTACCAACGCAAAAATACTCGTTTTATCAAAAGAAATATAAAGTATATCAATCAATAATAGCTTAATATTTCGGCTTTTCATTAAGATAAGGATAGGTTTGTGAAATTCAAAAATATTCAAAAATATAATCTTAGTCCGATTTCCAACCAAAAAAATATTCTGCGGAATATTTTTTACGCAGATTTAGTATCCAAAAATTGTATTACAGAAAAAAACATTATCTTAAAACAAATACATAATACCTGCTTCCCTCGGAAATTTAAAATAAGTACCTACCAACCCGAAAAATCTTTGCTGTAACAAACAAGGTTTGAGTCATTGCTATCATATGTTACTTTAGTTATATTATGTTAAAATTTGAATCATCACATTGATATGTTCTGACTTTCAACTGAATTTTGATTTTTGGTGACTATAATATATGTATTGGTATTGAATGCGCTATATTAAAAATAAATACGGGGCTTATATTATATAAGCCCCGTAAATATATTATATTATAGAAAATATAATTTTAAAAAAAATTATCATTGTATGAAAAAAATCTTTTTGCCGTGTAGCAAACTTTCAGATCTTAATAAAAACAATTGACTGGGCCAAATCTTCCAGATGTTTAACTCTTAAGTAAATTGGCTAAGGTTGGCTTTGCATATAATTTCCAGTCCATAAAACACAAATCTACTAGTTTCATCAAAAGAAATATTAGCTTTTAATGAGTAAAATTTAACATTATTTTCAAGTTTTTTCTGTTACTCTTAACTCTTGGTATAACTCTGCGAAAATAAAAAAAATACCCTTTTAACGTACCATATTGGTTATAAAAGCTTACATTATTTCTTTGAAAACTAAAAATATTATTAAAAATCAAGAAGTTAATGAAAAATTGAAAGTTGAACCGTTAACATTTTCAGAAAAAAAAACCCTATAACACGGCTATCTTCGAAATGTATAATAGTTATAAAATAAAAAGTAATTTTTTTGTCTTCTTTAAAAAAACATTTATATTTACCAAACTATCGTCAACAAAATCGCCTTTTCCCAGGGATGCTCATAAGAAAAACATAATTTTATTATCTCTATTCACACTGGAGCTATTGTTGTGTGTAAATCCCGGTGGGACACCCTGTATAGTGAGATATATTTTCACGGCAACAGTATAACGATCGTGACCCACGATCTTGTACGCAAAGAGTATATAGCTACTTCTCGGTAAAATAAACGTACTAGCACTCGCACAATCGATACCGAAGACAAACTCCAACAGATTTCTTTACGCGCGCCATTACTTCAGAGTTGTCTATCCAAAGCTAACAATCGGTCTACGTGTGTAGAATCCATCGCGAGGATATCGCGGCGGACCAGTATGACAAATGATTGCCCATGTACCTAACCTTCTGTACACAAGCCACTATATAAACTGCATAGTGCATATATATATATACATATACGGTACTGGGAGCTATTTCTGTTCGTTGGCTGACCCAAAAACCGTAGAACACGGAACCGGATGTGCCGTATGCCACCACTATATTATAATAATATAGCATAGCTGGTACCTGAATACCGTATAGATATTCTAATTGTTAGTGAAAAACGACGCTATCGCAGTAACATGCCCAACGCTAGTTTATAATCTCGCGCACACCCGTAAAAACCTGAATACAAATGATATAATTATACATAAACATGTTAACTTGATAAAAGCGGTTTTAATGTAATAGGTCAACGCTTAAATAAATATCAACGAAGCGTTTGCCATAATATTATACGCGTATACAGGATGATTTTTTAGATATGCTCCCTCCTTTTTTGGCCGTAAACACGCTTTCATTTGAAAAAAAAAATTTCAATATTCAAGTTACCATAAAAACTATATTTTCCACATTTTTTTCACCCTAAGTATATCCTTTAGCGATACAAACTTTTGTTTTTTCAAATGGGAACACCATATTTTTTACGCATAACATTATTAAATTAATTTTTCTAAAATGTTTGATGACCCATAGTCAAGACTCTTAGTCAAGACCAATGCTTTCGGAGTCACTCAAATTTAAAAACTACATATGCAAAGAGTAAAATTCACGTTACCCCGAATTAGTAACAACTAACGATAACTTGTAACTACAAATTATATCATAACATTAGGTATTATAATGAGAATTTTCGAAATACTTAAATAAGTATAACTCAAAAAGTACTCGTTCGAATTTTGATATTTACAGAAAAATAACCCCAATAAAATAATTCAGTGAAACTGGGGTTTTCCCATTTGAAAAATAAAACTTTGCATAGCCACAGGACATACATAAGGTAATATGAAAAAAAAATAAAGTATACTTAAGGGTAAAAGCAAATTGATACATCATCGCATTCGAAAAAAGGTTATACGGTAAGATCGGTATAAAATAATTTTGTTCTGATGATCTCTACAACTATTGACACTCGTTAAAACAGCGGACTTTAAATTAATTTTAATGAAATATGTTGGCCAAATACTGTCATTGTTTTACACTAAGTAAATAGTTTGAGACGATAAAATGTTAAAATTCCAATCCATAAAACACAAATTCATCATTCCAAACAAATATAAGAACAGTTTCGAAAAAATATTAAACATTAAAATTGTTATTCATTTTATCGCAGTCCGTTAGAAAACTTCTGAGAAATTCGAAAATTATTATAATATTTTCCTTTTTATGCCTCATTTCGAATCATTTCGAAAAATATCAGTAATAATTAAAAAATCGATGCAAGAATAAATTATTTATTCTTGCATCGATTTTTTTCACCTTCAGAGCTTAAGATAACGTCATACACACGCTTTTCAAAGGGTATATATTTAGGTTAATTTCGCAAAATCAAAAATACAACAATGTTAAAGTAATTTGATTTCTTCGCAGAATAATCTGTGAGTAGACCTGTGTTTATATCATTTTTAGTTATTACATAATTATGAAATCCTTTATCAAAACTCTGATTTTTTGTGCAAACCACCACTACAAACTACTAAGTATAAATAATATAACTACAAATTCGTTCACTACTTTAAACATACGATAGTCATAGGAATGTCGTCGTACGTTAGCGTTTCAATAAATTGTACAATAATAGATCTTTAAATTAAAAGTTTTCAACAATAAATCGAATATTATAATATAAATATAAATGGCAATATTATATAATGTAATAAAATGTACATGTATGAAAAAACGAGAGCACATTAAAACTAATAAGTATTGACTTGTACATTAAAAATAACTTAGTTTTTCTAATGATGTCGAAAAATTGCACATTAACAAAGTTTTGATTTATATATAACTTCCTCATTGTTTAGACGTATATAATATATATTAAAAAAACAGTTTAATAACTGGGGAAACAGAAGTGAGTAAAATATATTCTATAAAAGTTATTAGAGTAAAAAATCGAGTAAAAAGAGACAAATTAGTCGTAGTGAAATAGTTTTCAAAAAATTGAATATAATCAATGACGGAGTGTGGCGAACAAAAAAATAAAATAATCACAGTGCACATGAGTGATTTAATTTGTTTTTAAATTAATTTTGTGACGCTTGTGACGTCCATCCTATCCTCGATGCACATTGGACGGATTAGTGTACGTAACAATAACAGCACCATTTTCATTTTTCGTGTATTAATTAGCTTTTACTAATTAAATTTGTACATATTAGGATGTACACAACATTTTTGGTGAAAGCCCGGAAAAAATTATGATTTCCAACTTTTACTGACTTCAAACAGTAAATCCTAGATTTGATTAAGTAGTAAAACATAGTTTTACCTAGTGATTGGACTTATACGGTAACATGCGTATCTGAATAATTTTGTCATACATTCTAAGTTCGGCATTTTTAATAAAAGAAACATTTAGTGTAATTCTATTTATTTATTTATTTTAATTAAATACGTAATTATTTTACTCAAACATTAATTAACATAGAATATAAAATTAACATAAAATAATTCAAAGCAACTTTCCAAATTTTCCGTGTGGATATTTTGGAGCTGAGCATTTGGTTTGGAAAAGAACGGTTGTAGCCTAATATACACCTCATTTTACTATATACGTCCTGTTCAGTGTGCCGAGTGGATATCCATTTATTATTTAGGTTCAAAACAAGCGGACAAAAGTGTTGTGTTAGTTTAATTTAAAATTAAACGAATTTGTATTAAGTGTGGTATGTTTGTGTGTAATTTATGAATAATGTATGAGCTGCAACACCATCTCATACAATACAATTTACATATTATGTAATGATATTAATTTTTGGTGTATAGCTATAGAGAGTGGTTGTATTTGAATTTTAAATGTAAGACACTGATAATTTTGTTTCCTGGTGTTGTTAAATATTTAATATCGGTTTTTGTGTATTAAAAATGTATTCACTTTTTCCATCTACAACCTGTTTTAATATTGAAATTCTCATATTATCGTACTTAATGTTAGTAATCTGTAGAGTTAAACGCTTTAGATCTTACACGTAGGTTAGCATTTAAAGTAAAAACAAAACTTCAACAATATTTGAAACAATAGAAACGATACCAAAAATACCTATGTCGAAAGTGTCTTGACTTTTAAATAAAATGTTTTTAAATTTGAAAAAAATTAAAGAACTCGAAGTATTTCCATCTTAAAAATAATAATAACCACCCAAAAATTAAAAACTAGGAACTCATAAAATAATATTTAACGTACATTAAATATATGGAAAGAATAAAAGTTTTATGGTTCCTTCATCATTTGGTAAAACAATTTATTTATAGAGAAAAATAACCATACACCCTAAAGCCATGCATGTATGTTTTCCCGAATGGAAATATCTCTGTAAATACATACTTTTTTCCAATGTTTTTGGTCTAGTGTTAAATTTTTTAATAAGAAGTTGTACCTACGAAAAACTTAGTGTAAGATTCGTATTTTTATCCATTAAACTGCTTGGAAAAATAACTTTTGAATTTTTCATTTGTACAACACTGTGAAACAGCTATTATTTATCAAACAAGTTCTTGTGAACATTTTCAAGTATCGCAATTAAAAATCCAATACTTTGTTTTATAGTTGTAGTTTTTTTTTTTTATTTGCTATAAGTATAAAATATTGTTGCTCAACAATTATTAATTACAATGATATAAATAAAATGATTACAAAAGTATGATGAATTTTGCATAACGAATAATGGTATGATATATTAGGAAATTGAAATTAAATAACTGATAAGTGAACAAAATTAGGTAATCAATTACCATAAAAATAAATATTTAACGGTAGGAAGAGATAACTGACAGGTAATTAATTGATCATAATAAATGATCTGTAGTACATAGCAAATATAAAATACAATATTGTTATATTATTTTAGCTAAGAGTGAGTTAAAAAATGATATGAGAAGAGAAATTAAAGGGATGACGATAACAATACGTCAGGAATGAAATTGGTAGGATATTGGAAATAAGAAAGGATGAACAATTATTTTTGTTTTTCGTAGAAAAATTGCTGTTTTGCAATAGTATAAAAATTCAAAATTAAAAATAATTTTTCTAAGCCAACTGTTTTTATGTTTCTAAGGAAATGTTTTTCACATGGTGGTCATTTTTCTGTAAAATTACACTAAACAAAAAAGTTAAAATATTTTCATCGGGAAAACAAACTGGATCGCCTTTTAGTCTGTACATAGTGGGCTTTTTTCGTATTTCATAAGATATGATAGTACCTGTGAGTTATATTCGCGATTATGTGTGTTTCCTACTATACATCATGCCATTACAATTGTCAGCTTTTAACACTGAATCGCAAAATCAATATTAGAAGGCAAAAATCGTCAAAACTTAAACATAACTGTACACACATATACACAAGCAAACTTCGGATCTAGACAATTTTATCCTGTTGCCCGGAGGGCCAAAACCTGTGGGAGTAGTGAATTGTACCAAAGTTATTATATACATAAGATTAATTAACTATAGGTAGTCAAAAACAATGTATTATCAGTGGTATGCGTAAAGGTTAATTTCAAGTTCAACAACAGTATTATTAAAATCAACGAACTTTCCTACGCTCATTATTATGAATAGCTCATTGCACTCGATGGCTAGACATTTTCAAACCGTGTTATACAGTGAACACAAACGATTTTTCATCTTGCCAATAGATTTTTAATTCGACGTTCGAATAGATTGAAATATTGTACAATAAAATATTATTATTATTATTATTATTACGATAAAATGAATTAACTACATCCAGTATTAAATATTAATGACGATGCCGTACTGCGGTCACTATATTATGCATATTGTTATATAATGGTATAATTATGTATTCCTCGCGCGTGCTTGCATTGTACCTGCGAATCATCGCAGACCCAGACGGACGAGACTGTGCGGTTAAACGTCTCTACGAAAATCAAAATATCCCAAGTACGTGAACATTGCTCGTGCGGCCTCTATGGCTGCAATGTGCCAATGTCTCGCTTGAAATTCAGGTCCGGTCGTCGGTCGACGCTGGTATAGGTGGTTATTACCGCGAATGACGGACGCACGATTTTACCGGTAAGCACACACGTCTCGGGTGGTCGTTAATGCGTGGTTAGATTTTAACGTCGTGTGTGGCAATTTCCGCAGTAGTAGGAGTAGAGGCAAGAGCAGGCACTAGCAGACAAAATTATATTTTATAGGGATGAGGGGTAGAGGGGGTTGTCTAAAATAAAATGCCTTCTCTCCAACAAAAATTAGAACCTTTTACAATAACAATAATAATCTATTTGTATAATAGTCAATGTTTATCTGTTCGAATCCTATGGACTCCTCAGCCCCTGAACCGATTTTGACAACATTTTTACTTAGTAGTTAGTAATCACGGAAGACGTGTAACATTTTTCAAAAAAAATCAAACGCGAACACGGATAGAATGTAGAACAAAAGGACAAAATACATGGAACATTTATTTTTATATAGTTGTGGGTTCTATGGGTCAACACGTATCCATGGTAACCTGAAAAAACATATTATCCATGATTCGATGTTTTTCTTTGAAGCGGAAAAAATTTTAGTGTTTTTCCTTTTCGTTTACGCATCGGTGAATCTATTTAATTGTAAGTGAGCTTAAGTCATATACATATATATATATATATATAAAATTATAATTAAATAAATACCAGTATAATAAATATCATAATATGTAAGGTAGTAATCCGTTAAAAACTATGGCCCGGCCACACTGTTGTTGCGAAGCCGGGTAATTCAGCTACTATTTAATACAATTTCCATACATTTAGGATAAAAAACCTTTTTTTTTTAAAAAATCTTTTAAATGTAGAGTGTTTTATTTAGGTACATTTTAATCATAAAGGATTAGATGCGCTGTATGGGCAGGTACGGAAAAATTTCAGAGGTCTAGACCGCATGGACCTCCTCAGTTATACGTGCCCGATGGTGAACATCAGGGTTGTATTCAACCGTCGTATTATAATTAGCACTGAGATATACTTACATGCCCTGTATAGTTAGTTATCTAAATGTAGTTGAGTTTTTTTAATTTATTTTAATTTTTTTTTATCAATGAAAAACTCTGATTTTGAGTAACTGAAACATGTATCACGTGTTCGTTTAGATTTGACAACTTGCTTTTTTT
The DNA here is from genome assembly GCA_949715065.1 of Periphyllus acericola. Classification (NCBI taxonomy): domain Eukaryota; kingdom Metazoa; phylum Arthropoda; class Insecta; order Hemiptera; family Aphididae; genus Periphyllus; species Periphyllus acericola. Next base: position 36,124,145 of record OX454266.1, read on the forward strand.
TACAAAAAAAATTTTCTACGCGGATACGTTTTTGCTAGAATGATTTTTTCTAACCTATTTCGCGTTACCGTGGAACTGCTGATAGTCTGATAGTTGATACAGTAAGTAAAACATGATTAAAGTTACTAAGTAACCATAGAAATTAGCAAAAACATATCAGTGATTTGATGTTTTCCCAACGATCTAATACGATTTCATTAGTAAAATTGTCAATGTACAAAAAGTGAACAAAATATTATTTTAGTTATTATAACTGTTCAAAATTATCAAACATTTGTATTGTTAAAATAAATACAAAATAGGTGCATAGTACCTGTGTATACATAAAACGTGTAAGTGGCTTAAAATATTTTGTATATGTATATTGTTAGTTAGTTGGTATGTGGAACGTGGACCGACTTCAGAGACGTTATGAAGGACCACTAACTTATCTATATGAATTTCAAACAAGTATAACGATTTACTTTGCACAATATTAAACAAATTATACAGTCATAATCAACTGCTGTACATGTCTAGACATTAATATTTTGACTTAAATTCCGTTATTATGAATAAATAAATAAATATATAAATATTACATTTTTTCTACACGTTTTACTATTATTTTATATAATGGTACCCGATGTTTTTGTCCATGAGATTTCGACAGTTGAATCAAATAGCATTTTGTTCACTATTTCAATCATGTAACTTAAATCATAGCTGTCAGTTTTAATATAAAAATTAAATAATTAATTCAAAATGAAGTAAGTTAATTCAATTCCAATTACTATACCTAGTAATAATTATTGATTGATTTACTAAGTCTTGAATGATCACAGGTAGTATGGTGAGTTGACCATCAGTCTTTTTCGTAAATTTAAAATTATAATACAGTTATGTAATTATGAAAAAAAAATGGTTTGCGCATGTACTGTAGGTGAAATATTAATTCATATTTGAAATTTTATTACATATTTTATTCATTATTTTAAATTTTAGTTTCTATTTTCATACTAAAACTATTAAAACGATTGTAATATTTATTTATAATGTATAATTAATTTCTCCCTTTCATATTTACTCAGTCAAAAAACAAACTCAATCAGATAATGATTGTAATTTTTTATTCGTTACATATAAAATAAAATACGTTTCTATACTGATTAAAAATGTAAGAATATTTTTTAAGCAATAATATATATAGTCTAGAATTTAAAAAAAAACAACAATTTATCATGTCTACAATACATTTAGAAGAATTACTACTGCAACAAACGGACTAGCTACATATATTTCATTGGTATATTTTATAAGCTCGCTGTTGTACGTCCAGGGATTGTGCATCGAATGTTTAGCCATGTATGATAATTTATAGTACCTATTTATATATTATCCACTTAATTATAACCCAACATTATTATACAATGTACATTATTTGTTGTATTTATTGTATTAAATGCCCAAAATAATTTTTATCATTTCATCACTGACTATAGTATATAATTTGAACGAACAAAACCATTTTAAATTATTTTTCTTAGTACTTACATACATTTTATTTATAACTGTTTATGCGTCATTATCGTTATATTTTCTACTCCAATCCTTTTAAACGTACAATAATATATATATATGTGTGTATAAAAAAATAATAATGCCGTGTTATTAATATAAAAACTAACCGAATCAATTGCGTTTTGAATTTGATATTTTATAATTCATTATGTGAGTAGATCACATACGTTGTCGAGGCTTTGGCTGTGTAGTCTGATATGTGATTCGGAATCTACGATGGGTTCCGCTTTAAGCCTGAACTTATAAAAAAAAAATCGTTTCAGTGTATAAAGTCAGTCAAATGGAAATCTATCGAGAAATCATTGCTGTTTATTCCACCTCAAATGTAAGTTATAATATGTATATGAAATTATATCTTCACTCTTTGCAAACGTAGTTCATTAAATTAATATCAAGTATCAAGAGTCTTTAAAAAAAAAATTAAATTTTACATTATTCAAAATAGTATCCATAGGAAAATACAATTAATGATGTAACTTATCGTTATTTCAATTAAAAACATAATTTGCAATATGACAGACTAATTCTAAAATAATAAGTACGTTGATGAGATAACATTTAATTTTGACCCTCTTGATTACAATATTAATATATATCCCCTACCTATATCATACTAATCTTATAAATAATCAATAGTACTATCAAATCGCTATATTTTTTGAAATAATTTGTTTGTCATACATATAATAATCTCTGTAACTTATAAAACAAGTTCAATTCGATAAAAATATAAGCTGCAGCGTTTGACAATACAACTCAAACAAGTTAGTATAAATTTAGTTTTTCAATATTTGGTTGTAACTTGTAACCATTACTTAACGATTTATCCATCAATATAACGATAAGAAATTAAGATGACTGGTCAAGCGTAAAATAACAATGCTTCGAAATAGTAATTAAAATTAATACCTTAATTATTGCAAATATAACTTAATTTCATAAATGTTCGGTTCGAAAACGTCAAACAAACATAATAATATAACAATTTTCAGTTACTCGGATTATCGTGCCAATTGATAGTGCCAATCAATTAAATATAAATTTATAAACGTATTAAGGTATTTCATACCTGTCTATTTTTTAGCATTTATAAGTACAATATAGTCCGTATTGCTAAAATATTATTACTAACGGTATTTACAACATAATATTCAACATTAAATATTTTATGATTTATTTGAATTTTTGGATTTCTAATTTTTCTTTTTAACGATTTAAAGATAAAAATAAATGATTAAAATCCAACATTTTTTTCTATTTTCATACACAATTTTAAATTTGAAGAATTTCTTTAAGTACATTTACATTTTGCAAATTTCAGAATTTGAATAAATATATGATTTAAGCATACAAATATATGAGCATGTTTAAACAATTACCCTACGTGAATAACATTGTATAATCCAATAACCGTGATTGTATTTTAATTTAATTTTATGAAAAATTTTTCTTAAAAAAACATTTACAGTCTGTTATTCAGAACAATAAGTAAACTTGATATTAGCTATAGTATAAGAGAAAAAAATAACATGATTACCTTGATGAGGAAAACTCTTACTTACGGGCTTACGGCACCTCAGGTATTCATTTTAGAATTAAAATAAAACAATTTTTCGTAGAAATAAGAACTCAATAAACTTTTCGCGCATTGGCTTATAAAATTTAAAATAAAAACTGTGGCTACTATAAACATTAACGTACCATGTTCTTAATTTCTTAGAATGTTTTAAGCAAATTAAAAAAAAATGTATGTATTACCCTCAATATGCATTAATTGTGTATTTTATTTTATAAGTCTTATCTCATTGAAACCATATACTTAAAACTCTAATTTATCCATAGGATTTAAATAGAGTTACAAGGTAATTACAACATAACTACCTATTTTAATTTGAGAATATGAATAATAAGTACTTGGCGCTGTAGTGACCCGACTCGTATGCGCAAAACGCCTATCTGTCGCGGTCAGTCACAACTATATTTTATGACGGCACAACGTATATTTGTACAGCGCTACTTCGTACGGAGATGTATTGTAAAAATTAAAAAGAACACTTTTTAAACTTATAAAAATTTACACTTTATTTTTACACTCTAAATATTTATTGTAACAGCATTCGGGAAAGAGACCTTAGCGGCTTCCGGCGATGTTACTTTGGTAGGCAACGAGAAGCATAAGGTAGTTACAACTGGGTTCTACATCTAACTAACATCTAGTTACATCTAAATACATCTTGATACATCTAACTTTTCTTTTGAACACTACTCGTATTTATACTGACTTTTGTACATAGCGTGACGTACATGGCGTGACTTTGGGATATGGACAGGGAATAGTTACCTTTGGTACAATCTATGATTGTGCTGACACCTATTAGGTATGACTTTGGAATATTGCGTAATACGTACACGTATTTTGGCTATTCTTACTTTAGTCTGTTAATTAGCGGTCATAGTTTCCATAAAACTGTAAATCATTCTAATCTCACTATCATCGGCCTCATTAGTAGGAAACACTTCGTATACATAAAAACATACTACGCATGGGTTTACTACAGCGCGTTTGAAATGAAAGAGCTTTCATTGGGTTATAAATAAAACATTATGCCTATAAAGTCTTTTTTCCCTGTAATAAAAATGTACAATTTCGATCGGCTGCAATTTAGATTTATGTCTAGTCTCATTTGGTTTATATAGGAAAAAAAGGAAGTAACCCACGCCCAGTACAAAATTACTTGATATTCTACGCGTTATTTTACGTAATCGATAAAGCATATACACAAAAGTATCAGAAAATCTACGACATTACGCTATTTTTATGAAGTCAATACAAATGCAAACTATGAAATATTCCGCTTTTCCAGAACAGTGTTTAGAAATAACAATGAACTTCCCAGAAGATGGCAAAATTTATGCTGCCCTTAAATTCCCAAAACGAATATCTTTTATTCACAGTTGAGAGTAAGTAGAGATTTTTAAAAAAATTCTCAGCGGTATTTGAATTTGTACAATTTTTGTATTAGAATCTTACAATTAAACAATAAATTAAAACCATTTATAATAAGAAGTTTTTTTAAATATTATAAAATTAATAACAAAAATATTTATATTTATATTATAAAATAGATGATTAATTATTGCGGATAAATGATCATTCAGTCGTTCAGTAAAATAACACGGGCTAGGAGTTTGTATGCAACACCATGTTTTTTTTGCGACTTCTGATTATTGATTTTGTCAGTTATGTCCACGAATCACCTCATGATGAGCTAAATGGTGGAGTTTTTTTTTTTATTTTATAATTTGGTAAAGGCTTCAACTTCTGCGGTTATTAGCCTGTGGTACTTACAAAATACTGGTCTCAAAACCATGGGGAATCTTTATGGTGGAGTTTTTATTTTGCATGTTTTTGCATATTTTGAATAAAATGCATACTAAAATGAATATTATTGCATATTTTGATTATAAGAATGCGAAAAATGCATGTTTTATAGTATATTTCGTAATTAATATTTATAATTTAATATTAGTATTACGTATTTAATTCTAGCTCTGCTGATTAAAGTATAAAACTTGGTTTTTTTGTCAAACACAAATTTTATTTTTATAAATACAATTTTTATAGTACAACAGGTATGCGATTAAAGATAGAATAGTTAGACGGAGAAAGATAATCACAATTAATAAAAGTAGTAATTCAAGTATTGTATAATACTTGTAAATATTTTTGTACATAAGTAACTGTCAAAGTGCCTTTACCGAAAGGTCTCTTTAATCTGTGTTTCACTCAAGCCACTATCCTTTCATCACTTTTACTCATTGTTCTATATTGTAACAGATTGTAAATTATATAAATAAAAATAAAAAAAAAAATTAATAAAAGTATGTCGGTCAATATAAAATCCAGGATAAGATATAATTTATTTATATTATATTATATTATATTTAATTATATTTTATTTTATTTCTTAACATTATTATATTAAGATAAACAGCAAACCACTAATGTATTTCAATAAATAAATATTTTTTTTGTAACTATATTTTTGTGCTTATCTTATAAAAATTTAAATGCATATTTTTGCATATTTTGGTTAATAAAATGCATATTTTACAATTTTTTATTGCATACAAATCCTAGCCCTAATAATAATTAATAAGTTATCTCTGATATTATACAAACCAAGATATTTAAATTTTCTTTTCAATTTTACTTTTCGCGAAAGCGCCAACTATCAAAGTATTATTCGAAATTTAAAACATTCTCTCTAATTTCCACTAGTACTTTGCAAAATGAGTTTTTTAAATTCCTAATAAAACTTTTATAGTGAGCGTTATCCTTAAATACAAGATGACATATAAAAGAATAACTGTCACTTTTTTCGCATCCAAAAAATTCATCGTCTCTATACCATATGCCACGTGACGACCATAACAATTATAATGTCTAAACTTTCACGACGTTACACACACTGGTAAAATAAAATATACTTGTACAGTTTTTAGTGACTGAATCAATTTTACACCTAGAAATTTGAACTATATTCAAAAAAAATATGAACATGACCGGTATCAAATTACTGTTTTTTCTTTTTTAAGAAAATAAAAACATTAACCGTCTTATTTCATGGGAAAAAGTTTTAGTTTAAGTCCTCCGCCGGTGATTTGTTTTGTCGCTTGTATGTGTAATTTTAATTGCTGTGTATTCCAATTTTTTTTATTGCGGGCCATGCGATAAAATTCAATATCCTCTGTTTCGAACATAAAATACTCATATAATACAGAATTCTAGTTATCATCTGTTATAATAGTGAAGGAATAAAAATAACTTTGATCATTGTTGTAAAGTTTTTTAGAAAACAATTTCAACTATAATAACATTTGAAATAAAATATAAGGGTATAATACAGCGATATAGGTAAAAAGTTTCTTAATCATCAGTTAAATATATTTATACTTTAAAAAATATAAAGACCTTGTATTACGGTGTAATCGCATGGAGTCTAAATAAGGGGCGGGAAAGTAAAAGTTTAGATAGCGACAAACCAACTTACTCCCATTCATCTAAACTTTAAACTATTATGGTAGATAAGTTATATATATTATATTCAAAGTTAGTCGTACCTGAATTACCGAAAGTAAATACTGCTCATTTGAACTTTAACAATGTCTGCATCGGAAAGGTGGATATTATAGATATAAAATAAAACTAATGTGAACGTATGTTATATAATAATATGATCTTGTCAATAAGATAAAAACAATTATAAATAAAATCAATTATGTGTGTAATCATGATTGTAGTGTGACGCATTAGCGTGATGGTGTGCAGTTCGGCTTAGACCTAACTCCTATATATGTATTTATTTATCAAATTATCGATCTTATTAGTAAATATCTACCATATACTTCATTACCAACGCAATTTCACAATTACAATGCCGTATGCACGAACAAACTTTAGGGAAGCAGTCGAGTTTCCTTCCGTAATACGTGTAGTTTTCCGTTCTTATCGTCAACACAAATTTACAAATAAATTACCAATTACCAGCTGATCGTGTATACATCTCAAGAAGTGAAACATTAACTAAGAATTGAATGGTTCAAGTTATTTAAAACAAATATGTGAGAAAATTTCAGTTTTGAATATTGATTAGTTTTTACTTTTTAATGATACTGTTATATAACAGTCTACCAATTAATTGTAGATATATTAGTAAAAAAGACATGGTTAAAAAATTCGATAGTAATGCATTCATGCATACGAGTGTATATATAACTGTATGCTTCCTTATTACTTTGCTAGTCTTTAATATTATTGAGATTTCTTATTTTCGATAATAATGTCTAAAAATTCTCATCCAAATATATAATAAGATAAATATTTTTAGCGCTATTCCCGTACACTGTACTTTTTCGTTTTACGGTTATTTTATTTTTCTATCCCTATAGCCTAAAGAAGTTTGTACTTTTACGTGTAGTACATGTGTATGGCAAAGTGGCAAAGTGCTTATGCATATTTTGGGTTAGTGTGGGTATGATTGTAGTAAAAAATATGGTAATATATTCAAATCAAATTGAGAAATTATAATTGAATGATATAATATTAATATATTATATAGTGGTAACTTTAAAACGTAATATAACGTATATAATAATTAATAACAAATATTTCCAAACAATTTATTATTTATTAATCGTATTGTTTTAATTTGCATTCTATGACAGTTTTTCAGAACGATTTATATTTTAACGTGATTATGTTTTTGCTATGGGTACAACTGACAATCTTTTCTGAAAAATTTCCGCAGATCAACTGTTACGGTAAATAAAGCATAATTAAATTAACTAAGTAACCATGATAACTAGCAAAAGCATAATATCCATGATTTAGTGTTTTTCTATGAAGAGGAAAAAATTGAGTTTGATATTTTCATAATGAAGATTCTTCTTCAAAGAAAACTAAAAAATGTATTAAAACTATTTTAATATACTTCGTTAGTACTTTAAAAACAATTACTTACAGTTTAAGGTTAACAACTTTATTTCCAAATTATTATTTTATTACAATATATCTTTATCTCGCCCGACCGTTAAGTCTCACCCGACTTAATAGTATCACCCTTTCATACATAAAGATTATCAGATACATATTATTATAAAGTCTCGATCAGAATCTTTAATTATAATTATAAGTCAATTATAAATTAACCTTATTTTAATAATTTTGAAAATTAGAGTATATAAATTAAATAAAAGTAAAGGGCAAAATTAGTAAAAATAAAATACCATATAACATACATTATTTTATTAATTTCCCTAAATTGAATAAATATTTTACTTAACACTCTTTGTTTAAAAGGAAAAATGTAATTCGTTACTGCACTTACTAATAACACACATTACTGTAATGCAATCATGTATTACATTTTCGTTGCTTTAATTAATCGTGAAGCCTTACAAAAACACAAACACAAACTCAAACACAAATACATACACAAACTCATATAAAAAATATCCAAACTATACTAATTATCTATTTATTAAAATAAATCAAAACGCATTCTGAATGATACCGAACACTATATCTCAATATTTCCGACTTCTATGTATATGAAGTTTCGAAAAAACTATTAGGAAAGTCGAAAAATTACCTTTCTAAAGGACCATCGTATATCCAATTTCCAAGCTTATACATATTTGCTGCGTGAAACTTTTAGCGCTGATTTACCACCCGAAAGTTTAAAATGTCCAAAACTCCAAAGCCATCTTAATAAATCCGCTACGTCTTAAATTTAAAAGAAAAACCAATCCACTTCATAATTTATTACTCGATAACTTTCAATTAACATAATAATTATATGCATGCGTAAAATCCAGATCACTAAGTTTTACTAGTCACCGTTTTACTAGGTAGTCAGAATTTACTGTTTGTAGTTTTGTACTCGGTAAAACCTGAGAATCATAATTTTATTTGAGATTTTACTAAAAACGTACAAATTGAATTAGTATATATATAGTACCGATACAATTATCGGATCGATAACAAATAAGTAAATGTGGCATTCCACAAATTATTATTATGTATCTAGTATATTTCTTGTTATCATTTTTACTATTTTGACGGAAAGACGTCAACGCATACCTAAGCAGTAAAAACATAACCAATAAAACGTTCACGGCATCGCCATTCTCACCGCTCAACCTCGTGCACCTACATGCACACGTACACCCACTAACCCACAACCCCCACACACTTGTCATACCCTATTACCATCATAGCCCCCACTACACGCTGGACTTTGACGATAAAATAAACTCGAACGTGTCCTGACATCGGTAAAAATTACTGGACTGATTCATTTGACATTTTGATTGAATGTACACTATGTATAGAAAAAAATTTTCGAAATACGAATTTTTAAGGGTCGAAACAGCATTAATTTTAAATAATGTTATACATTTCTATGGAGACAGATATAAAACATCAATAGTCAAAATTATAAACTCTCTTAACGAGTATCAACATGACCCAAATGTAATTGTTGAACATAAATGGTGTGAGCGTTCATATAATACATATTTGTAGGTACACAAAGATTATATCTTTTTTAACGGGCTATGTAGAAGTAAGCTATATCATGGAATCTAAAAACTGAATGAAAATAAATCATGACGTAGTTGTCATAGATATGGTTGTTTGATCGATGGATGTTTTTCATATACTGAATGTACAAATAATGGCACACGCACACGTATACACACAAATAATAAACTATAGGTGTTGTCGTCAGTTATCATTAGGGCTCGGAAGTAGTAGGAATATGTACTGTATAGGTACTGTTCTATATGCTCTCGATTTATTGCAGACCAAACTAGAAATCCGAGCTATGCAATGGTGAGTTTAAAAATCGAAAATTAACGAATAAAGTGGCTTCATTGGTATTACACGCATATTATGTATATTCCATAGTTTTCTAAAAAAATTGATTTTATCCATTCAACTAATTGATCATTTTCAATTTAAAACCTTATGAAAATGTCGGTGGTACAATGTAACAACTTAACAGGTATTAATACCTATATTTATTTTGTATTTAACTTCACAATTATTACGAAAAATATATTTGTTAAACTATTTTTCCAGTGCAATAAGATGTCAAAATGTCGATTAGTTTTTCCCCATATTTTTTATATTTTAAATTAAATTTTTTCCATATTTTTCGTCATTTTTTTTTTTGCATATAATTATTTACCACATGATTTTTTTGGAATTTAAATAATTTTTGTTTTTTCTTCCATTTATATTAATTTTTTTGCATATTTAACATTTTCCGTACATATTTTACAATTTTTTTGTGCGCATATTTCCATGCTTATTTTGCCGTTTTAAGCTCCTACAACTTCCGAACCCTGGTCATCATACATCTACTTATCATTGTAGACATGTCGTCGTCAGAGTCGATAACTAGCAGTGCGGAATACCTCGATCACGTCCACCAATGCCTTAAATACGTGCCTATTTACATAAAAGGTGCATTTTCGTGTTCATCGCTCGACCATGACGACGACTGCAACGAATACGACGACGAGGACGTGAAACGGATTTTGGTGGAGCACAACGAGCCCGAATCTAAAGACTACGAGACAGAGGAATTTTCGTCGGCCTATAAGGAAGCTGTGGCCATGGTGGTAGTAAAAAAGGACTTCCCACCATTGGAAGGAGTAACTGACGAAAGCTTCGAAGACTGGAACGAAGCTCTGAAAGACGTGAGTATGGTGTACCCGCCTCTGGGGGTAAGCCGGGACGCTTCCAGGACGTTAGAAAGCCTGGGATTAGGTGATCTGACTTCGGAGCTCCATGCAGCCGTTGATGCCGCCTGCTGCGGTGAAGATGACAAAGGCAATGACGACTGCAGCAATCGCCGCCTCACCGACAGTTCTACAGCCCGGGAACTGAGGAAATGCCTGGAAGGAGCCCTGTACGGACAAGACACCGAAGATTTTGTCGTGGCGCAACCGTATTGTGTGGCCAACAAGAATCTAGACTTTGGGAAACCAAAAATGTCTCACAAAGCCATAAACGAATCCAGAAAAAAAGTCGAAAACTGGATGAGAAAATACTTCCAATATGAAGATAAAACCACCACAATGTTTTATAGTTAGTAAAATTTACTGTATTGTTTATGTTGTATGCTCGGAAATGTATCATACATATGAATCAACACCGAATTAAAGGGGGGCATGGACCTCGCGCTTATCACAAAATGTTATTTTTTCTTACAGCACTTTTTTAAAAACTATATAACATTACGGTTATTTAATTTGTATTATTTACTATTTTTATAATTATTCTTATATTGTACGTAAATTATATCGTATTATATATGACGGTCAACCGTTAATACAGTCTAACAAGATTTGTATACTGTTAATAAATAATAAATATATGTACATTGTACATGTATATGTCAAATTCAAATACCACACATATATAACTCGAAATTTGAAATAGTGGTTTCTCTAATACTCTATATGTACCTATTAGAAGGCATTTAAAAAAATGTTGGCCTCTGCTAAGCCGGGTAATTATTCAGCTAGTATTTTAATATAATTGTTTATGTTTTCGTGTGCACAGAGCAAAGCTGCAATGAATGTAAATAATATTATGCACATTCATCAGTTAAGAATACACTAGCAATATGTAATTAAGACGGCGTACAGCTTATGCAATTTTGCTATACTAGTGTACACAATATATGAAAATAGTAGCACAATAACAAGGCAGGGGCAGCTCCGTTGGTAAACGAATTTACGACAATCTGCTGGACCAGAGACAAAAACGAAGAGCTGAGAAATCTATTAATGATGAGGCCTTTCGTTAATTTTTAGGGCTCAGCAAATTAATCTGTTTATCAAAACGACAAAACGTATGAACATGAAATTTTAAATAGTGGTTCCTCTATAATAGTACTCAATATGTGCATTAAGAAGGGGATTTAAAAAAATGTAGTGTTTAAGCCGATTCATTTTGCGTTTAAGCGGATTAGCGGATTTCACCGCGAATTCGTATTGTTCGGTGCAGACGAATTTACAACCAAAGGTCTTACGGCTGTTTCATCATGGTTATAGGCTTAAAAATATAATGTAGGGTATAGTAATCCGTTAACGACTATGCCCTGGCTGTCCCGTTCGAAGCCGGGTAATTCAGCTAGTTTAATATAATGTTATTCTTCGATTGGAAATATTTTCCTTAGAGCTATGTTTTCGTGCACTATAATATGTCGTATACGCGTGTCACACATCATTTTCTTACGTTACTATTATACATTGCTGGTTGAATAACTTAAAAGTTATAGTTCATAAAACTAACGGCGGCTTAGTTATTATTTATATCTTTATTTCAGTATAGTTGTTTTTTGCCCAAAGACTAAATTCAAGTTTTTAAACTACTATTATTGTGAGTACATAAATAGAAGAACCTTTTATCATAGATAATCGTTTAATAATTTATTACTGAAATTTGAGAAATTATGTTTAATATTGAATTGTAGTAAAATTACCATAATGGCATTTAAACACATAAAACATTTTTCATTTAATATGCGTTTCTAAAGAGAACGAAAATTCATTGAAATTATTAACGCATTTATACTTGCGTAGCACGTTCGACTTAAATTTAACAAAAATAAACACCTGTAGTACAGAAACGTCAAATACGTAATAATTGATATCGTACTATTTTCACCATAAAATTTTTTTTATCTATATTGTATTCGTGTGTGTACGTTTTTTCCCCACCACCAGTGGCGTGATTGAGTAAAAAAACTTGGGAGTTGGGAAGGAGAGGCAAAATAATGTACACAGCAATATTTTAACTTTGGGGATGGGGGTGGGGGGTCAAGTAATTTTGTCTTTTACGTATAACTAATTTTTTGCTCTTACATAATATAGGTTCACTTGTGTTATTAATATTTTACTTCATTATTATTTACAAATTTAAACAATTAAGTTATTATAAGTACAAATGAATACATTAAAAAATAATGAGTGCTATACACCATGTTTAAATTAAAAATTCTATTTAAATTTTAACCGTACTATAAGTAATTTCAATTTTGTTTATGATGAATCTTTCCATTTTTTCTTAAAAATCTGATTAAAAAAGGAAAGCTCGATACTGACTTCACTAACATTGAACTTATAAGTTTCACATACTAATTTAATTGTACTGTTTTGCAGCTTTTCACTGACTATTTTATCAGAACGACCACGGATTATAATTTATTCGTAAGACTATACCACGACTCTTATACGGTTAAGTAAAATATATGTCTAAATATTTTATATTTATTTGAGCACTATTGTATCTTACATTTTGCATAATACATAGTACATAATAATTTTTTTATTTTGTACAGCTGGTTTATCTGGAATACTTTCACCCAATCCACCCCCTGTTAAAATGTCGCGGACGATTTCCCTCACTTGCCTCCCCTACAATTACGCCCCTACTAACCACCTAAGCTTTTAAGTTTTTAACCCAAGCTTTTAATTAACAATATTTTACGTCATAGACGATATTGTAATATTTACAAGCAAGAGGTATTAAGCGTGATGCGGTTTTTTTTTATTGTTGTATCCCCGTGAAGACTTAATCCACATACAAAAGAGCGTCAATGTTTTACGAGATTAATTCGCCCTGCTATGATTCACCATCGAAACGAATTATCACCTATGTGTAGCTTATTCATTTATTACATTATATGTGATAAAATGTTAATGAGCAATTTGTTTAGTTTTAATTCTGCTAAAAACACAACACTGAAAGCACCTCTGCGCTTATTATAACACTTAATTTTATCAAAATACCAACTACTCTAATATAAACTACAGTTAACTACTGCGAATTATATATATTTATTTTACTATAATCTAAAGTTAATTACTGCTAAACAAATCGTACACTAAATTGCGAGGTAATAATAATTTATTTAATTTCACTTAGAGCTGTTAACTAGTAATTAAAAAATTGTTAGTATACGATCGTGACACAACTCGATATTTTCTTCATTGTAGCTTGTCCGTTCTTTTTTAATTCTACCATCATAGATTTGTAATCAATCACCATCTTGTCTTGACGTTTAAACGCATAAAAAAATCGAATAAACATAAAAACAATTCACCGACTCTGAAAACTTTTAATACAATTTAAACAACGTACAGAGTATGTACTGTCGAAAACGTAATGAACTAATTTCGTTTTGTTGATTTGTTGATTACAATAACAGTCCGTTTAATTTTGACCAGCTATCAGCATAGTTTATACAATACTATTAAAGTAGCCAATAATATCTTTTATAGCCATATGTCAATAACTATTATTTTCTATGAGTGATACATTCGTATAGACGTATAAGTAACAAAAATAACAAAATTACGTAAAACTTAGAAAGTCTAAACGAAGTTCAACGCTTTGCGGTTTCTAAAATCATTTTTACCTCGGCCATGACTGTTCTGTGCTAGGTTGGCTCATTCAGCTAGTTATTATGATCCATTTATTTTATCTATAATATTGTTTTATAATATTGTTATAAAATGTTTTTTTTTATTTCAGTGTCTGTACATTGGTATTTCTATAAATAATCATAACATTATATTACATTTAAATGGTGAAATAAATAAACAAATACTTATAGTTATTAACTTTTATAAAATGCTAGCCTTAGTTAAAATCCCCTAGATAATATTTACTCCCATAGACCTATATATTTACACTACCACGCTAAGGCTAAGTAGGATAATTATGTATATATAATATATATAGGCGAGGGTGTAGACATTTCAATTAGACCCGGCTAAAAGCTTTCCGAAAGCTATAATTATAGAAGTACTTTCTCGATCGAAACGATATATACCTTGTTCTTGTATGGTCGAATTTTGCGTATAAATTATAAGTGAGGTGTCAATAAAGCAACACGAATTGCATAGTTCATAACAACCATCGTTTCATCAGATCAATAGAAGAACTTCAAGAACTCCTACTCGGAAATTACATACAAGCTGCGAAATTCCGCCATGCCTATATACTACATCTATACCATTCCCATACTACACAAATAGATAATACGTACATGCTGGAAGCTCGGCTACTAATGGGTTTCACGCATTTTAAAATTGTTCATTTATAAAACTAAACTTGTTCAGCTTTGTTTCGAATGTACGCATAACTGCGAGCGCGCATTATACCATCGTAAAAGAATTTGTCCTGATGAAAGACAGCCGATGACTTCTAGTGCCCTAAAACGGAGCGGAGCACGTAGGTTGTGGCACGATAGAGCTGTCAACGTAAAATATAAACCAAGAGATTCCCAGCTCTAACGCTTAAAAATTTTGGACTGTCCACCAAGTTCTATCTATTTGGGAGAAATTAAACAAGAAGAGTTCTTACCAGGGTGGAAACAATATATAAAAAATTTGCTCATAAAAAATACGTAATATCACTTCATCATCAGTAATTTCCTTCATATTGGATGCTGGCTTTGTTATATAATTTATAATGTAATATATGAAATTGTTTAATGTATAGTTTTAAATGTTGAGCTATCATTGTTTTTACTTATAGCTAGTAAAAAAGAAAAAAAAAATCACTTCATCATTAGATACATAGACTGGGTCTTCAGTTATTTGACGCCTTGGCAGAGACATTTAGATTGGACCATTTAAATTTCGTTGGTGTTTAAAAGTTTGGCTGCTCCTTGTAACTGGATACCATAAGCGATAAGCCAAATTGATTTGAGAAGCAGTTTTAAAAGGGTTTAAATTGGTCTACTTATAACTCAAGTTTAAAAATGTAAGATTCGGTAATTTTAATTAATACCTATGTATAAACATGAAAAAACATTATACTTTGTGAATAAAAATAACCTAAATAAACTAAATATTTTGCTGTTTTGGATTTTGTAACTATATATACTTTTTTGGACTATTTTGGCGACCCAGGCTTCCATTAGCTATTTCGTTGGAGCCCTTCAGATCGACTTTGGAAAATAATATGAATACCGACATCAGAAGGACAGTGAGCTCAATGTGTCATCAATACGACATCACGCATAATATGGATTCAGAAAATATGAAATAACTCCAAAAAAATGAAGTCAATATAAACTCGCATCTACACAAGAAATACCATAAATACAATGTAAATTGTGTCCTTCTTAGAACGGGAATGAGAGTCTAAGACATAAGTGGTGTATGATGAATTGAATATACCGTTATGTACAGCTGTACAAATGTACAATATAGTTACATTCAAAGGATAGAAATCCTGAATGTCTCCACTGGGCTATCACTTATATTTCTGTTGGTGTTATTCACATATTAGACAGTTATTGTGACGTGGAATGTTGGTGTATTCTGGGAAATTAATATACGTGAAGTGGGTGTCGTTTAACTTTTAGCTGCGTTTCTTTTCGTTGAAAACGATCAAATGTTTGTAACTTTAGAACAAAAACACCAAGTATAATTGTTTCATATCCGATTAATTATAACTAAACATCAAACCATGTGTCACTTACGAAAAAAATCTATTTTTAATAACAATATGAAACAAATATTTATTATTTTAAACAATTACTTAAAAATAAACTTGAACGAAGTTTAAGCAATACAGTTGAAGTGATTTTGAGTTTAAAATAATAACACAAAAATGTATGTTACACTTTCAAGGTTAAATTATGTTTTGAAAATACTATCAACATAATATTATTGTTAAAAATACAGTCATATTTTTTTTATAGTTGATCAGTGAATCGCTTGGGATTTTGGTAGTAGTACCAATTATCTTTTACAGCGTTAACGACGGAATCTAAACTACATTTCATCTGAATACATATAGATTATAGGTAGGTAGCTGGAGTCAATAACGAACGATCGCAAAAAACGTGAACAAGTGCCACGCTTACGTGTCCTTTGTAAAAAGGTCACGTTTTCATATTCCACTCACTCGACGACAATGTCGTGAACGGATTTCGGTTGAAACACAAAGAACCTGAATATATGAGAGTCTACAAGACTGTCGAATTTTCATCGACTTTTACAGAAATAGACTCATCGCGTATTGGCAAAAAATGTGTCAAACGTAAATAACGAAGACTAAAAAGAATGCTAAGAGTATAAAAGAAAAATAAAAAAAGTAGATGTAAAAAAAAATGTTAAGTACCTACAGAAAAAAAAACGTATGAAAACCTAAAAATGTCTCACTCTAAGTTAAAAAAAAGTTAAGTTACTATTAACTAAGACCTAAGTCATGAAACGAACTAATTTTAAAGTAACTTCCAACTATATAAGTTAATTTTTTCCTAATTTTAAATATTAATTATACGATTAAAAATATAAATAAGTGATTGTATTCTGTACAAATTATTTTTTTTATTCAAATAATCGGAATTATAATTGTAAAAATGTTGAAATTCTTTGGTACCATAAAAACTTTTCAATTTAAAAAAGTAACTTAATTTTCTATTTAATTTATAACTTTAAAATAAAGTACCATAAATCTTTCCATTTCAATTATTAAATACTATTATAATTATTTTTAACAAATAACAAAACACTATTATTGTTAATTAATGTGTTTAAGGATAGTACTCGTACATAAGGATTGCCGTATACGTCCAGTCTCCCGGTACACCGGGTACATGTCATACAACTCCGGTCCCGGTTAGACTATTAGAGTATTAGACTCTCTGAACGTCCCGTTCAAGTGTAAATAATAAATACCATAAATTATAAATAATTTTTTTAGCGATTTTCCACACTCGTGAATAGGACTGGTTGCATTTAATCTTTGCTGATTATAACCGTATTGACGTGCGTGTATAATCCTCGTATGAACGTCTAAACGTGAGTGTACATTAATTTCACTAATTAATTTTTTACGAAAAAAAAATAAAAGGTTGGTATTAAAATTATTTTTGTAAATGTCGCGGCCAGTACTACACAGCCACACGGGCACCGTAAAAAATATACTTATGCATCATGTACCTATTATTATTTATTTTGAACCGTAAACGTGGTAGATATTAAGACCCTGCGCCGGCTATAGCCCTCGAATTAATGAACGGTATTGAATCAAATTGGGCCGAACCACGAACGGTCGCTGCGGCAAAGGATCGGACTTAAATTTCCCGTTGAAATGTACACGATACTTTCGCTATCAAGCCGCCGGGCGACCAGCAGTAACCGTGGACGTAATAGAACAAAGAACAGGCGTGATACGCCTATGACGAAATGAAACGGCGTATAGCGGAAAATTCATCGATTCGACCGTGGCGGTCGTCGCCCGTCATCGATCTGGCAACAGCGACGACCCTCATTTTACTTGACCACACTTAGCCGTAGCTCGAGCGAATTGAATATTATTTCAATCCATTTCGATTGTTTCGTATCCAAATAAGCTATATATGTTCACCGTGCAATATTTTTAGGACAACAAATAAGCACATACCATTTTATCGTGTTGATTATTCGGTATGAAATGAAGAAGGTGTCGAAGAGGCGTCAGACCGGGTCGACACAATCGCCCACAGTTAAAAAAAAAAGTTCCCAAGAGACCCCTCTGCGGTGAGACTTATTAATTAATTAATTAATTAAACAGACTTATTACGACACCAATCCGGGGTGGGGGGGGCTTAGAGGGCTTCAGCCCCAACCGCTAAAAATAATAACGTAAATAATCTCGTATAATATAAAATAAAATACTATAACTAATTTAATTGTATGGTTTATGGTCTTAGAAATTAAAATTCTGTTTTTTTTAATTCAAATTTTATTATTGGTTTTTTCAATGTGATATGTGACTGATCAGCCACTCCACCACAAAAAAAAAATATATGCCTGGATGCCACCGCCGTTTATGGCAAAGCTGTGAGGACTGTTTAAGGCAGTACGTGGCATTCAATTACTCACGAAAATATGAGAGAGAAAATATGATCCCCGGAACTTTTTCTCTCCTCGTTATTCGTCGCCGTGACAATAAATGACATGCGCGCGCGTATTATTCTGTCAAAAAGAAGTTTTGATCGACGGATGAACTTTATAAAGTTACAACTTTCGTCTCTTCTGGAAACTGCTTGATTTATGGCGTATTGCACTCTTCTATTTTTAGTTTTTACCTGACAACATGAGCTATTGTCGCCGCAAACAGGGGCGGACTGGGACTAAAAATGTTACCGAGACTTAGAACTAGAGTGGCCACATCTACATACAATATGTATTTTCTATATACAAAAAGGTACCTATATTAAAAAGAACACTTTTATACATATATAAGTATATAACTCACAACACATGCACAATCAGAATGGTTTTTACTTAATTCGTGTTCGACAATTCTTTGATATAGATGTTTAGAATTTTTTTCTAAGCCATAATTTACAAATCGAGCATTTTTATCATCTTCTACACTTCTACAAAATGCGAGACATACCGAAAAAAAAAACTTAAACAGTTTCTTAAAATGCCATATTTTCGTTTATATAATTTCGTACAGTTAAGGTCGTCAAATTTTGGTGGAATCGGATGAGATAGAAAAAAAAATTTTAAGTTCATTTTGGTTTGGTTTTTTTCTTGTCCGTTTTGAATTTCGGATTGAAAATTGTTCACGATACTTTAACTAGAAGTTGATATGGAACTTTGACATGGAAATATTTACAGTTTTTTCAGTGAAAACTATATCAAATTTAGAATTAGATGTAATTGATTCATCAGATTCTAGAGTACTCTCAGTTACGTTATTACAACTCTATTCAATATTTTGGTCAACGTCTTTATTTTTAGATTGATTTTGAAACATAAAATCTAAAGACTTAGCTACATTTAGATGCACCAACGCTAAGCAATTTCTTTCTTTTTTCTCTTAATTTTTCAACATTTCCTTTGTGTTTTCTTTATTTTTCCATTATGAATACAGAATAGGTACTTGAAAATATACAACACAACTTTTAAAGTTTAAAAACGATCAACTAACCACGAACCAAATGAACATACGATCACGAATAGTCACAGTCGTTTACTAAATATCATGGATTAATAAGTGTACCAACAAAAAATTATTATGGCAAATATTATTTATTAAGTTCTACAGAATACACAACAGTCAAATGCAGAAAACTCCAGTACTTAGGACATATTATGCGGAACAAGAGTAGATATGAACTTCTCCAATATATCCTACAAGGGAAAATAAATACAAAAGATAGCAAAAGATCACCTGGAAGAAGAACATCATGGCTAGCAAACCGAGGAACATGGTTCGAAAAAAGTTCAGCAGAACTATTCCGGAGGGCAACTAATAGAACTCGTATATCAATGATGATCGCCAACATCCGAAGGCACACTAAGAAGATGGCAGAATACAGATAAGAAAACGATCGCGTATCCCGAGGTTACCGCAATTCCGACAACTAACCAACGGAAGTCCCGCGACTATTTTTATTTCATTATTTTGAATTTTCATTTGTGTCTGTACACATACGGATGGGCTGTAATTGAGCCGACTATATTACACAATTTTATATTGATTATAGGTTATTTTTTATTTAATTTTTGACGGCAACAATGACCACTGGCCACATTAAGCACTGGCCCACCGGGAAATTTCCCCTGGCCGCGAACTACTTGTAGGTATAGGTAAATCACACGTTTCCATGAATCCCGTTTGACAAAGTCGTACAACTAAATCTATAGCCAACTATACTCAGTGTTGGATATATCTAAATGAAAAACCCTTTGTCTTTACCTCATCTAGATAATAAGAAATAGACCATTGAAAATTATTTGAAAAAATTATAAAAAGGAAATCACTCATCTCAATAATTAGATTAATTTTTCGAGTTCACTAATCAGCAAATCAATACAAGTGTTAATTAAGACATAATTGTCTTAGGGATGATGAGTTGGAAATGCTTGTATGTTGTAAATCTAACATCCGATTTTTTTATCAACTTGATAAAAGCTATTTATTTATTAATATTTGTCATAAAAATATAAATTTACAGATATTTATTATTAAACTAGAATAAATATAATTTTAAGTTTTATTTTTTTTTTTAATATTCTGTATAATATTGTTAATTTCACATGTATCACCGTTTATAATGTAAAAATATATACATATGAAAATCCGTGTAAATTTAAATCACTCTTTTTTTCAGAGAAATACATAATTTTGAAGAAAAAATAAGCAGAAGGATAACTAAAAAAGTAATGGGATGGCAATATGGCAAATCCTACTTCGACTTTATTGGTAGTATTCTGAATATTTTTCATACTTTTTTATGAAAGTGTTTTTAACATTAAATATAACTATTTGATTAATTGAAAAGAAAAAACTATTTGTTTCCAATTATATTTTAACACCAACTACATAAATTAATATGTGACTACATTTTAGACCACAATTAAAACTATAAGTTTATGTTCAAAACAAGTCCTATGTCAATTAATTTAATCAATGAATAAATAAACATATTTTATGATTTTTCTAATTTGTCCAGTTATAGCAATTATATTTTAGTAGCATGAAATTGATTTTTTGTTAGTGATCATTCTATGTGACCACCTTAAGTATTATTCTCATGGTGTAAGTGGTATATAAGTATTAAGAATTTAACTATAGGTGAGGCAATTTACCCTTCGCCTTACAATACTATGCAACAGTCCTTGATTTTGAATAGGCAGGTATTTGATGGGTAATACGGATACGGAGAGAGTACTCATGTATTTCTCTAAAGAAATTAAAATTAAGATAAATTTCCAAGAAGACCCTAAATTTATGTAAAATACATGAAAAATAAAGGAAATTATTAGTTGGAATGGTTCAACACTAACATATCTAAAAATTAAACGTATATTTGTTTTCTAAATAAAATAGCAATAGAAGGTACATCAAAACATAGGTTTCAATTATTACACATTTTAAACATTAAGCAAATTAATTTAATTAAAAATATATGCTTTATCAAAATAAAAATCAGTGTGTACATAAGTGTACCTAAATAAATACAAATAGCTTATAAATTATTATCACCTTGTTTCTGAGAATAAATAAACATTAATATATATTGTTTGTATATAAAAATAAAAAATAAACAGTAAAATTTACAACACTATTTTCAAAACATATTTTAATTAATTAGTACATTTAAAATATATTCGGAATTATTATTATAATAAATTATCATAGGAAGTACTTTTCTTAGAAAAAACTATTTAATTAACAGATAATAATATGAGAAACATAATATTAAATATTCTTTTACATTATTATATCATGACTATGGCGTTTCATTATTATCATTTCTATCAAATACTCTTATCAGTTGAGACAGCGTAATATCATCCCATCTGAGTAAATCGTCACTTGAAAATATATTTGTAATATTTTCCTCAATAGAATCTCGAATAACAAAATGATGTACATAAGTTGGTCTAAAAATATACAAACAAGTAATACATAAATATATAATAAACAGATGTATACTATAAATTAGAATCTTAATATATGAAAATAACAAAACATTAATTCATCTATAAACCATATTACTTTGTTTGGCCTATTCTATGAATTCGACCAACTGCTTGAAGTTCATCAGCTTTTTTAATTATTGGCTCCATGAAAAATACTCTAGTGGCTTCAGTTAAATTTAGTCCTTTTGAACCCAAACTTAATTTCATTAATAACACGTTTATTTTATCATTTTCCTACATTTTAAAAATATAATACAAAATTGTACATTAAAATACAATAAATATTAAACAGTCAATGATAACATACAATTGTATTTATCTAGCTATTAAACTGAGTTATATACACACCTTAAAATCTTTTAATGTCTTTTTATATTTGTTTCCTGGCTTCAGTATTCTATAATTTATTGAATTTTGTTCTAAAGCTTCTCCTAGAAGAATTAAAGCTTTTTCCCACTAAAAAAAAAAATATATTTATATACATCCATATTCACTAAATATTTAAATATTTAAAACCAAATATTGAAAAAACTTACAGTTGAGAATATTAAAACTTTAACTTTTGGATCTTGAGCAATTAATTCAATGAGTTTCAAAGTGACACTTTCTATTTTGGTAGAAAATGACCCTTTAATTACTATACTTGATGCTTCGCCATCCCGATTACTTTTTACATAGGAAATACAATTCAATGGAGTATTATTTCTGCACATTGGGCAAGCTATTTCATAAGTATCTGCATGATTACACATTGTCGCTAAACATATGTTACATATACTATGACCACATTGTAATACTGCCCACTGTTAAAACAAAAGAAAAAATGTAACAATGATCTAAACAAACATCAATTGATTTTCCACATACCCCGGAATCAGCATTAAGACAACAAATTGGACATGGTTCAGTTTCAGTAGAGTTTTCTTTCTCTTTTTTTAAATTTTCAAGATAAAGTAGGGTTCGAATTTTTTTTTCTAAAATAATTTCAGTTCTTGGTATATCTGATCTTAATGATATCATATTACAATACACCTAAATGTAATTAAAAAATTGTATTTACAAATTATCAGACATCATTATTTCTTAAATTACTTACATATTGTTCCATAACAACATCATTTTCATCATCTCTTTTAGTTTTTTTTTTAGGTGGGCCATCTTCATCAGCTTCTGGTTTTATATTATCTCCGAGTCTCAACCTTGACTTAGCCATAACTATCTCATCGTGAGCAGAGAGACTATCACTTAAATGAGTCCATAATAATCGTAAATACCTGAATTCTTTACGCACCAACTCCAAAACTTTCATATGTTCAGCTGCATCTTTCAGGCAGTTTTTATTAATAATTTTGGCTTGTCCATATTGAAATAATTCTGTAAAATATATTTAGTATTAAATAAATATATGAAGCATAATAAATATAAAAACTAATAATAAATATATAAAATATAAATTATATATATATATATAATAAATATATAAACTAACTCATGAGTAAAAATTCTTTTTGAGACATTTTCCAAAGGCCTTTACTAGTACATTCATACATGGTTTCTTCATCTTTTTCTTCAGTTTTATCAACTGCCGTGTTTTTTTGTTTGTTGGAAACACTAAATAATAATGATTCATATACTTGTAGTTGATCTTCTGCTTTACATAATAAGCATCTAAATGTAAAACAATAATTAAATTGCATACAGAAAAAATATCACCACCATACACAATTACCTATTCCTAGAAAGACCTTTTTTAGATTTTAAACGTAAATGACATACTAATGCAGATTGAACTAAGTCATTCATGGGGGTTTCTTCCAAAGTATTTAATATAGATATTGTATCAATTCTTGCTTGGTCCAGATCAGCTAACCATACACTCAAGATATTAAAAACATCATTCACAGATTTTAATCTAAATGTAAATAAAAACACTTTTTTGAAATAAAATACATCAATCAAATTTAAATAATACCATACCTATTTGCAATATTTGGTACACCAGGCACACGGTAATCTTCCAAATCTGCTTGGACTTTAATTAAAAAATCTTTAGGTGAAAAAATCCAATATAGCATATCAGACCACCAATCAGAATAGCCTAATGTTTTGTTCTCAATAAGATTTGCTACTTTAACTGAATAAAATGTAACCGTTTTACGAGTTATCTCAATCTAAAAATATAAAACACAGTATTTTATAATTTTTACAATAAAAATTTATTAAAAAAATGTGAAATGGAATAATAACCTTCTACATTTCTTATACATGGTTTCATTAATTAAATTCAATTTTAACTGTTTATAGATACCAAAAAGGCATATTGTCCTTAGATAGAAATGATAATGATAATTTTTTATCATCCTACTCTCCCCAATTCTCACCAGTAAATATAATCTTGAGAAGTATAACAAAAAAGTCCAGACATTGATTATTATGGCAACTTAAATAAAAGAGAACAATACAATGGCTTATTCTAGAACTATATATTTCCATACATTTCTTTCAGATAAAGACCCAAGTAACTATTGTCAATTTTCCAATAATTTGATCCACCATTTTAATAGTAATATGTTACAAGATTTTTATAGTAAGGTAGCTCATTATACTCATTCCAATACTCTAAAGATCTTTTGACAGCTCTCATATACTATAAAAATACATAGTAACCTTACACTTTAAGAACTTATTTTAAATTAAGTCAAAATAAGTCACTAACCTAATGGTTCAAAAGCATGATATACAGAATTTAGTTTTAATTAATAATTTAGGGAAGAAGTGAATCAAACTAAAATAGCATTGTTGTATCTCAAATCTCTGTAAATTTGTGGACAATAATTTTTAAGATGAATACAAGGAACCTTGAATATTTTCCTCTTCCAATTTCAACATTTTAAATCTTAATACAACTGTAACTTTTATATACATAAAGTTTTGCTAAACACTCTATTAGATAGACACAAACATATATGATAAATAAGATTAAAGGTATAACTAACGTGACCATATTTTTTTTTCTTCAAAACGGGACACCTGTACATTTTAATAAGGAAACCACATCATTTTGCGAAAAATAACAATTTTTTTATTGGAAAAAAAACAAACTATTTGTATGAAAAGTGTTTTACGTAATGTATATATATTACGTAGTTATACTATACGTCTATAGAGTATAAATGTATAAATAATGTATGATTGTGATTTGTGATCAATAAATACTTACCACAAGTCGACTTTTCTTAAAGCGGGACATTTTTAGGTTCTTTGGGGACAGCGGGACACTTAGCTCGAAAGCGGGACTGTTCCGCCCAAAGCGGGACGTATGGTCACGTTAGGTATAACAAATGTTAGTCAAACTTCATTTTATTCTACTTAGAAAATAAAAATAAATCATATATTACATATCATATTTTTTTAGTATAATTAGTAACAAGGTAAACTATTATAAAATAATTAACTATTTACTGACTTACGTTTTGTTTACTAGCATCAAGATATTCTTTTTCAAGTAGTTCCATATCATTTTTCAAATCTGAATCATTTAGACCATGAGATACAGCTGAATGTTCATCCAGCACAGTAGCCAAATTATACATTACATGAATTTTCTATAAAAAATTAAAATAAAAAAATTATGAACATATAAAAAAACAAATACAATTTACCTGACATGTGTCTATTTTAAGGTTTTTGTCTTTATATTTCTCCATTAAACTTAATACTGTTCTATAATGTTCAACAGCATCAGCAGCTTCTGAACGAATAAGATACAATCCAGCAATAGCATTATGCTGCGAGACAAGTGATCGCAATATGTCATTACATTCAACACAACATTTTTCTATCATTACATCCATCAATTTTTCCATAGTCATTGTTCCTTTGATTTTCAAAAACTGACCATTCACAGCCTAAAGAACATAACATTTTACTAGAAAAATGAACTTACTTCACTTAATTAATAAAATTACTTGTGGATGCACACATGCTTGTCGAAGTTTATACAATGGTCCAATTATGGTGAATATAACTTTCCTATCAATATTTTTGAAGGATATGTCTAGATTAGGGAAAATCCTTTTAAAACAATAAAAACAATTTTAATGAATCTTCAATAAGCTAATACATAGATACATAAATTACTAATATTCTATAAAATTCAGATGTGTTTTTTAAGGCAGAATTTAAGAAATAGATAAGGATATGGTTTAGAAAAAGTGTAATTTATTCAAACAATTTAAACATTTTTTTGATCATTTCATTCAACAATATTAACAAAGCTAATGTTTGAAACAATATTATAGATATTGTTAAAAAAATAATAATTTCAAGACTATTTGATTAAATTCTAGTATTTTTAAATAATTTTCATATTTACAAATAACTATTTTTTAAACTTTTTTTTATCTTAACATTATTTTAAAATGTGAAATAATATAAGATCAACTATTTCCATACATCAATTATCAGATTTAAAAATGTATTATACTTAAACCATAATTGAGAAAAATAATTACACAAATATTAACTAGAAGTGAGTGGGAATTCCAAATGTTGAGAAAATAAACTAGTTTACTTCCTAAATATAGTATGGGAAATTCTATAAATATTTTGACATTTTTGGGATTTAGGAAATAAAATAGGAATTACCAAAAATTAGAACATTAAATTATGTTTTACTATCACTATAACCAGTAACCAATATTTTATAAATATATTTGCCATATACTTACAAACCATTTCTGGTCATTATAAAATACGAAATTGTAACCAAATTAATTTTAATGTGTTCCCAATTTATTTTAAAATTGTTGATGGTTTAATAATAAATAATTGACATTAATAGTTTGTCTTAAAAGTTTTTCAAATACTGGACTACCGCTACACAGTTGTGTAATGATATGCAGCATCATGTGTATACAACATTTTATAACTTAATAAACAAGGACGCCTTCGGCACACACAGAAAACAAGCAATAAAAAGGGACAAAAATCTAACGGTTCCCCATTGTCAATAACTAGGCCAATCTTCATGGGAAACCGCTCTTTGGTCAAAAGAACCATCCCACCACACAGTCAGATCTCTCTATAAAACGTCTTGAGACAACCCTTCTCGCGGCTCTCCGTTGCAAGTCGTCAGTGCGGGCGCACTGGCTTCCGGAGATCCTTTTTTACTTTTACGCAAGCATCACTTTTAATAACATTCGATTTCTGTGTGAGTGTCAAAGTGTCCAATTGCAACCCATTAACAACTTTGCATATTCATTTGAACATTTCCTGCAATCTTACACCGCGAGCAGTACGACTATCAACGGCTGCGCAACGAGGCGAAATCAGGTGAGTGGTATAATTGTAATAAGCTTGTGAGACCTACAGTCACCTACATCGGCTCTCGGACCTTTGTAACCCCGAGTGCCCTCCTTACTAAAAAGAGGAAGGTAATTAAACCCGCGCATTTGTTTGTTCTTTTACTTTTGGGTTATTACAGTTGTGTCAATAAATCGTACTTGAGAATCTATAGTCTATAAGATTACTTTAAAATTACACCAAATCTCAAGTTCTGGGTTAATTTTTCCCAAACCTCACATTTGTCCTCCTACTCAACTCTAATATTCACTTAAATAAACAAATTAATTATTATTAACTATACAATTTAGAAGACTAATAATACAATTTATCTCTTAAGTTAATAAAATTATTACCTGGTAATAGCATTTGAAAAATTTGTAGCACAATCAACATGTTGGCTATGGTAAAAATGTTTTTCAATCTGAGAAAATGTCAGCCAATGCTGTTCTTTAGTAAGTTTTGGAATATTTAACTCAGAATTAACATCTTCTATTAAAGTCC
Organism: Periphyllus acericola; assembly: GCA_949715065.1. Classification (NCBI taxonomy): domain Eukaryota; kingdom Metazoa; phylum Arthropoda; class Insecta; order Hemiptera; family Aphididae; genus Periphyllus; species Periphyllus acericola. The sequence goes on from OX454266.1 coordinate 36,152,582, forward strand.
GCCAAATTAATTTAGAAAACCAATCACAAATCAAATTAATTTCACCAGTCATAAGCTTTTGAAACTGTTTATGATTACAGTATGGACTAACATCAAGGAACTTCAAAATACCATAAAGATCTAAAAACAACAATGAATATATACAATAGATTCAACATGCAAGTATAGATAAATTGGTAATTATAACATTTTAAATTATTTAAAATTAATATATTTGTTTTACCTTTTAATGATTTTTGTATAGGTGTACCAGTCATAGCCCATTTATGTACTGATTTTAAACACGATGTCATTTCAGACATTTTATTATTGGTATTTTCAATAGCTTGTCCTTCATCCAAACATATTCGCCACCACTTTATGCAAGGCAATGGAGACTGAGGATAATTGTACTTTTTGGAATGTCTTAAACGAGTAGAGTTTCGACTTTCTATATCCTATTAAAAATATATATGAATATAATACACAAATTCAGAAATAAATTTATAAAATATAGATGCGTACCTATTCCTTAATTATGATAGTAAATTTAGTCTTTTTTATAATGACTAGATTTTAATTTATGTCTGCACAAAAGTTTAACTACAATTTAATTAAGATGGTTATTTAATATTTATTTAATTTGTGATGCAACTGAAATATTGACAGATCATTTTCTGTATGACTGGTCTTGACTAAACCATTTCTCTGCTCATTAGTACTTAGATGGGTAATGATAATATTATTAGTTTTTACTAAGATTAGGTTGTTTATGACTTTTTCGTATTTATTTTTTTAGTCATACACATTGCAGACCAAGTTATACATTAATTTCATATGACATAGAATCAGATACATTAAATTGTATTTTGCATATTTTTGCATTAATGGTATGGTACATTAATAGATCATGACTTAAGGAAACCAATTTTCTATTAATCAACATACTGTATACTAAAATATTATTTCGAGAGAATATATTTAAATATAATTTTAGAATTATTTTTACTCTTAATTTTTATAATACAATATTTTTATTTGTAATTAATAATTATTTATTTTATTTTAATATTTGTTTATTCAGCTAAGAAAATCAACTTTCCTCAAATGTATTTATATTTCTATTAGCATACTTACAGAATTTCCAACATAATTTAAATCTCTTGAAAGATTATTATAAGATACTATAACTATATCATATTCATTAAAAGACATAGGTTGAACATAGCCATCTAAATGCACACCATTGTAAACAAAAACTTTTAAGCCCGGACTTGCAATATGTTTTTCAATCTGAAATAAACAGTATTATTGTTTATTAATTACTATAAACTTTTATAATATATACAATAAAAGTAGTTTAAATGCATTCTATATTATAACAAAGGTATACATTATTACACCAATTTTATAACAGCAACCAACATTTGTCAGTAGCTTACCATATTTGAACTATAACAGAATAATATTAGCTTTGTGTTTTTATTATATATATAGTTATACTTTATTCTTATCCAAATATACTAATTACTCAGATGTTTTTAGTTTTCTGGAAAGTTGGATATTAAGTCTTCATCTCAAAGGTTAGTATTATAAATATTGAAGAAAAAGTATTTACAATATCAAAAGTATAATATTTTTATTGAGATAAGTAAATAAAAAAACTGATAAATCCAAACCCTTTCATTAAAACTAAAAATGTAGATTTATTACTGACATAGTATGTTTGTAATTTTAACAGATCAATAAATGTATCTACATCTGATAAATAAATAAATCTACCAAAAAAAATTACACCCTAATTTGCCACTAAAAATATTAAATTTAATTAAACATAGTACCTCATCAATCCATTGATTCAAAATAGACTGTGGAACAACAATTAATGTAGCTTTACATTGAAATTTATCATGTAAAGTCCAACAATTAGCACACAAGTATTGCACTTCTTGGAAGGGTTTTGGTTCAAAATGTGTACACTCTGCATGCTGGCCTTTGCCACACCCAGCACAAATCACTAATGTGTTTTTAGGTGGTGGTTTAATGCAATAGCATTCAATAACAAGAGCATCTTTGTCATAAGTAACACTTTTCTTTGATACAGTACTCATTTCACTTAAAATACTGTTATACCAATTTTCTAGCATACGGCGAGGTGTGTTTTTAGCTTTTTTTTCTAAATCTAACTTAGAGGAATATTGTATGTATTTGCTTGTAGACGGTCTAGGTGATAATGGTAATGAAGTTGTTGCTGTATCATATTTATTGGTATCAAACAACACCATTTTTTGATCATAGAACTAAAAAAATAATAGTAATTAAATTATTAATATTTACCAATTCATAAAACTATGTAATTATATTACTTCAGGAGGCGCTGTATTTGACATGATACAACATAACATTTCAACAGTTTTACCTAAACCCATCTCATCAGCTAAAATTCCTCCACTGAATAACGATCCATCACTTTTAACCACTAGAACAAAATTACATATCAATTGAAAATATATAAAATATTAATTTTTTATCGACTTACAGTCATTGTTTTTTTCTCTATCTACCATCCACTTGACAGCTCTACGCTGGTAAGACCTTAATGTTGGTATAACATTTGAAGGTTGTTCAAAAATGTCATCTATGTCTTTATGGTAATTTTTAATGCTTTGAAAAAACTCAGATACTTGTAAATGAATCATATTTCAGTCCTGAAAATTAAAATTAATTTAAAAATTTGAATAATTTTTAATTGAACTAAATAAATGAGATTAGTTGATGCAAAACATTTTAATATTTTAACCTAATTTTATAAATACAATTATTGCACTCAAAAATATTTAATTTAAATCACATAAATAAAGATTGAAAAATTAAATGGATTCAACCAGAAATGGAACTTAAATCCATGACACAAGAAATTAGTACACTATAGATAATCTAGAGTACAATTAAGAATATTTTTAGTCATCTTCACAAATTAGTATTTAAAATTAAGTTTTCTGTTTCCTAATGATAGTTTAAAATTAAAATTAATTTTGAGCTATTATAAAAAAAAAAATATTTTTATTCATTTTAAATTACGAATATAAACATTTGATTTGATGAATCAGCAATAAAATCTTTGATTAACAAGTATAACAAATTGTTTAGGTAATAACAATGAAGCACAACCCAAGTTCGCACGCAATGAAATTATTATTAATATTTTTTGCGCAAATCATTAGGATTTAGTTTTAATTTATAGTTTTGTCATAAAAGTAATCAGCCGTGCTGAAAATAAACTTTATAATATGTTTAAATATATCGATCACTTTTCAATGTTATCGAATATCGTGGCAATGGTCGCAATAGAATAAAAAAATAAAACGAAAAACGTATTATTCACAATAGCGAACGCGAACGACATATAATTCCATTCAACATAGCCCGCAGCAGATATTGGATGCGAGGAAAAAGTCAACAAGTAATATTGTTCAGGTAATTCGACGTTTGCGTCCGTAACATGTCGATTTCAGCCAACTTAATCAAGCGAATTACTTGAATAACAGCCGAAGAAGTTCTGACTCGGTGACAAATCCAACGGGCCAAAGATCAAAATCTACCAACAAATGCAATGTTCAAAATTTACATGATTAACAGTACGCAGACGGACGAATGCAATTATGAGCAAACCGAACGAACCGTTCAACTATATCTATATATTATGTATTATGAAACTAGACACTGCACTGACAACCGGCACCAAACTACCAATGAGATGAAGTGAATGCAATAATTACCAATCTTTGCAGCAATTGTTATCACAGCTAACAACAATGGATGCATATCGTTATCGGAGTGTTTATTGTTTATATTTTGATGTCGATGGACAGACGGACCCTCGGCCGTGAGAATTCAAGTATTCGTAACTGCAAACCTATAGGAACGGAAGTGTAAACAAACTAACCAGTGTAGGAAATTCAACGCGACCAACGTAAGTCGTTATGCTGCCGTCTGGTAAACCGTGGTTGTTGTTGTTATCGTTTATCAAGTCCGATCACTAATCAATAATCATCATTTCGTAGACCAATGACATGTTGTTATCAAAATTACAATCGTCAAGCCGTCAACGTCAAAAATCGCAACAAATGGCAAATTGGCAAACACTTAACACAGTATTATTGTAAAAAAAAAAAAAAATTAAAGTAAATAAAATTCGCAAAAAAAAAAATTTTTTTTTTTCTTACTTTTACAACTAGTACTTATTGATTAAGTTATCGAGTGTACGTAATGATGTTGTGTAACAGCCAACTACTTCGAATGATATAAACACCGTCCACTGTCTACTTGCATGACATTGCTCCGTTCCGTCTATCGTCTGTTCTCCACTATGAGCAAACCTCAAGTCGTTTTTGTCCTAGGAGGTCCGGGCGCCGGCAAGGGAACGCAGTGTTCCAACATAGTATCCAAATTCGGTTTTGTTCATCTTTCCGCTGGCGACTTGTTGCGCGCGGAATGCAGTAAACCGGACAGTGCGTTTGGCGATTTAATCAACTCTCACATTAAGAATGGTACCATTGTGCCTGTGGAAATCACGTGCAAACTCATTCAAAATGCGATGGAAGTATCGGCGGCCAATCAGTTTTTGATTGATGGATTTCCAAGAAATAAGGATAACATGAATGGTTGGAACACTACTATTGGAGATCAAGTTGATCTTCTGTTTGTGTTGTTTCTAGATTGTTCTGAAAATGTACGTATTTATATTATTCCAAATTAATCCAAATAATGTATCAGCATATAATTTTTTTTTTTATTTCCCTTATAGATATGTATTGAACGATGTATCAAAAGAGGAGCTGCTGGAAGTGGTCGTGCTGATGATAATTTAGATAGTTTAAGAAAAAGAATTGTGACGTTTAACAATGATTCAATGCCAATTATAGAATATTTCAAAGAGAAAAATTTAGTCAAAAAAGTTGATGCCGGAAAAAATGTTGAAGATGTGTGGTTTGACATTATTGAGTTGTTCAAAAATATTTAAATTCAGAAAAAAAAAAATCACAATAGACAATTTATTAAATATTATAGATTAACTTAATATTAATCTTGTGTTGTCTCAAGAAAACTAATTATTTTTTAATTACCAGTGATTTGAAATTTGTAGTGGTATTGTACACTTTATTTTTTAATTTATTGAATGATCCAATAAAATGACTATTTAAAAATGAACAATTACGCTGTTTGTTGGAATTGTATTTTTTTTTCCGTTTATATTTATCATTTATCTACCCATAATGGAAAATTTGTTACAGAATTTATTAGTTTTTTTATAAGTGTCTGATTATTAATTTTATTAAAACTTATAATTTTAAAAAGAATTATAACTGAAAAATGCATAGTCCAATTAAATTAAAAAATTTAGTTGTTAGATATTCAATTTTTAGACTGGTAGTGGTATAACTAGGGATTTGTTTTTAAGGAGACAAATGTATTTCATACACAGAAAAGTCTACTATACCTCCAATATATTATTAAATTAATATTTTTATATAGCCCTATACAAAATATTTTGAGATAAATGCACTATGTTAAATAATTTATGATTATTCAATCATTATATATGTATAATATTTTTAAACTTGCAACATATTGTGATGTATAGTAAGGAATACGATGAACTTAATGGAACCTTTACATTTTCTACTCAAAAAAATTTAATTTCAAATTTTTAGTTTCAATTTTATTAATTATGCTAAGTATGTTTAAAACAGTGCTGGGAAATATGTATATATTATACCATTGATTATATGATTTATTCTAAAATCAATGGTTATACTTTATGCATATTTCTCACCCAATCCAACTGTAATCTTTAGATTTCAATGTCCATTTTGTTGAATATTTTTAGCTTATATAATCAATATTAATTAAGGTCATAATTTACTTTACATAATATTTGATAAGGTGTGTATCCAAGTTTAATTTACAAATATCAATAATATATTGATCAGTCCCTCATTCAGAATTTTTTAACATTTTGAAATGAAATAAGAATTTAATAAGTATCATATTTTAAAATACATTTGAAATTGTAATATAAATCAGATATATTATATTGTATTTTAAATAAGATGTATTAAATACTAAAATTCTCATAACACTTATTTTGTAAATGTTAAACCATAAAGGCATGAACTAAGATAATATTATATAAATATAAATACATTTACATATTAAACCTGTGACAAAGTAACTTTCTCAGAAACGGATTTTTATATGGACAAAAAAAACATCTGAGTATGATCCTAAAAATATTTTATTATGTTACAAAATATGCATTTATTTTTAGATATGCACATACAATTAAATGTACCTAATTGAAAAAAATTAATTTTATTAGATATTATTATTGAAATAAATGGTGTATGGAAACTTAATTATTTAAAACTTCACCAATGTGAGTAATCATTAATTTTAACCAATAATATAATCAGTCGGTAGTAAATAAAATTAACCCTTGCTGCTAAAAGTGAAAAAAAATATTTTATTAATTATTTATCAATTACGTTATTACTTATTGCACTGGAAACTTAATTGACTTAATCAGAACAAATATAAACACTATCATTGATATTGATTACTAGTAATTACCAATTATTTAACTTAATTAATAATTAACTACTAAGTATACTGATAATTGTACTAATTATTCTATGAATAAAAATGTGCAATATTAAAAAAAAATTAAAAAGTTAATTATATGGAAAATATGTAAAACAAAGTTGGTGTTGTTTTATAAGTATGATTTAAATCATGCATGGTTCAATCAGATTTAGAATACCTTATTCTAATAAATGTATGCATTTTCATATAAATCCGTTCCTTACTTATCTAAATAGCATACTTACCGGTTGCTATGAGGATATAAATTAATCATCTTGTCAACTATAATCATTAATTAATAACTACCAATTTATGAGTTATGACTTATGGCATTAATAGGTATCAATTATTTTTTAAATTACTTTTCAGCCCATAAAATTAAATAATTGTTTAATTTGCTAATTATTTTATTAATTTTCAGTTACCACAACCATGATACATTCGTTCATAATTAATTTAGACGTGTCATGTGCTATATTGTAATTTTATAATGAGCCATTCAATCTGAAAGTTATACTACCAATCAAAATAATCAAACAATATTTTATAATGTCGAGAAACTAGTTTAGGATTTTGGAGATTATTCCTTATTATAATTTTGAAAATGTACATTATCGCTTACATTGATTAAATCGACAGAAGCTTAAGTCATAACGACATAATCTATACCTAGGTACTCTATAAGTACTCAGCAGTCAGCACTTGGACTTTTATAGTCTTATACTCTTATGTACAAATAATTGATAGCTATGCAGTTTTCTTGTTAACAATAAATTGTAGTCTCCTAAAATTCATCAATGAGATGTACAGTTAACATTTTTAAACCACATGTTTCATGCAGTCTTGAGTCGTAACGTAAATAATGAATAATTGGAAGCACATACATTTATCGTCAAAACGACCTAAACGTTTGACAAAAAATGTATGTTCTTCCCGTAGTATATTTTGAAAATGTGAAGATATTTTAAATTCTAAACAACTTTATTTTGAAACGGTCGAAACATATTTTTCATATCGAAAATTTTATCTAATTAATTACAATTGAAAAATTCCTCCGACCGATGCAAAGTTAACTTGTCTATAAATGTAAGCCTAATTTTCTTTTTAAAATCAGATAGCTGGAAGTATAGGTACCTTAACTTTTGTTCAGCATATATAATATAACTATTTCACTCTCAAAAATTAGCTATGAATATTTTAATATAATAATGTGGCATTGTGCATGTGTATGCGGGTGCGTAAGTACGATGTCTACTTTTATACCATGGGCGCATGTAAATTCCACCAATTTACAGGTAGTCGATTTTTGGGTTGGATTTATAACATAAATATAGTATATATATATATAAGTATAAATATACTAGTATATTTATTCTATGACCCAATAGAGTTGGCGTGGAAATCGGTAAAACAATACGTGAAAATTAATAATAGTACCTACATTCAAACTTGCCGATGTCCATGAGGGAGTGGAAAGATGTACACCCGAAATGAGGAAAAACTTTACGCACCATACTCAAAAGGAAGAAGAACAGTTTTGGGATATTTTAAGCTTCTTTTTCCCGCCCATCTCACTTCTTGAATCGCCATAATGGCAGTTTTTGAATTCAGATTATGGAAACAAAAATGGAATCGTGAAAAACTTGAAAACAGTTCTGTAACTTCCATGTGTTACAGAAATTCTTATAAGTAATGGTGATGAAGAGTTAATTAATTATATATTCCGTTAATTAACCATATTTTGAAAGCTTTGATAACACTGCCAATAAGTAATGCAAGTGCTGAAAGGACGTTTTCTACATTACGAAGACTCAAAACATGGATGTGATCAACTGATCAACTATGATGCTGACAAGATTAACTGGATTATCTCTTTTAAACATTCAGAGATATTAATGTGGACGACACTATAGTCTATAGTCGTTGACAGATTTGCAAAAACCAAAAGAAAATTAGATTTTGCGTTACAATTTTTTAAAAATTGCTCATCAGTTATTAGTTTTCTATCGGTATTACCTATAAATATTTAATTGAAGTGTTTCTCTATACTTTGTACGTTCATATTCTATATATTATGTATATTTAAATGTGGATCTTATTTTTACTATATGTCCAAACCATTAATTGTATACAATGTTACAAGTTTCGTTCTTTGTTTTGTTAAGACTATAAATTATTTTATAGTCGATATTAATAATGCTTATTGTTATATAATTGTAGAGCTATAAAAGTTTTTGATATAGAAGCTAATAAATTAATTTAAAAAAAAATGTATTTTTCTATGTACTTAGTATTGTTTTAATTGTTGGTCGAAAGTTAATTTACAATGTAAACTGTAAAAAAATATCTATTATAATGCATTAATTCAATCATCTTTTATATAATGTAATATTTTCATAATATAAAATATATAATTAGAAATCTTTACATCGTGATCTTGATTCTTGAGTCTTGACTCTTGACTATATTATCATTTATCACAGATCTGTGATATTATCATTTATCATCTTTAAATGTGGTCAATTAATTCGTGATCATGGTTCCAAATACTGCGGTAGTGTGCTAGCACTGTGTGTTATCTATTATCATATAATCACCGATCATTGGCCAAACTGTTGAATAACCTCAAACATCTTTCTAGATCAGTCCTTTTCGTGCCCGTACGATTTGTTGTTTATTTTACAATTTTCAAGTATTTCATATTCCGACTTGTAGAAAACGCAAACATGGTAAGTATCCGAATTTATCTAATTGATCCTTTAACTTTGATCCAATATGTCCAGTTACATCGAATTTTCGATGTTTTTACTATAAGGATGTTGGAACGGCCAAGGCCCAAGATGTACAAATTATTTTGAGGCGGTGGCTGGTCGTTGACCGTTTTGGTTAATCTTACCTATACCGTACTGCGTTAAAAATAGTTTCAATCCTTCTAATTACACTTAATTTTCTTAAATTAGGGTCGTGTTAGGACGAAGACTATCAAGAAAGCCTCCAGGGTCATCATCGAGAAGTACTACACTCGTTTGACGCTCGACTTCCACACCAACAAAAGGATATGCGAGGAAATCGCAATCATCCCTACAAAGCCTCTGCGTAACAAAATCGCTGGGTAAATATTAATTTATATCGGTTATAATTATTTTTTTACGTCTGAATAGGACGGTCAATAAAAACCCTATAAAGTGCCCTATGAACTTTTGACAACATTTATATGCTAATACACACTAAAATGACCATAGCAATATATTCAAACCAAATACATATTAATACATTATAATCGCCCTTTTAACTTAATATTAATTATAATTTACCAGTCATTCTAAATAAATTCTCTACTGTTCATTAATCAAACATTAATTCAATCTTAAATTTATCAAAATTATTTAATTTAGCACCAACATATTTTAAACTAAACTAAAATATGTCAAGTAATATATTTTACTGTATTGTGTGTTTCTAAGACATTTTGGTAAGATTTAGCTTTTATTTTTCGATTAATTTGTGTAAGTCCTTAAGTTGTTTATAAATCTAAAATATTATTGAATATTATATATCTTTTGAATACTTTTTATTCAAATTATATACATATTTAATTTAACTTGATATTTCATATTTTTAAAAAGTTAAATTCGAAATTGATTTGTTATTAAACCTGTTGGTTAAAATAATTTTTATGTAATTTTAAAGTAGTTACTAGTTTTTTGGATAAAAATTGAAATTATTTAAAATCTACTCTTAGGTTAGAAGTTAGATAAGTACATAATTTAAAATTGATACAATTTATGTGTATTTAAAATGCTGTGCATATTCTGTTTGTATTGAATAATTATTTTATAAATCAACTTAATATTATAAATGGCAAATGTTTATAAAAACTATACTTGTTAAAATATATCTAGTATTTTTAAATGTAAATCTTAGATTTTAATTTGCTAATTTCAGAAAGTTCCTACCACTTAAAATTGAATAAGGTACTACAAATGCTACTGCTTGTATTTGTAATATATATGAAGTTAATATACAGTCTGTAGTAGGTACTCTTAGAGTAATAGTAGCGTTATAATTTCCTTTTAGGTAAAACATTATACATTTGGTTATTAGAATATTCTACCAAGGCTTAAAACTAATTAAAGTACTAATCCCAACTATTTAGCCTGTTAAATTGGTTAGAAAACTGTTTCATACTATGGACATTTAATTAAACAGTAAAATTTATATTAAAAATTTATTTGTTTTCCTAATCAATTAACTTATGAATAGGTTCATAATTAAATAGATTTTTTTATATTATTTTAAAATTACAATTTATTTTATAGATTTGTTACTCATTTAATGAAAAGATTGCGTACTAGCCAAGTACGTGGAATTTCCATTAAATTGCAAGAAGAAGAACGTGAAAGGAGAGACAACTATGTACCAGAAGTCTCTGCTCTTGAACAAGATGTTATTGAAGTTGATACTGAAACCAAAGACATGTTGAAAATGCTGGTATGTTATTGATTTCTTTTTATATATACATTGTTTCTAAATTTCATATGTTAATCTACATTAATTTTTCTTCAGGATTTCCAAAACATCTCAGGATTACAACTTGTTCTCAGTTCTGGAACTCAATACCCCAAGAGGAATTAAGACATGTAACTCTAACATTATAACATCTTATGTTTCAGTAAATCAATTTTTTCCAAATGTATACTATTTATTTATTTACCTTAAATTTATATATTCGACATCCTCTTTTTGTTAGTAATCATCATTAAAAAAAGCAACATTCATAAGGCCCTTGCTACATACACAATTCATGAGTATTTTTGATACTTCTAAAGTAAATAATTGTGCCTATACATGGTTCAAATGTATACTGTGCTATCTTTAAATGGAAGTGTCTAATCTTTAGGAAGACTGGGCTACATTAAGCTAGTAAAAGTTGTAGGCCTAGTACATTTTGTAGTATATATTTTATTTAAAATAACAATATTGAATGTGTGTATTTTTATTTATTGAATTATTGAATTTTACATGAATTTAAATTACTGTGGGTTGAACACTCCTGTTATTTAATGTCACATTGCTAGTCAGTTACTAAATATATTGGTTAAGTTGAATTTTAATCTCATTGCAGTTTAAATAATAAGTGAATATTGGCATATTTATTTTATTTATGTTATTTTATATGTGATGCTTCTAGTCTTACATACTTATCCTTAACAAGTCCTGATTTAGAAACCAATATTTTACTAGTTTCCAATACTACAATACCATAATGTTTTTTGAATTAGAGTATGTACTATTGCATGGAATAGTTTTTCTGTCACTCATAGATTTTAAATAATCTAAGTTAAAAGTTTTAGCACAATTTTGTCTAATGTTTCAATTTTTACTCTCCAATTGACCTTGTAGGGGGATTGGCAACATAACATTGATTTTGCTATGTTTATAAATCAATTGTTTTTAATACAATCATTTTATTATAATTTATTTATTAACCTAATTATGAAGAATTGTGTACTCTTTTAAATACTTATTCTTATGCACTTTCAAATATTTCCTTAGGATTTAGAAAAGTATGACGTAAAAACAGATATAAAACAACAGTGTTGTGGCAACTTGAAATTTTAGTGTTAGGCATTTTGGTCTAGATACAAAATTATATTTTAGTTATAGATAAAAAAATACTTTTTTGTTCTTAGGATTCAGTTAAGTACTAGGGTTAATTACATAAACTACATGTAAAACAATAACAAAAAACATTTTTTTTAAGTGTTTGATAAATATTTTAGTCTTATTTAAATTCTTAATCGATCTTTTAAAATATATCATAAATTCATAAGCATATCTTTGGACTGGTTTTACAATTTTCATTAATGCCTATACCACCACCAATAAATTCAAAATGTTCTTCCTTTGGAAAATTTAACATTTTTTACAATATCAGAACATTTCATGATCAATCATGTTTACAAAATTTCAAATTGTAATACATTTGAGAAACACAAAAACTTTAGAATGCCGAATACAAAATACATATTCATGATATTCATATACGAGTAGAATTTTGATTTCTTCTTGGTCAAATTACCGACCATATGAAAATATAGTCTTGTGATCAAACTCTTCAGTAAAATGGTTATTGACTTTCACCAATTACATAATTTTAAAGATGAGAGTATAATGTTAAATTGAAAGTTGGTGAGCCGTGATGACGTAATGTAACCATACAATATTTTTGGGACATCATTACATCAATTATAGGTATGAGTTCTTACATTAAAGAATATAGATCAATTTTTACAATATGAAGAATAAATTATAACTCATATTTAAAACTTATAGTTTTATTTTACGTAGTTATGTTATAATACTAACTTTGTTATATTCATTGCTCAGTGATGATTCGTAATGCTCGATATTATAATATCTTAAATCGTGGTCACGACTCACGAGTGTTACTATATGGTATGTTACTCTTATTAAATTACACTTTTACTCATCACTCATCAGTATATGTTATATCACATGTGTCATTGTGATACCCTAGTATTCTAAACTTTCATCCTTCATGATAACCATACCAAGCAAAAGGTTGGCCATTGTATGCCCTTGAAGTGCATCAGACATAAAAGTAAGATAAGTAAAATAAAATATTGGCTATGTGCCAATAAATTCAGAACTTCAGATTCTAAAAGTAATTGTATTCTAGCATTGATTAAGTTTACTTAATCAATGACTAGTACTCTACTTCTCTACTCTCTAGCACGATCTCTAGGAGATATCTAGTGTTCTATCACTATTTACATCGGTGGTTACGCCATCTACCTGTATGAACAATTACAAATATCATAACCAATGATAGTAGACTTTCACTCTGTACTATGTCACGTTTGCAGTGTCTGAATTTGAAATCTGTCTTGAGACTTTTTAATGCTGCCGGAGTAACTGGAATTCAATACCGTTTGTCTGTTAGTTGCCGGTATTACTCGGTAGTGAGTAATTGGGGCACGAAGAAGACCGGCTCTCTCGTAAAGCTCGTTTATCATCCAGAAGGTATGGCCGATCCACAAATCGAAGTGATTTTAGCTCCACTGAGAGCAGCTGTAAAGAAACAAGTGAGTGCCAGGAAGTAAAGGACTTTATTTCTGAATTAATATATATATATATATATATATATTATTTACCATAGGGTGACTTGGTGAGGTCATTGAAAGAAAACAATGCTTCCGATATGGAAGTGAAAAAGGCTGTCGGAGAGCTAAAAGTATTGAAGAAACTATTAGATGACAAAGAGCTTTCATTGCAACCACCTTCCGAGACGTTCAATAGATCTAAATTTGCAGATCTTATGATCCGTCGATTTTTTTATGATCAATCGTTCTCTATTTATGGAGGTAATGTTAAGATTTATGACTATTTATAATTGTGCAGAGTAAATTACATTATTATTTGACCATTTAATACCATTAAGGCATTGCGGGATTGTATGATTTTGGACCAATGGGTTGTGCATTAAAATCAAATATTTTGGAACAATGGAAACGGTTCTTTGTTCTTGAAGAACAGATGCTTGAAATTGATTGTTCAATGTTAACACCGGAACGAGTTTTAGAGTAATATTTTTTACTATATAATGTGTATAACATAAGATGTTAATTTAATTTTTTTAAATTGTTTAAGGACTTCGGGTCACGTAGAAAAGTTTGCTGATACTATGGTAAAAGATAAAAAAACAGGAGAGTGCTTCAGACTTGATCATTTAATCAAGAATCGGCTAGAAACATTAATCAAGGATAAAAAACAAACAGCTGAAACTAAAGAAGAGTGCAAAGACATAATAATTAAATTAGACGGTATGACTACAGAACAAATGTCTGATATTGTCAACAAGTTTAACATGAAATCACCAACTACTGGCAATGATCTTTCTGAACCCGTTGATTTTAATCTTATGTTTGCAACCCAAATTGGACCTACTGGAGATCAAAAAGGGTAAGTAACTATTTAAAAAATAAATATAATGTACCACTATAAGTAGTATTAAATTATACTTTTTAATAGGTTCTTGAGGCCAGAAACGGCTCAAGGTATTTTTGTCAATTTTAAACGTTTACTTGAGTTCAATCAAGGAAGATTGCCATTTGCTGCTGCTCAAATCGGAAATGCTTTTCGTAATGAAATATCACCTCGCTCTGGCCTATTAAGAGTTCGGTAAGTTATATATTGAAGAGTTATTTTAAATTATATAAAATTAAACTTTTTATTTTTAGGGAATTCACTATGGCTGAAATTGAACATTTCTGTGACCCAAGTGATAAATCACATTCTAAATTTAGTGATATAGAAAATACTGTGATGAAATTATACAGTGCTTGTAATCAGATGGATGGTCAACCTCCTGTTGATATAACAATTGGTCAAGCTGTATCTAAAGTATATAAATAAATCTAAATTAAAATAACCACAAATTATGACTGAATGTTTAAATACCGAATTAACAACTGTTCATTTACTATCAGGGCTTGGTTGCTAATCAAACGTTGGGATATTTCATGGCTCGTATTTTTATGTTTATGATGAAAATTGGAATAACCAAAGAAAAGTTGAGATTCCGACAACACATGTCAAATGAAATGGCTCATTATGCTGTTGATTGCTGGGATGCTGAGTGCCTTACCTCTTATGTAAAAATGATTTATCAGTTATCAGCCATTACAATTAAAGAATTTATGTTATATATTTTTTTGTATGCTTTTGAACAGGGTTGGGTGGAATGTATTGGTTGTGCAGATAGATCAGCCTATGATCTTACTAAGCACGGTGAAGAAACTAAACAAAGATTGGTGGCTGAAAGAAAATTGCCTGCGCCAAAAACTATTCAAGTCACTGGTATGTGTTATTTATCTTTATCAACGGTTCATTGTTTAATTATTAAATTGTGTTTGGTGTAGAACTGGAAATGGATAAAGGTCTAATTGGTAAGACACTGCGCAAAGATTCAAAAGAATGTGTTGAAAAGCTATCAAAACTATCAATAAACGAAGTTAAACAACTTCATGAATTCATTGACAATGAGTAATGTATTTTTACTTTTTAATTAACATAATATAATATGTATATAATATCTAAAAGTAATAAAATTTACTTTTATTTGTATATTGTCAAATCTACTTATAATTAATTATAAATTGTCTTTGTTACTTTTAGAAAACCTGACCCAAAAACTGGATTAACTTTATGTAAAATTGGTAACAAAGAATTCCAAATCAATAAACAAATGATTCCTTTAAAGTCTTATTCAAAAACCGTACACGTTGAAGAGATTGTTCCTAATGTTATAGAACCATCATTTGGTATTGGCCGAATTATTTACACATTATTAGAACATACATTTAAAATACGTGAAAAAGATGAACAAAGAACGGTAAATGCATGAAAATGAATATTTTAATTGTCCATTTATATTTATATTTTAATTTTTTCACAGTATTTGTCTTTGCCTCCATTAGTGGCACCTTTAAAATGTTGTGTTCTTCCATTACTTGATAATGATAAATTCACACCTCTTGTTACAACATTATGTAAGTTTTAACCAGTAGTTATAGTATTTTAATTTTTAATTATATTTTGTAAAATGTTACATATTTTAGCCAAGAACTTATGCCTAAAAGGTATCTCCAATAAAATTGATGACTCTAGTGGTTCGGTAGGACGTCGTTATTCAAGAACTGATGAAATTGCTGTACCATATTGCATTACAGTAGATTTTGATTCACTGGTTGAACCCCAATCAGTAACCATACGAGAAAGGGATTCAATGGAACAAATTCGAGTACCTGTAAGAATATTAACTTTATTTCAATTATAATTATTTATTATATTTATTATTTGTTATTGTAGGTGTCTGAAGTTGTAGATTTTGTGTACAATCTATCACAAGGCAATGTTGATTGGAATGTAGCCAAAACCAAATACCCAAAATTTGAGTCTCAGCAGTCAAATGAATAATATCATATTTATATTAAATACCAATCTAACAATACTTCATTGTTGAATAAAACACAATTATTTTGTCCAATTTTATTGTTTAATTTAATTAAAAGTCCATTTTCAATGAAGTGCCTACTTTAATTTCAAATAAATGCAATGTATGATTTAGTTTATTGTGTTTTTGTTTAATTCATGTAAGAACCGTGTGCACATGGTACATATTTTATCATCAAATTAAAATGTAATAATTCATTACCCAGTATTATAAAATAAATTCAAATTCCAAGTTCTAAATGTTAATGAAAATAGGTTTTTGTAAATTAATGAAAATCTTGGTCCATATTTTGAGATGACTGAAATTTTAATTTACAATGATTTCTTACATATTAAAAACCCAACCAAAATTTACTATACTTGTAGGAGTTAATTGAAAAGTTTTTAATATTATGTTTTTATAAATCATAATATACCCTACTTCCAATTGAAAGTTTCCTGTGTGTTTCACCATTTATTATAATTTATTAATAACTTTCATGAATAACTTATGAACACAACAATTTATAAAGTTGTGATGTCTAAATAATTTACCAAAGAAGTTATTACTTATTAGATACATTGACACAATTAAAAAAAATTCTTTGATTGAACTTTAGTAAATAAATTTTTAGATGTGAAACTTTTAATTTCAAAACTTAAGATTATTGATATATTTTCAATATAGAGCTCTGGAATAGGTTTCAAAATTTGTAATAAAAATGAAATTAGTGTTCTGATATCTTATTAAAAATGATGAATGTAAAAGTGTATAATATTCATTCAATATGACATTTTTAATTAGAATATCATGAATAAATTTATACTATATTTTCAGGTCTTGGGTTCACCAATAAAAAAAAATAAATAAAATTGTTTGATTCTCATAAAGTTATAACATTTAAATTGTAAGTTATATTAAATGTAATATATCTTTGGTGCGTTGTTTAAAGTTGTTAAGTAAAAAATGTACAAAACATACAATTTAGAATTATGTTTATAATAATATTATTAATTATTATATTTTGTAGCAACTTTTTTGTACCAAAAATCAATTTTATTTTCAAATCACATAAACATTAATGCTGACATTTTTTATTCAATGATCTTATAAGTAGTTATTGCTTATTTCATATTTACCCACAACACTGAATTCTCTAACATTTGTAACCTGCCAATGCTCTAACAGATGTTAAATCAAAATGAATATTTATATGTATTTATATAGTTCATATTGACTTTTCTAATCAACATATTATTCAATAAACTTTTATTAAATAATACTTATATTCATTGTCATTATTTTTCTATTAAGCACACATTTATAATAACTACTATAAATAAGTATTGGATTTAATCGATATTTAATTGGAATCTCTTTGGATCCAAAATCATGCAGTCACATAACTTATTTTTTTTTTTCGGAAATATTTATTTGTTCATAGCGGAGTAATTATTTAGATATATATGAATCAAATCCAAAGTGGATACAATATATTGGGTCCAATTTATTGAATGCATTAACTAGTTCATAAAATAGCTTCAGTTTAACACTAACAAAACAAAATTTGATAAGTTTAAAAAGATTAGTTAAAACTAGTTATTAGCTCAATAAAGGTTGAAGCAGAAAATAAATCAACAATTTGTTATTTTTGATGATAGGTTTAATTGAAAACAAAATCATAGACAAAACAAACATTAAACAAATTAAACACACTGTAAAATGTTACATACAAAATTTTATTTAATTTAAAAATAATCTCATTGCCTTGAAAGACTCCAGGTGTATGAGACAACAATTAAAAAAAAGTAATAATAAGAAAATAATTTTATTACTCAACACTTTGTATGTCATACGTACTAAAAGAACAAAAAATGTTCTCTCCATTTATCAAATTATTATTTAATACTTTTATTCATTAAGACATTAAGCACTTCATTATCGAGATCTGCGAGGGACCATTTATGAGAACTAATTTCCAATGCTTCCCATTCAGCTTTAAAAGCTACTTTTGGATCCATAGGCATTGACATTGCAGCACCAGACATTTGATCTTGCATCAAACGTGATTGATCTGCAGCATTGTTTTCACCCAAAACTAGAGCGTATATACTCCGAAGCCCAAAAACATTCAAAAAGTACCATGATGCAGACGATACCCAGGCTGC
Organism: Periphyllus acericola; assembly: GCA_949715065.1. Lineage (NCBI taxonomy): Eukaryota > Metazoa > Arthropoda > Insecta > Hemiptera > Aphididae > Periphyllus > Periphyllus acericola. The sequence goes on from OX454266.1 coordinate 36,171,392, forward strand.
GTCCAATGAAACCAACTCAATGCCTGAGACACAAATGAAAAATAACATTATTAAAACGAACCGAAAGTGACAACATAAGTAATATTGAGCAAATCACCTCTTTGCAACATTGGTTTGAAACGCAAGGTTAAAGGAAATGGTACTTTGGTAGTAACGAATCCTGAGAACATCCAATTGATCCATCCACCTATGACCACCATGGGCAAAACATTGGTAACGTTGCCTTTCAACATTTCGGTCATCATGCTTGGATCCGGCATAGCCGTTTGGGCGGGAGCAGATCGTTTCTGTGTTTTGAAGTAACCGTTCTCCTCATTGTTGAAGTAATGACGACGCATGTAGAACCCTTGTTTAGATATGTAACGACCATTTTCACGTAACATCCGCGACCTGATTAATACTTGACTGTCCTGCACCTGTGTCAGTTCGACTTTTTTTTGAGACGTGATCAACAGCGATACATAATGCCGGATGACACCGACGAGGAACGTGATCAGTACGATTGGTAAGAACACCCAACCACGAATATTAATATCTAACACTAGCTCGGCCATATTTTGATAGTCTAAACTTAACAAATACGATTATGATTTAAACATGTATACGATTGAGATGTACTTGTAAGTCGTAGCAGTGTCGGCCGTCGAGTACTCGAGTGGTAAGTTAACAACGAAACATTTTTAACAGTTTTCTGCATATGAATTAATCAATTTAATGCAAACTGATGAAGTTAAACACTATCATCATAATTCATTATCATTCGTCGTCGCTATTATCAGTCGGTCTTGAAATTCGGGAGTTCATTGATTAAATAAAATTATCAAAAAAATCAAAATCATAGCAATTAATGTCGTTGATATCATGACATTTTTCCGATGAACGACCGACATTGAAAAGTGTGTTCTGTGTAATAATATATTCCAACAATTATTATTATAAAAACAAGAGTAAAAATTAGGTAAATTGAAATTAATATTGAAATATTTCGGTAAACGCCGTGTCAATAGATGGCGCTGTCGATTATTACTTTTTACATATAGACGATTTAATTGATTTTTTTTCCAAAAACCAACATAAACATAATTTTGTTTAGACATTTGTATATGATTCTTGTACAGTTTTACATGCGCAACACAATGATGGGTCAAAAAAATGAATATAACTCTTAAAGTAACACGTCAACGTACCACAGTAATTTTTCGAAAACCGTTGTCTAAAAGAACATTTTTGATATATATGCGAGTGAAATTGTCAAGTACAATTAAGATCATACTTCACAGGATCATTTCTGTAGTATGCATCGTCCCCTCCAGGTGCAAATCTGGAGTCGTCATTAGCCACGATGATGAGACTCGACCATTCACTTGAGCGTGAGAGAGCTGGTGTTCTGTCGCTCTGCGACTATGAACATTTAGCAACGATGATCGCTACGGTTCGCCGGATGGTGGGTGGTCAGTCTGAGTGGTTCACTTTTAAAGTTTATAACGTCCCATATATGTACATGTCTGGAACAAAATGTATATTGTGGGCCTAGAATTTTCTTTGTTTATTCCAAGTTAAATTATCAGCCGATTCTTGAAATTCGATCGAAATGATACTATTTAAATAGTATTATTAATAATTCCTGCAATTTTTAACAACACTCCTGGGTATAATGAAATAGTATTATGTTTCCAAGATTTCAGTACAGAAGTTTTTTAAAATGTATACTGTTTAATATAAATCCTTAATTATGTTTATTGTTTTTAAACCTTCTATCTATCGTTTTTTAATATCGATCTAATGTAGACAAAAACGAATGTTATATAATTTTAATACAAGAGGAAAACTTAAAAACATAATATTTAAGTGGAACCCCTTGAAACTCCTCCAGCTCTCTATAGGAACAATATATTATTATCACTTGTACTTATTATGGTATTGATTGTCGGCCGGGAACCTAATCTGTATTTACTATTTATAAATCACAAAACCATTGTGGTATAACCTGGTATAGATAATCCAGTTTATCTTCGGTACATAACATTTTCAATTATTACAAGCTAGTTCAAGACACCGTACACGAATACACTCAGCTAAGTTCCTCATTTATTGTTTTTTCTTTTTTACATAAAGCCGAGAAAAATTGTTTTTTGTCTGTAGGTATGTCGTGTTGAGTGCTTTATGTATGCCGATAGTAGTATGTAAACATTTGAAACAACTTAGACATATTTTTGAGTTATATTGGTTTATTTATTAGTTAATTATAGTTATGAATATTTCGTACATAATGTTTGAAACAAAACAGAATAATATAGTATTGATTATTAATTAGTATGATATTACAGCGCAATTTCTAATAATGTAAGAACATTGTGTTCTGTATTCAACCAAGATTAATTTCGTTACTCAGATGTCCAAATAACGAAGCAAGACTAAAATTATCCATAATTGTTTTCATGCAATTCTTCGCCAATTTTACTATTTCCTGCATCAAAACCATTTTGTTGGATGTATCATAGTCGCGTATGAAGTTATTGATTTTATGGTTGATTTGTGATTCAGTCAAATTACGATACTTAATATTGGTCATGCGTACCTGTTGGTTAAAATTAATATTATTACCATAACAATCCTCAATATTAATGTTTTATAAGCCCGAACGAATAAATTTATAATTTTTAGAAAATATCGATAAAAAAAAAAATTTTAATGTTATGTTATTTTTTATCATCTTCATAACAAATAAAACAAATCAAACAAACATAATAATATTCATTTTACTGAACAAAATGCACTGTTTATAAGTTATGACTTACATGGATTTTAAATAGATCGAAAAATATATTTACAACTCGAAGACATTTTCTTTATAAATCAGAATTTTTCTCTCAACTCTTATGCAATTATTAAAAAGGACCTTAAGGCTAATAATTTCAACAAATATCCTAAAAAAATAACATGTATTCTTGAAAATGCTATTAGAACTTATTTTCCACTCGAACGTTTAAGTCTTCAAGACATAAAATATATAAAATTTGTCATCAACTCCCGACAATCCTGATAAATAATAATACGAATGGCGCATTCATCTTTCGATAAGCGATATATGGTACTAACTAATAAGTAATAGCTAATAATTTAAGTATAATGGAGTTAAAGTATTTTTGTTATATTACCGTCACTTTTTTTGTTATCGTGTTCTCCGTTTCACTCGGATAACTCAATGTACATGTATTATCCATAAAAGTGATTAAATCGCAACTCATGGATGATTGATCTTGTAGTTTCAGCATATCGACAGTCACTCTAAACATCAATATAATTAACTCATATTTATATACAAAAGGTAGTAAAATTATTAATTTTCTTATATCACATTCAAAATGTCAAACAGAATTTTTATATAATTTGAATTTGAACTTCTCAACATATTTTTGCAAAATAGTTCTCTATTATACGAGTACAATAATAACTTTAATGTTTTTAATTTTTTTTAAATGGCAACATATATTTTTAATTTTCATATTTTGAATATAAAGTATAATATTTTTCTGATATTTATTTGTATAAAAATAGTGAACCTGCAATAATAGTTTAAAATGTTGATGAGCGGAGTGAAATGGTAACAAATACTTCACAAAATGTTTGTTTACTTCCCTACTAATCTAAACTTCAGATACTTTAAACTTATTATTAATTAACTTTCAGAATTTTTAATTTTTTTTCCATTTATTATGTTATAATTGCATAATAAATAAATTACGTTTATTTTACTTTTGAAGTTTACCTTTCATTTTTTAATAAATATTTTTTAACTCACATAATTTCCCCATTACCGAGAACGGGAAATCTGTTGATGATTCCCTTCAAAGTATATGTGCTGGTAATTTCTAATTTTGGTATATTCATTTCAACATCAGAATATAATGCACATACATTGAAGTTAAATTTTGATATAACCATGTTTTCCAAACCTTTGATTGCGATGTTTTTGAATGTTAACTCTGAAATACTATTAAAGTATGATTGTAATAAATTAGCTCGAATATAGTGTAATTTTTTTAAACACACATTTATATTTAATGTAGAGAAAATATATTTTAGTAGTTTATGGCGTTATTTATCAGTTATTATAAAGTAAATATTTTCTGTTTTTTACACTTTACGACTGAATATTCTTCCACTCAAGTGAATCAGACCCATAATAACAAATTAGTGACTTTTATTTATTTTAAAAACTAATCTTATTTCTTATGTATCGGGGGCAAAACAAAAAAATAAAAAAAGTAGAAAAGTAGTATTAATTAAAAACGACATATTATTGTATCCTACTACAATAAACTAACATTAGGCTTTTAACTCATAAGACACAGTTCAAAACATTTTTATTATAAAAGTGGACGATATAGCTATCTATAGCTATATATCTATAGGCATTAGGCAGATATATATAACTTAAATTTATATTATATCCAATAAAGAATTATTGAAATCAAAGACAGACAATACATAATTTGAAGTATAGAATTAAATTATATATTATATTATATTTTTATATTTTACATATTATGTACCTAACCAAGAGCTTACTCTAAATGTATAATATTGCTCATAGGGTTTTATTTTATCATACCATTTGTCTTATAATGTACAGATATTGTTCAATTTCGATCTGACATCACTCAAAAATTGATTTTGAATCGATTACATTTTCGAAATTAAGGGAATATAATGATAACAATTTTCGAGCAGTTGTTTTTTAATTCAATTTTCCAAGTGCATTTATGTTTTTTAAGTAACTAAGCTAGAGAACTCAACTAATCAAAATATCAGTACTCCATATCATTTTTTAAAAGATGTGTCAATAGACATCGAGCATACAACTGTAGATTGTTTTTAGTTCGCTACTAAAATAACTTATCTTTCAAAATTAACTGTAGGTAAACTAAACATTGATTAACATTTAAATATTATGGACATAACAGAATAATTACAACAATAAATTTATTTTTCTAGTATCGTTATAGATAACAGAAAGACAGCTATAAAATCCTGATGTCTCATTACTTATACTGTCTTCACATTTTTAGATCTCATCATAACTCGTAATATGCGCTTATATTAAAAATATAAAAAAAAATGTATTTTACTCACTTTATTTTGTCATCATACATTTCTAATTTTGGCAATTGAGAGATGTGTAAATTGGATAATAATTCCTTTTTTTTAGTAATATACTTTTCGAATAAAAACTTCAAAGAACCGTTTAATATTTCCAAATTTTCATTGTTTTTAGAGGTACACAGTTTCTTTGAAATCAACGAGCCTAATAAATAACCCAAATAAATTTTATTGATATCAACTTATAATTATAAAAACAAATATTTATATTTTATTTTTATTTAAATTGAGAATCAACAATATTTGCAATATTGATTGTGTAACGAGTACAAGTGATATTAATAGGTGATGATAATCACTTAGTGAATTGCATGGAGGAAGAAGAGATTCAAACCTCTGTGATTTACACTGTTTTTTATTTTTTCATCAAAGGTTATAATTACCAATTTTCGTTGGATCAGCTATGATTTCTTCGACCATCGGTAAATAATAAAGTATTTGTTTTAATACAGTTTCCAAATCAAGATTCTCCGTTTCACTATTAATAGGTGTTTGACTGACAGAGTCATTGGGGTTTTGTATTTCTTTTGTCGTAGCTGCTAGACACAAAACGACCAAAAAGTTGACAAAAGAGCATGTGATTATCAGTTTGGACACCATATTTTTTTCTAAAAACAATAAACAAGAAAATGTAAAATAATTTTTTTCATCGAAAGATATCCTGTTACATATATTATAAAATTACAACTCATTAATCATTATTAAACTAAGCACTCGACACTCGAGCACTACTTATTAATATCTTACCTGAATTTGACAATATTTGAATAATGAAAACTTTACTTCTTGTTAAGTTTGTCGTTCCAACTCGACTAACTGTTTCAATTGATTGACTGTAAACGCACACAACGATTGATCTTATATATAAGGAGTTTCTGAGGTAATTTGACTCGGCAAAAAGAAATAAAAAGGATCGCAATAAAATAAAAAATATTTCCAAGAAATATCCTAGTAATAAAGTGGAACTGTAATATTGTAATCACAATTTGTCGTTATCTTATCGAACAATTGAAAATGTATATTAAATATAACACAAAAATGTACGTGGTATGAATTATATAGGTAATATAATTATTGTGTACCTGTATTGAAAAGGACGGTATCAAATTTTATGATCAAAACATTAAGTAATCACTAGCGGTTTACTAGAAAAAATAAAAAAAATAATTTCTAGCATCATGAAAATTGTTTGAATAAAAAAACCACAAAATAACTAAATTGATTTATCAAACTTTACTTTCTAGTATTCGAGTTCATAACTGACCTTAAAGTAATTTTATTCCGATAATTTACTAAAATTTTATAATTTTTATTTATATTATTGAAAACTCAAAAACGGAAAAAATAAACCAAATGGTCAACATTTGTAATTACTACTTTTTTCAGATTCTGAGTGAGACGAGGAATGTATTTTTTATTTGTTAAGTCTGTGTATACAATTTCGACCAGACGGATGGCTCCAATCACCACAATCATAGACAGTTTTGACTTTTGATAGCAAATTTTGCCTATAGTTAAACATTGTAGGGTAATTTTTTAATTTTCAACAGTTCTCCAAATAATGGAGAAAAACGGAATAAAAATTTAAAATACGACAGAATTGACGGCACACCGACCAAATATTTTTTATTTTTTTCACGCAACTCAAAAATTAATAATCGTAGAACTTGTCATTTTCATTGAATGCTTATAAAAATTAGCGTTATTTCAAAAACATTTTTATGAGTGTTCGAATATTACATTTTGATAAAACTCGACAAAAATAACGAAAATCCGTAACATTTTCAACTTTCAGTAGAGTGCATTACACTATTACGGGCTTGAAAATTTGATATAAAATTTTCTTTGTAGACATTAAAAAAATTTAACCGGAAAGTCGCAAAAAAGTTATGTGTTAGAAAATGAAATACTGTCGAAATCGGGTATACCTGAAGTATACTTCAGAAAATTTCGATTATACGATAATATAAGTTAATTAATTTTTCAATATTTGGTTGTTCGAAATACTTACTGTGTACTTATAATATGCATTTAATTAATAGATATTTCATAATATTTTTAAAATATTTTGAGGAAATTTGTGCTTAATATATGAAATTTTCGATTAAATGTTAATATTATAATGTTCTACCAGTGGCGTATACAGTAGTTCCCTTATTTTTTTTAAATTTGACGATTATAGAATTATAAATGTAATATAGATTTAATGTTTATTAACTATTATATTATCTTGGTTAAACACACCCACCGTAGGTAGCTTATTTCAGAATACACCCCTGAAAGAGTCAATACCTGGATTTCTATAGACTAAAAAACGACTAATATCCTATATTTAGACAGAAATAACATTTATTTTTAGTATTTGTAAAATATTTAAATGCATAACTAAGTGCATGTATTTCAGGGGTTCAACTTACAGCTCGCGTCATAGTCTCATGTGGCTCGCGTCTTATTTACAGAAACCAAAATGTACTTATTATTATTATGAACTTTAATTCTGTTGGTATATATATATAATATATATATATATATATTTATAGATAAAAAAATAAATATTTTTTTGTATAACATATAGAATTCGGATAAATGAATAACAAAAATATAATAAATAAATATGAATAATGAATAAAATATAAACGTTAAGCTAAATTTGTTTGCAGCGTGGTATTTTTTCGTGAGCTTCCTATGATTTGGTTGTATTGATGTAAGAGTAGTTCCGAGTAATTCTGTTAAATTATCATTAGTTAAATTTGAAAGATATTTAACTTAATTATTCACATTGTTAAACAAAGTGATTAACACAAACATGTCGTTCCAAAAATTGATATTAATTTTATTGCGCAGTTGTTAATACTCGGGTAATTTGTAATAGTAAAATGCTCCCAAGATTTCAGTACTAAGGGACGATTGTTTTTGAATTGTTTAAGACTTTCATCTTCTAATAACTCGAGTTTGATATCGAGATCTACCATATTTGTTATGATAGGATGTAATATTGGACATCTGTTTTCCATGACATTAACTAAAAACTAATTTTATAAACGATATAAAATGTATATTAAAATAAATATTTTGACTTTTATTATATCATTGTATTTATCCATGTGGCTCGTGAACATGTTTTTGTTGGCCACCCCTGATATATAGCATATAAAAAAAGTTATTAGGTACACATTTTCATACTACAGATTTTAAATTACCTACAGAATATAATAGTCTTTTTCTTTCAGTTTGGTACCTAACTATATTATAAAGTCATATGTAGTAAGTAGTTACTGCAAAATGCCACGGCCCACGGAGAATATTTTTGTAAATTTGATAATAATAATAAGAGATTTTTTCCAATGGTTATTAAATGAAATATCCATAAATACTAATTAAGTCCTCAAGGGGGGTGTTCAGACACCCAAAATACTCCCCGGCCCCCTTGGTTGCGCCACTGATATCAACAATTTTTATAAAATATATAAACTGGTCCATCAGACTTATTTTACTCAGAATCGTTTTCTCGAGAGTTTATTGGCTTCAAGTTTAAAAGATCAATACAGGTACAGCAATATCATCCACCCGTCCCTGTAACTCATCTGACAGTGGATTTTCACTAGTTATTATACTTTCAAGATTAGTGTTGTACAAGTCATTAGTCAATAACTAATTTGAAAAAAAATACTACCTCACAATTATGGTTATTAATCAAGATAAATTTATTTTAAATTGTTTTTTATAATAAATTATAACAATACTGCGTGATCAAGTATACAATGTATACAAGGACAATTATTTTACCTCGTTTCTAAGAAATTAATAATGTAACGATATGATTATAATTATTACGTGAGCTTAGAATACTATGGCGCGTGACCGCGATTTTGCTTTATAGGTTTTGCTACGTGTACAATACTATGTAAATTAATATTAATCATAATGCTTGTAAATAATACAGTCACCTCAACTGTAAATGGTTGTACGCAATAACTAATAATTAATAAAATATGAATTCACTTCTTATATTTACCGACAATTTTTTTTCTTTAGCTTAGTATAATCGGAATATTACATGCTATTATACTTTTTATTTGTATATGATTACTTAAATTATTTGAACTTAAAGTAAATGTGTAGCTGTGTATGATTTATAAATAATGACATTAATATTGAATATACTTTTGTTTGTGAATAGTGAATTTTTTTGATAGTACGAAATGTATGGAGTACATTAACAATAGGTATCAGGACATCAGTTATAGACTGTAATTTTTTTTATAAAATTACGGTTTTTATGCTTGTACACTGAACGTATTACTATAATATCTGTGCATTAGTTATTTAATTCACCATTCTTTATACTTTTACTCCATTCACTTCATCGCGCTCGACAACATAAATGTATATTTTATTACTTTTGGCAGTGGATTTTACGCTGAAATCTATTATGTGGTACTAGATTAAATGAACCAATGGAATACATTATGTATCATGATCGGATAGTTGAATGCCCAGTCCATATTGTGTTAGTTTCGGTATAGGTTCTAATACCTTGGCATAGAGGGTTGATCTGTGACGACAATAGGTTGCGTGTTATCATTATCGAGGGTGATACAAACACCTTGTCATTTCGACAAAATTAGTCTATAGAAAAAAAAACACTCGATAATTATTGAAATATTGGCAACTATATCAAACGGTGCTCTACGGTTCCCTCGAACTCACCCTCAAAACACTATTATAAAAAGGGTCAATTGGTGTATACATTGTAAATTAAGTTCAAATTGAGGTCGCATTATCCAGGGTATTGTTCCTACCGCGAAAAGGGGAACGATACAGCAAGGTGTAGTATATATGCATATACACGTGTGTGTGCGTGTCTGTGTCTGTGTATGTGAGTCTACCACGTATGTATGTATGTGTACACTCACTAAAATAAATAGGGTAGACCCTTTGCACGAATCGCCTAGGACACAATAATATTGCAGCTGTCTAAGCTTACGTCACACCCACACACGTTCACTCACTCACATACATATTATATTATTTTTATGTATACATATACGCACTACACATCTCTCACTCATACTTTTTTAAGGGTTTATGTTTATAATCCGTCGTCGGGATCACCCAAATCGCAAATACTATCTGAGAACGTTCTCTGTTGAATTTCGATTTGTTTTTTGTACGTATATGCGTACATCACCCTAAAGATTAAAACTTTTATATTCTTTAGGGGATATAATTGAATATACATAGATAAAAGGAAGTGATAATTCGCTTTAAAAAAAAACCGCTTAACTTTTCGTATATTCCAAAACTCACATTAACAATTAATATTGCTCTTTTAATTTTATAAATAGTAATCATTATATTACTATACATAATAATATTTTGATCCCATATTATTATAATATAGTATTTATATAGAATTGTATCAGTCTTATGAACGAGCCTAGACTGGAGTTATTGATCTTTTTTACTATATTTTAAATTAAAATATTAATTTAACAGGCGTGTTCGTGGACACCAAAGGTAAAAATATAAGGAAGAAAATGTATGCCATTCTTTTTTTTTAAAAAAAAATAAACAATATTCAATTTGAAGAAAAAATAATTTGTTCCATTATTGTTTTTTTCCAGGAAAAGCAACTATATAGCTCCTCCGTCCTATAACAGAATGCCTATGATCGTGTTATAATTTTATACTGGTATTCCAAAATTAAAAACATGGATCTCTAGATAGAATCTGAATCACCTGCAGGGTCGAAATAATTGTAATTAAATATTGATAAATTGTAAATACATAATATTATATTATTACGTCTATGGGCGTCAACATAATTTTTTTTAGAATATAGCTCACTTTTAATTATATTTATTTTAAAACTATCAAATTGTTTTAAAGTTAAATAAAAATTATTAATTGTAATCTTCAGACTTCAGGCTAACAGCGTCATGCTCCGCAATAATTTAAATTATCAATTTACTAAATATGTAGAATGTAGATATAATACAATAATAGGTGGTCAATGATGCGTTTGTAACTTTATAAGGAGATGATACAATATATTGTGGCCAATGTGATAGGGATATACCTATAAAATATTATATCCGAGTTACTTATTGTAGTTTAATTGAAAATTATTATTAAATTAAATATTTATAAAATAAATGTATAAAAATATGTTGTGTAAAAATCTATGGCTTGATCATCAGCAAAATGTTTATGCTAGGTATATAATATATTTATAGAATATAACCATAACCCTATATACATAACGTTATTTGTGTTATTTAATAGGCGTGAAGTGTGAATATTGAAAGGGTATCTCGTACAAGCGCCTTACACGTGGCTCGGCACGTGCCCCAATAGGTTGCACGTGTTACAGTTTAAATAAAATAATAATGTTTAATAACTCGTAACCTACTCATCAATTGGATTATTTCAAAATATTAAAACACATTCACACCACCAACTACCGAGTGTTTAAGTAATAAAATATAAGGAAATATTAAAAATAAAATACTGTATAATAAAGATTTGAAAATAGTATAAGTATTGAGTAACTAGTAAGTAGTAATAAATATCATTTAAGAATAATCGTAGTGATAACAGAATAAATCTATTCTGTGAAAATAATATAAGATGTTAGTTGATACTATTTATTTTATTTTCTGAAGTGTAAATCAATGTTATTATTATTTATACTGTTATAGTATATTATTAGTAGTATCTAACTATAAATTAAATAATACAATTTTACTTTATTTTTTAATTAATTTGTTTGATATTTATTTAAAATTAATAACAAATCTAAAAGAAATTTTAATATAATATATTTGTTTATATGTAGCGGACATCTACCATAAGACATGTGAATGTCTGAGTTACAAGCTATGGTAACGGCGAGTTGTACATATAATATAATTTTTTATTTGTAAAACAATATTCTCTTAATTATTAAGATGATCAAAGATAACTTTAATAATTTGACCCTAATTACATTTAGAAGAGGGGAGGATAACCAATAACTTAATTTGACTGATCCTAGCTGTACCTAAGTTAACTATACGTCTTGATATAATTTCTAATCGTATAATTAGTGTTCTATCATAATATTTTTTGTAGATACTTTTATTTATATACTCGTATACACGCATATATATTTATTACACCGTATTAGGAAGTAAATATTCATTTTTGTTTTATTTTTACTTATTATCATTAATACTTATTATCAAAATAATTATCATAAAAAATAATTAATAAATCTTTATTTTATACCTAGTAGTTAATTTATAACATTATAAAATGGGTATTTATGAATCGTGTTGCTTAAAACGTAACGTAACGTAACGTGATGTTTGAAAACAGCAAGCAAATCATTGATTTGTCCTCAGTTACCCCTCTGGGAAAGATAGCACCTGTTTGTGAGCACACAAAATGTATAGTATGGCATTAGATATAGAGAGTTCGATGCTAAAGCAAACACGTCACTCTAGTTGGTGTAGTTCTTACATTTTACAAACATAAAATTATTTAACATCATTTATTTCAAATTAAATTACATTATATTTTGTTATATTTAAATATTTTATCTTATAGGCCTTTTTGGTTACAATTATATTGTATATAACTGAGATAGTATACGTAAACACTTAATACATAGGTAGTAGGTACGTGTATAAATCCTTATATTCTGGTAGTATTCTCCCATGTCAATGGAAATCTTCATTCGTAACACACATTTTCTAAAATGGCGATAAATGTTTAATAAATATGTGTCAGCTGACTCATCTCCTATCTAATCGTCAATAATATTATGCCCAAATTTTTTCAATAATCATTTACAAACAGATGTAATTTATACAGATACGGAGATGAAAGCTTTTGATAGGATCAATTAAAAATTATGAATCAAAAAACTTCTAATTTCACAAAACCATTTACTTATTGGTGTCACTCTTTTATATCGGGTTGTACATAAATAGTTGAATATGAAAAATATATTTCTGAATAAATCAAAGTTCCTTTTTGTGTGCCACAAGAAGATCATTTATCTCCTACATTGTTTCATCGACATCTTAAATGTTCTTCCCAATTCTCATGTTATGTTTTTACTTATTACTCTATGATACAAAAACGATTTGAGTGCATATTTTAGGAAATCAAGTTTTAGTATGCCGAGTTTTAGAAAATCTATATTTTAAATTATGAAACTTTTAGAATATAAATCTTTTAAAAAAACTTTGTTTTGCGATATAAATTATTATTACCTACTATAGGTGTAGAATTACGATAAAATTCTATATCTGAGATCGGGAAAACGGGAAATATCAAAATGCAAATTTTTATAGTACTTTGTTATTCTGTAGTCGTAAATTACGATTGGTAATCAAGTTTTATTTTAATGTTATTAGTTATTACTTATTAGTTATTACCAACCAATAACTATTATCGTAGAATTGCGATATAGCTCTATGCCTCCATATTTATCTGTGATTTAGTTTATGTGAGATCGGGGAAATGAGAATGATCGAAAAGTGGTTCACATTAGTCCGTACCGTACGTCATTCGTCATACATAATTACTTGTTGAAAATCAGTAAAATAATAGTTGATAATTTTATTATGATTTAGATGAATTTAGGAGAGCTATTGCTAATAATCACAATTGCTTCATAATAATAAAGTATTAAAAATTATTATATTTATTTTCTATCTGTTGGGAATTTTTTTTAAACATTAAACACTTTTTGATTTGAAAATGAATAAATTATAATACAATTTAATACATTACATTATATATATTTATTAAAAGTATCAATAAATTTAAATAATATTTATATGCTTAAAGCTATGTTTTATATGAAACAAGTTCTTATGAACATTTTATATATTGCAATTGAAAATCCAATGTTTCATGTATATAGGCTATAGCTATAAGCTAACGTAAGTTTTGAAAAGAAAGAAAGCGTATCTATGTACGATAGTTAGGTATCATGACTATTGCAATAAATTAGTACAAACTATTTTTACCTCTTCCTGGTTACATTGATGGGTTTGTTTACTTTACACATTTGTGTGGCTTTAGTAGTGTCTTATAATATCGCATTCGTAGCCACGAATGAATGGCACCATGCCGGTATACCAAATACAGCTTCTGTTGTAAAAGTTTTCTAATTTACACTAAATATTCAGTTTAAATTTGGACAACAGTTATACGGTGGTTATTGTTTAACAAATTTAATCCTTTCCATCCAACATCCGTACCAATTTTCGATTCTGATAACTGTATAGAATCTATTTAAGACTTACTACTCACGGTTTATACTTCTTATTTTTGCACCCGTAGGTTTGGTTAGTTTATAAATGTATTTCACGTACTTTTTGCATATAAATTATTTTAAACAAAAAAATTAATAGATAGATATACAAATAAATGATTCAATACAATTGAGTCATAACAGTAAGGCGGCGAATTTAATGCCCTATAAAACTCTAAAAAATACCCTTAAAAAGTGCTTTATGCCCTAAAAATTCTAAATTACGCACTTAAAAAACGCAGTTAAATTATTTTTATGTTTAATAATTTTGGTATACATTTTAAATGATATTTGATAAAATTAATTAAATTGAAAAAAATTGATTTAAAAAAGTTTTATGGACAAAACTGTAAGACGTCTCTGACTTGGAATTCTTTTAATCTGGAAAAACAATTATTTCAGAATTTTTTTTATATATTTGAATAGGTTGGAAATTTTAGAATGTTTGGGCCATATAATATGAATTTACCTGTGCACTTTGAATCGCTATATACTGAATCACGAGAGATTGCTTCAGATTTTCAAATAAAAGCTTAACTCATATAGTACAACTTATAGGTTATAAGTTATAACTACGAGTATATAACTTGAAATTTAAATGCGAAAATATTGAACCACGGTTATTACCACGGTATCTTTATTCTAAAACAATCATTATTCATTTCTCCAAAACAAATGACGTAAAATATAACGAGGAGGATCGATTAAAGTCTGCCAATCTTTTCGCTATAGACGGTTAATATTATGTTCTTTGGTGAAAACTCTCGAAAACTTTGCCTGCGACCTCGCAAAATCCAGCGTCAGCCCCGGTCCCGGAACATGCGCAGAGCGCGCATATTGAAGGGCCGAGCACGCGGGTAAACGAAAGCGGGCTGCTACAGGGACGGCGCGGGCGAGGCGTGGTCTAGCGGTGCCGTCCCTTCGGAGGCGTGCGAACGTCGCCGTGTGTCCGCTATACCGGAAGCGTGTGCGCGTGTGTGTGTGTCTGCGTTAGCGCCAGTTCCGGCCGCATCAGTGTTCCGGTGGTCGTAGCACACCCACGAACGGACCGGCTGCTGCTTCACTATATCATATAAATCGCACACTGCCCACCCGGTCTACGGTTTTGTTTTAGCTGACTCCGCTGCAGGTACTAAACCTCCACGTGATCCTCGCCGGTTATATACGTCATGTCGGTCGCGACTTAACACACCACGATATCTGCTCTCGTCGTACCGCGCACGTGTGATTCATAATATTGCGATGGACCACCATCACCACCACTATCAGCTTCACCATCACCACAACGCGGCCCATCATTATCATCACGCACCGCCGTACACCAGGGACTATTTTCTGTATGAGTACTCGTCCGGTTCCGAGTCCGACGGTACGAGCTCGTTGAACAGCGACTGCGATTCCGGCAATTGCGGTAAGCCACTTACATTATTGTACCGCTACCATAATATTACTATATGGTATTGATGCGTGCCGGATAGTCAAATAGAAGTCGTCTGATAATTGATTGTTTTACAATTTATTGCTTAAAATACAAAAATATCAAGGAGTCAATGATCGTTGTCTTAATGTCGACTCCGTCAATATAGTTTCCGAGCTGTGTCACTTAGCATTTTCCTATTATAACTGCGGTCAGTCTTCTGTAATCTGGTCGGCTCTATTTACATACAGTTCTTCGCCTTTCACAGAGTTTTACTTATTCTTTTTTTTTGTTTGGGGGGGGGACATATTCGTTTATAGCCGTATATCCGTATACAGTCTTGTCATCATGTGCGTAGAATGGCTGCAGGTAATAAGGGTGCTATAGTAGTATAGTCCCACTCCCCACTGGAATTTTGTTTAGCTTTTTCCCATGAAAAATGTACCTGACATTTCCGAAACTTTATATGCGAGCGTATAGGCCACCGGTCCCCACTAGGATTTTAGAAAGGGCCAAATAATAACTTTGAAAATTACTTGTGGGCTGCATATATTTTGAATGGTAATGATTAAAATATGTACGTATTATGTATTCATTAATTATAACTTAATAATTTATAGTTGAACAATAACGACGAACTACAGTACAGGTACAACACTACGCAGCAACATTACGCCGCGTGGTGGAAATAAGTAATCAATGTGGGAATAATTTTTCAATAAAAGTAGAAACGATAAAATTAACAAGAATAATAAGATAAATAAAAGTTATAACATATAAATATATATATATATATATATATATTATATATAAATAACACCGAAACCGAAAAATACGTACTTTTTCTCTATTTAATTTTGAATTTTAGAATTTAGTTGTAGTATGGGCCGCACAAAATTTGTTAAAGGGTCGCGTAGTGGGTACCGCTGATATAGGCATAAATATAGTGTTAAAGATTTGGTGGGGCCGAAGCTTAGGTCGGTACCGGATATTCTTATAATTTATGCGGTTTTTATGTTAAAACCAAATCACTAAAAAAAATGTGCATAATTCGAGATTATTTGGTTATCATTGGCCTTCTCACTAAAATTCATCGCGCTACATTTATGGCTATATAGTTTTCACGTATTTGTTTATAGGTCGTTTCGATAATGTTGCGTGAAAGATTGTATTTAATTATTCCGCAGATGACGTATAATTGTCATTATAACACATATTGTTAAATTTTTAGAAGGTTTTGAAGCACTTCGATCAGTTATTTAAATGCTTCGAATCTTAACTATTTGACAAACAAAATTGACACAATATGTAATCGTACTATCATTGACTATAAATACTATTATTTATAATCAATGGTATTATCTAGTATCTATGTGATCGTAATAGTGTACATCAGGATAGACATGAATAGACAACGGAAATGCCTATAGATACCGGGGTTTTCTGAGATTCGTATGCGAGACGGCCGGGTGTTAGTTCGGTTAATGTAGACCGTAGATTCATCAAGGGTGGCAGACTCATATTGGTATGTGTTTTTTAGCACTCGAGGTTTCGGGACGGATCTGATAAAATTAAGCAACGGTTCCTTGCTAAATCTGGATGCTTTTATAATTAACGCTGATAGTGTAACTAGTACAGGTCTGATTCGTATTTTGAGCATAAAATTAACAGGTTGATTTGTGTAAAACCTCGTTGAATTATAGGTGCGTATGTCGTACACGCTCGTACAAAACAATACAATCTTTTTCTAAATACCGTGATCACCATGTTTGGTGTATAAGACATGGTATATACTATAATAGTATAACGTGTATTATTGTTTCGTAATAAGAGGCGATGCGTATGAACGAGTCGAACAATGTTTGGTAACGTAAAAAAATATGTCTAAAAATATTTATACATTATACAGAGTTATTTAGCTGGGCTACCGAGGACTGTTTTTGGTCCTTCATCGTATGGTTTCTTGAACAGGATTCACCGGTGTAATGAACACGAAAAATGTAACGTAAATCAAAGTTTACGTTGTAGGTCACTGTACAAACGGACTGATATATGTCGTATAGTCGTGTTCATTATAAAAGTTTAACTGCAATAATGAAAAATCTTATATTAATTGTATTCAATAAACAAAAGGTTAGGGTCGCTACAAGCCAAAAATTTATTCATGTATTACAAATTAATAGCGTCTAATTATATTACAATTACAAGTCTAAGAAACGGGTGAAACTCCATGGATGGGTGAAATACAGAAACGGTAAATGACATTGTTGGGTCTTATAAACTTAAAACCAATGTAAGTACCATCGCTCTCAAAAAAACGATTCTTAGTGAAAGAAGTTGAGGTGATCAGTTTATGCTTCAGTTATATCTACAGATGATTAATATAGTTGTAGAACCAAATTTCTTAATAAGTTAGGTTTAACTCTTTTCAGTTGGTTCGGGTCGTAAGAAAAGTTCGCGATGTCACAGACAAAAGACTCAGCAGCGGCAAGCAGCAAACTTGCGCGAGAGGCGACGCATGCAGAGCATTAACGAAGCATTCGAAGGGCTTCGGGCGCACATACCCACTTTACCGTACGAGAAACGTCTGTCCAAAGTAGACACTCTGAAACTGGCCATTGGCTACATAAATTTTCTGTCCGAATTGACCAGAGGCACGGGGCCGACCGGAAATGGTGTCACGTCGTTGAATGTGGCCAAACTTACAACGATCGCCGGTCGCCTGCACAGGCCACCGGTTCAGGTTAAAGAACAACCTGTGAAGAAATTCATTGTCAGAGGTAAGACCAATGAAATAGTCGTAAGCAATTAGTAGGTAGTTGATTTTAAATGCATATCAATAGTTCACTCACTGTTAACGAAAATAAAAAAAATATTTAGATATAAAAATATATAAATATAACATTATAACACATAATATATTATGTAAGTATGTATAGTTACGATTATTTGTAAAATATTATGAAAGAGTTATGAGAAGAGTACGAATTTTGATGGCATTTGCTTATTTTTCTACCTGTTCAGTACGAATCTACATCAGCTTTGAATGCGATTTATACAACGTAGAATAAAAACACAATATTTTATTTCGATTTTTTGCGTTACATTTTGGAGATTATGGGTCAATTCTTACTATTTAATGACTTACTATTGGTATTTTTTTTTAATTCCTAATTAATATTGATAACGAGTATAAATACCCGTAGTAAGTGGGTACTTAAGATAAAAGGTCAATTTGTTGGGCCATAAAGCTTATTTAAAGATCTGTAGAGATTTATTGATTTATTTTATATGATTTTCATAAGTTTTTAGTGCTTCTATATCCGTATTCTAGTTATGACTTGTGAGTATTAAGTTAAAACTAATAAATAATAACTATACACAATATACCAATATAAAAGATTAATTATAGAACCATTATTACTTGAGAACAGAAATATATACAATTTATAATTTTAACTAAATTTATTATGATTTAATTTTAGTTAAAATTATAGCAAATTAATAAATTAAAACCCTAAGAAATTTAATTTTGTATTAATGAACTTCAAATTATGTTCAAAATTAAATTTTTAAAAATAATCAACCGATAATCATACTTAATTGAATGTCAATTTATTTCAAATCAGTATTGAACAAATATTTTATCTCTTTTACTGGAATGCAATTTAAAGGCATCTACTGAAAATAAACGTATACTACCAAAATTTAAAGGACACAATCAGAAAACTATAAAACTAATATTTATTAATTGTTAACTATAACATTTTAACAAAATTCACCTTAATTTAACTAACATATTCAGGAGTTTCTAAAGTGAAACGCTATCTCAATGTTTTCTTTTTCACCGTCCATAGTATTTTCCAACCATTTTACTCATTTTACTGATTTTTTTACATACAGTACCTACGCACTGTATAGATTGTAAATTATAATTAAATAAAATATAAATTTATAAAAAAAAAATGCATAGAACATAAATTTTAAATTTAAATAATAATTGTTAATCATTGCTGAATTATTGTTAAATTTCTAATTTTACAATACTATTGTATTTTTTTGAGGTCCAACCTAAAAATGTAATCAGTAAAAATACTAAAAGTTCTAAAAATTAGTATATTGAAGTATTTCGGTTAACGCCGCGGCCGTGTCAATAGATAGCGCTGTCGATTATTATTTTTTACATATAGACGATTAAATTGATTTTTTTTCCAAAAACCAACATAAACATAATTTTGTTTAGACATGTGTATATGATTCTTGTACAGTTTTACATGCGCAACACAAAGATGGGTCAAAAAAATGAATATAACTCTTAAAGTAATACGTCAACGTACCACAGTAATTTTTCGAAAACCGTTGTCTAAAAGAACATTTTTGATATATATGCGAGTGAAATTGTCAAGTACAATTAAGATCATACTTCACAGGATCATTTCTGTAGTATGCATCGTCCCCTCCAGGTGCAAATCTGGAGTCGTCATTAGCCACGATGATGAGACTTGACCATTCACTTGAGCGTGAGATAGCTGGTGTTCTGTCGCTCTGCGACTATGAACATTTAGCAACGATGATCGCTACGGTTCGCCGGATGGTGGGTGGTCAGTCTGAGTGGTCCCCAAAATTGTATTCTATTAAATTATTAAATTTAAAATTGAGAACCTATTTTAGTATTTTCAATAATATTCCAAGATCAACTTATCAGTCGATTCTTGCAATTTTATCGATGATATCTTGTTAATTATTTTTCATCACTAGGGCTGGGATTTATATGTAATAAAAAACCAAAAATATGTACATATATATGTAATTAAAATTGCCAAAATATGTAGTATAAAATAAAAAATATGTAGTATAAAATAAAAAATATGTAGTATAAAATAAAAATTATGTACAAAGAAAAATTTAAAAAATACCTATGTTAAAGTTTTAAATAAAAATACAATTCTAAATAAAAAATAGTTTTTGATCATAATTGAAATACAATAAATTGATGTTTAATCAATTGTAAGGGAAACAATGACAAACCATATATTGTTTTAAATTTTCAAAATTAAATGTACGGCGATTTGGTCTTAACACTGACTTATGATACACTGACTTACCTACTAAAGGAGCGTTCTACATCACAAGATGTTATCGGTGCATACTTCATGGCTGTTATTTCACTAGGTGAAAGATTGAGCTCCATCGTGTCTTCATACGCAATACCACAAAGAATTTTTCTTATACATTTAATGGTCTTCAGTCCCGAATTTTTGTTTAAAACGACGTTCATTTTATTCTTTAATAATTCTGCTGTTGGGCCCTCTGATTCATTAATTTTTGAAATTGATAAATCAATAATTTGTATGCTTTCACTCAACGGAATCTTGGTGTTTTCTAATTTTGAAATTGATTCACCCAAAAAACTAAAATTAGACACAATATATGATAGAGCAGACTTTATATTAGGTCTCTCAAAAATTTCTTTTCCCTTGGAAATTGATGCTGCATGTTCAGAATCCAACATAGATACTATATTATACTATACTATACTATACTCAAAATTTACGATGTATGTAAATAAAAACGAAAATTTTACAAAGTATGTAAAAATATGTATTTATGACGAAATATGTAAAAATATGTAAAATAAAATATGTCTTATTTTATTGCAAATCACGGGAAACGAATTTATCATTTGCAATAATTAATTTATCGTGTTTCACTAAAAATATGTATTTACATACAAATCCCAGCCCTATTTATCACAAATATCTTATGTTGGTTTTTGAAAATATTAATGAAGACAGTGGTGTGTAAGATATTTTATGTTTATTATTTTTGTTCACATCAAACTTGGCCGTTGACATGTTGGGCATATTTTGTCTGCAAAATACATTTAAATGATATTAATAAAAATTAAAATTTTGTTTATTAAATCAGTGATTCTAATGTTTATTATTTGCTTAATGGGACATCATATACTCGTATACACATTTTATTATATCAATACAATAAACGATAAAAGCGTTTTACTGTGTTCAATAGAAGCCCATTAAATCCTTGGATAAATTCCTTATCCTACGCTATTTTCATTTAAGATCTTAATTTCCGAAATGTTTTGTTACCTTTAAACATAATTTTGATTAGTCGAAAACACATGAAGATATGACAAAACTTTGTTTACTTACGTTTTCAGACACGACAATATAAATGAATAGGTGGCAATATGTCAACGTAAAGAGTGACTTTCTTTTTGATCATATTAATCAGTATAAGTGAAGTATACCCCACAATATATTGTTTTTGCCAATTGTTAAAAATTCGTCGTGCGCAATAAATTAAAACAAACTAGTATTATGAGGCATTAAAGTAAAATCCAAATACTTAATTAATTTTAATTTATAAATATACAATCTCAGGAAAACTTTTAACCCGGTAAATCAATTTTATTGAGAATAATATTGATGATCTCTGATCAACGATAACTGCCTTAGACCACAGTGCCATATGCACTTCATATATATATATTATAGTGTTTAAAAAAACGACATTACCACACGTTAAACAAATTTTACTATAACGATTCCAGGTGCTTTTGGAACTCCGTATTCACTTCATTCGTTGTCATGGTCGAGAACAAAAGAAAATGGTCCTAATAGCGCAGGAGTAATGCGAGCGAAATTATGGAGACCTGAAGTAGGATCGCCGCGTAATTCTGGATCAACTTCTACCTCGACCTGTTCAACATCTTCAAACAAAACATAATCGCCGTGTACAGTGTTGCATTATTTCTATTATATTTAACTGCTATAACGTCTAAAACTGTACGCAATTTTTTTTTATTCTTATTTCTATACTATACTATTTTTTGTACTTATTTCATTGTTTAATTGTTAATATTAAAACTTTTCGTGTATTTCAAAATTAATAATATTTTGAACATCCATGTTTATCCAGCAGGGGAATAAAATACAGTTACACCCGGTCATTCACTAACTAAAGGCTAACTAATTCAGTAGAATAATTGAGTTTCACTAAGAATCACTTTCACTGAAATCGCTGGTTCGTAGTTAGTGAATATTTGGTACTTACTAAATTTATGACCGAGGTGAAAAAAACTCGATAACTATAATAATTTTTTTGTTTTTTATGGTAATTATTAGTAATTATTATCTATGATTTTTAGTATTCCATTAATAAATTCAGTTAAATAAATATTAATATATCTTGATATTTGGGAGTAAAATTATTTATTAATCGAATCAAATATTATAGTTTAATGATAAATAATTATTGTATCTTGGTGCATTACTTAATAGTAATAAAAGTAAATAATGATGATTAATGATCATAACCGGCACTATAAATATGGGGTCCCGTGGCTAATATTATGGTTTATTGCGAATAATTGTCTGTAGAATGTGTGACCCAATTTTTTATTTATCGCTTTAAATTGTTGTACAATCTCATCCAGAATTGTATTGATATAAGACTTTATTCTTCATGCTCTACAACTCTATTAATATTTTTTAAATATTCATGAAATAAATTGTGATCGTATATAATATTATGTAAAAGAACTGATAAGATATACGACAAGAATTGAAGAATTATTTAAAAAAATAACTTATCAATGTACAGTATTATATATCCATTGACGTCTGACCAGGGCCTGATTTACCAATTCGTGGGCCCAGTACATTTTATAATTTTGAGTCCCAAATTGTCCATCTCTGGAGCTCTTCAATTTTAAAAAAAAATCATAACGATCGGTTCAGTAGTTTCCGAGAACATATCACTCAAAAGTTTTCATTTTCACATTTACATATATATTAGACAAGCTGAATTATTGATGCTTCGCACGGATCAGTCTTAGCCGGGAGATTGGTTTTAATGGATTTCTACCTTACATTATTTAAATCTTGCCCATTTTTGGTTAAGGGTGTTATTTTTGGTTATAGATTATTATTGGTTAAAAATTCGCCACGCTGGTGAAATTTGCATAATCAGTCTAAAAACATAATTTTTTACAATTCCTTTCTTTTTACACGCATCTAGATTAGGTATTAGAAGGACCACTATTTAAAATTTCAAGTGCATACGTATTGTCGTTATTGAGAAATGAGATGTAGTGATCATAAATCATGATGTGGTTACTTATAAAGTAGTTATGATACAGTTAAGATAATCATGTCTTATTTACTGTATTGGCTGCGGTAACGTGGTAAGTCGGAAAAAAATCATCGGCTGTACCAGTAGAAATGACATATCCATGTTAACATGTTATAGAAATGCGCGACAACAATCATAAGTTATTAGAATTAACATATTAAACAAAATAATTGGTAACCAAAAATTGAATAACTTTAATACGCATAACTGGCCCCAAGTCCTTAATTTTTGTTATTAGAATTAACATATTAAACAAAATAATTGGTAACCAAAAATTGAATAACTTTAATACGCATAACTGGCCCCAAGTCCTTAATTTTGGAATTTGAACGAACAGTTAAAAACATTTACGAACTATATGACTCAATGATTTTTTGTGTCTTGCTGGCATCACACACACACACACACACACACACACACACACAAATAGAACAAATTGAAGTACTTAATCATGAAAAACAGTATACTGATACATCTTTCAGTTGTAGATGGTGCGGTAGCTGCCTGGCAAATCCAATGATTTCAAAAAACTCTATTGCATAATTTATAGCTTCGTCGGCATCGCAAATTGTATCGATTGATTTGTATCACACAAAGTCACCTGGCAACAACTCTTGTATCTTAAGATTTAATTTTTTGGTTACCAAGGTAACCCATGAATCAACAAATAAATTTTATTTATTAAGGGTTAAGTCTTGCTGAGGGTGGGCCACACTTAACATCTAGGAGTTTAAAAAATAGCCTATAACCTATTCTCAGACCTTCTGAATATACACAACAAATTTCATGAAAATCGGTCAAGCCGTTTCGGAGGAGTTCAAGGACAAACATTGTGACCGAAGAATTTTTATTAAGGAGTTGATAACTCATTTGTTTTTAAGGTTAGAGAATCGATCAAATGCCATCAACCTTCTCCGCAATGAGCTCTTCAATTTAAAAAAAAATCATAACGATCGGTTCAGTAGTTTCCGAGAACATATCACTCAAAGGTTTTCATTTTCACATTTATATATTAGACTAGCTGACCCGGCAAACGTTGTTTTGCCGTATAAATTATTTCTAGGGAATTTATAGTGTAGAAAAAATATAACTAACTTATTGTAAGTGTGTAAGGATGTGTTAAATGAGTGAAAGAGGCATGGAGCGCTGTGAACGACGAGGGAATATAAAAAAAAAAAACACCAAACATTAATTTTTGAAATTTATCATAATTTAATCCTCAAAATTATATATATCATTAATAATTAATTACGACAGTAACACTAACAAACAATATCAATTTCTTAATGCTATAGCGTGAACAATATTTTTTGTTAGCCCATCTTTAGCTAACACAAACAAACTGGATGGTTTACCCACTCGAGAGCATGCCAAGTATAATTGTCCGTGTGAAAAACATGGTGTGTTCCAATCGAAATTATAGATCACCAACATAGATTATATTCTGAAGTATATCAGTTTCTATCCTCGATCAGATATACAGCTTTCGAAGGGGGTTATGATCACTGGCAAGTATATGACCTGAATTATCTAGGCCATTGCCCATACCTTTACATGCCATTGCCATTGCCCACGAAAACAATTTATTTGGATTATTAAAATTATAAATGTATACAATAATTTGTAATAACGAAAACAGTACAGGGCAGTATTCACAACACGATTGTTCACTCTCACAACGGTCTATGGAATGGATGAATTACTTGAAATGCAATATCGCATAAGTCAGTAAAAATAAAGGTCTTATAATCTTAAAGGCAGAAGGAAGAAAGAAAGAAATAGATAGGATATGGGTATAAATATATAACAACTTATAACAAAACGGCGAGCTAGTCTTTGCTCCAATCGTCGTTGTTCATTGCGTTCAGCTCGTGCCTCTTATGGTTGAAATTCACAAAATTGCGCCATACTCACACGCACATTCATATCATCGGATTGCATTTGTTCTTCCGTTCTTTGCGCTATTAATTTCTCTTGTTAGTAGCCGCATTTATTCGACGGCTCAAATTTGCCTCTTTGCGTCTTGCTGGCATCACACACACACAAATAAGACAAATTTAAGTACTTAATTATGAAAAACCGGATACTGATACAACTTTCAGTTGTAGATAGAAGCGGTAGCGTGCCTGGCAAATCCAATGGTTTCAAAAACTCTGTTGCATAATTTACAGCTTCGTTCGCATCGCAAATTGTATCGATTGATTTGTATGACACTAAATCGCCTGGCAACAACTCTTGTATCTTGAGATATAATTCTTTTGTTACCAAGGTAACCCACGAATCAACAAATACATTTCATTTACCCACTAAGTCTACGCAACAGGTCATTATTTATGATAGTTGATAACTCCTTTGTTTTTAAAGTTAGAGAATCGATCAAATGCCATAAACCTTCTCCGCAATGAGCTCTTCAATTTTAAAAAAAAATCATAACGATCGGTTCTGTCGTTTCCGAGAACATATCACTCAAAGGTTTTCATTTTCACATTTATATATTAGATTAGATATACTATAAATATATTATATGAACGTGTTCTCGTTATCTCACGAGGGCGTGCTATACGCGCGTACGGGTCGTGGGGATTAAAAGGTGGAGGGAAGAGAGAGAAAAAAAAAAGGAAAAGTGTTACGCATGCGGCCCGGCGGTGATCAATCGCAACGCGATCCGAACGTGAATTATGTGCGCCGATACAGCGGGGCCCGAATAATTTCCCGGTCCCTTTCGGCCCATTACAATACCGCGTCCGGCGCGCGACCCCGCGACGGCTCTTACGACGCGATAAATTTTTGGCGAAATATTATGTGCGACCGCGCGCGGGACGACGACGAAAAATTCGCTCGGAAAACTCTATTACACGGGGGTTATAGGTGCGTCACGCGACTCGTGTTCTTATATTATTATTATCATTATTATTGCGTATCGTATGTGCGCGACTCGTATAAGGTCAAACGCGCGTGTTGTTGCCGCGGACCGAAATAATACGGTTTAACGATGGTTTGCCCGCGCACGTCTGCATCAGGTAATAACCGTAAACGAAGTTATTTATATTATGTTTTTATATTTGTTAAGCGAAAAGAAAAAAAAAAAAGAAAAGAAAAAAAAAAAAAACACCGACCTTTCGATTACGACCGGCCGAGCTTGTAGGTATATCAGTGTTATAACGTGTTGGTGATGCACGAATATAAATTGAAATATTATTTGCTTTACCGCCTGGAGTATATTAGTGGCCAAGATCCTAGGTATACAGGCACATCAATTATTTTTACTGTCTATAGGTGTAATCTGAAAAAGTTTATGGGACTTTATTGATTTCCATTTGAAATTTTCTAGTCCTCTGGTCTCCTTAGGCTACTCGAAATTAAACTTTCGCATCTGTAAAATATGTGTTGCAACTTTGTAGACACTATGTTGAAGAACCCAAACGTTATAAATTAAAACGATGTTTTTATCGTACAGTCAAAGGAGGAGTAAGGTGAGGACTTCGTGCATTTATGTCGCATCCTTGCAATTTTTGGCTAAAGTATAGAAGTATATAGGAACGTATCTTTAGCTGAAACGCGAGTGTTTGCGTGCGACCGTTGGAAGGGGGTGGGGCAAACGGCACAATTACCCATCCCGGAATAATAATATGTATACTCTTATGATACTATAAAAGTTGTCCTGTTTGCTAATTATCCTTAATATCTACTTAGTGAATGAAACAAATAAATGTACACTTCTTTTGATTTTATTTTTTTAACTATTTAAATTTTTCTGTTCTTATTAAAATCCATGGAATAACATTAAATAGGTGCGTTACCCCAGTAACACCAAAGTTACACAGATAGACAAATATCCTATCGATTGTTATTTAATTTGTAATAATTTGTGATCCATTTTTCGCCTGTTGGTCGCAACTCAAAACTTAGGAAAATCGATTTTCAAATGGTGGTACTGGTGTTACCGGGACACTAACACCGCCACATACTGGTTTTAGTTCTACGGACTCCAAAATAGTATACTCACGATTGTTTTTTCATTTGTAATCGATAACTCGACATTTGCAATTTAGCTATGCATTCTTATACTGTTTAAAAATATATATTTCTTGCCTTACTATGGTTGTTTTTAAAAAAATTATAAAGTATTCAAATTAATGTATTGGTAGAAAAGAAATGGTAGTACCTTTTAACACACGTTGATAAATATTTTAGAAGTAAGATTATAAATTCGAGCATATCAACAATTGTTGATCAAAACATATCTCTAAATTTAATATGCAATCGTTACGAAATTTGAAATTCGATTTCCCCAAGTATCGTACAAAAGTCGAGTTATTTATTACAAATGAAATAGCGATAGTGGGTACCATTTGAAGTCTGTAGTACCAATAATCAACTCTATAATGTGACTTGAAAATCGATTATCCTTGATCCTCGAAGTCCTTGGTTTCCGTACAAATGGCGAGTAATCAATTACAAACCATTACAATTTCAATAACAATCTACAGTACACTTGTCGACTCACATTTTTACTTTCAAATTTGAATCAAATTTGAGAGTTTTGGTCGCCCCAACTCTCCGCTGAAACTCGTACGATGGACACCGGTGTGCGCGTGTTGAAAAAACGAGCCGCAATACGGTATAATTACCGGTACGCCGGCAACGTGGACTTGGCGTTCAATATCCTCTTCATCAGGATATTGTTTTCGCGCGCCAATTCCTTCCGTCTTAACTTCTGACGTTCGCCGTACGTAGACAACAGTACCGCCGTAGGTTCCCCGGGCGTTTTCACTACTGCGGCGTACGCGCTCGTCAGTCGCGTCTTCTTCACGTCCATGCTCACCGGCAGAACGTTGGCCGGCCCGCCCCTCGCGTTCGACGGCGTCGCCTTTCCCGCCATCACCGCCTTGGCGTCAGTAGTCCGGCCACGATGGACGCTCGTCGGTGCCGGTTTTTTCTTGACCTCACGTTGCGGCACCGGACACCGCTTCGCACCGAACACTAGTCGCATCTCTCTAACCGGCCGCGGCAAGGGCAGTTGCTGAACCGTCGCGGTACGTCCCGTGTTCTTCAGGGTCCTCGAGGACGGGCGATATTGTTGGCAGCCGGACCCGTGGTCCGTAATGCGGGCCCACGGCGAACGTCGGTTTTTCACCTGCGCCCGAGACTGGATTCCATCGCGTCCCGGCCGACGGGACCGTCCTGGCCACCTGCGGCGCCTTCTTGGCCGCCGCGGTCCTTGTGGGCTTCGAGCACCGCTTCCACATCACGTCGTTGCGCCACACCGGGTTCGCGTACCCGAATTCGTCGTCGGTATTCGATTGCGCGGTCGTGTCAGCCGTCGGTATCCGTAATATTTGCGACAAATCAAGACGGGCTGCGACCGATGGCAATAAACAGTCCATCTTTTACTGCTGTGTCGTTAAAATTTAATAAAACCAAAACCGGAACTATTCCAACCCTCTGTGGAACCGTATAATAAGAATTTTGAAATAAATGTACGACTGCGTGCTCTAAATAACGAAATGTTAATCGGCGGGTACGTACCGGCGCGTTCGCATTCGACCATCCCTGTCCACAAGCTGGCCCGGCCGCATATCGAGCACTTGGCCCGGCGTCCGCGCTTCGATTCACGTCCAGCCGCGTCGAACACGCACTCGTGGCGCCAACTGAACAAGCAAAAACGTAAAGTATTAACGTCGGATCACCCGGGGTACGTGACGAGAGGATGGCGAAAAATCGATCGCGACCCGTTCGCGTGTAAATGATTAGTATTCGCATACTCGCGGTACCTGCAAGTCGTCGAACCCATTGATCGTTGATAAGGTTCACTTGGCGGATCACAGAAATATCGTTTGGATGCTCCGTAAGTGCGTAAGACTTGTTTGTAGCAAATTCAAAAGAATGTCTTGATCCGGACTTTGTTTGCCGTTTATATAGTACCGCGAGGTGAATTTGCTAGGCAACGTTTGAAGTATTATATACTGCCTGTACGAGAGAATCATTAGCATTATTGGCCAACGTGGAAAAAGATACCGAACGAATACGGGAAAACGTACCTATCAAGATAATATCGTATATTAATATAATTTTCACTTTTCTATGATTTTATTAAAAATTAATATTATAAACAAAATCTTTTCTCGAAAAAAAAAAATAATGATACATATCTTTTAAGAAAGAAAATAAAGATTTTAATTATCTAACAATATATAAATGGTTTTATCAATTATTGAATTTATTATAAAATAATTTGAAAATATCAAAATTGATATTTAAATATTTAAATATTAAAAAGCAAAACAATTAAAACATTTAAAACAATATTAAATTGAGTATAAAATTATTTCAGTAGAATTCAGTGTTAAATTTTTTCTATTTTTTAAACAAAATTTGACTAATTCTTCGAAATATTTACGTCAACCTTAAAACAAAAGGTTAATGATCACTGTAAAAGCCACGTGATTTTACCATGACTTTATATTTTAAACCGGGAACGTGGTATACGTTGACTGCCGCAAAGTCCAATTTTATGTCACCGGTAATGTGTTGAGTATAATTGATATATGCATTTTATAGAATCTCTTAAACTAGATGGCAATTTGTGCTCTGTCGATTGCATCCAGAGATCGTCGGAGTCAAGCGTTTCCCGCACACGTCACACCAGATAATGTGTAGTGTTTCGGACAAAGCAGACCGTCGGTGGTCCGATCACGGAGGGCAACTTCTGAGTGCGTCCACAGAAAATATGTAATCTATATAATATGTGTTTCGCTTTAAAAATTTTTTTTTTTCGTATATCCCGTGTGCGTCCCAGTTAATTTAGCATTGTCCCGGTGCACCATCAAGCAGAGCTCGAATTTAAAAAAATTTCATTTATCGTTACGTATATAAGCTATTATCGTTAACACCACATACACCAACTATCAATAAGCAATAATCTGTACGATAATTTCAAAATATTACGAATGTTTTGGTTTTTTTAATACCGAAAAATAAAACACGGATTTAAATTTCTTCCCGGATAATAATGTATTTATAAAATATGAGTTTGCATTTTTTCTGCGTCCCATTTTATGCTTGTACCTATTACGGAAGTTCATCCCACCGCCCTCAACTATGCGAATAACGCTTTGTTCGTATTCATACAGGGGAGAATTAATCTTTGGGGTCTTTTTTTTATTCATTCCACCGTAAGATTATATTTTAGTTTAATCGTACGTGAAACAAATTAAAGACATTTCGAAAATTGCAAGAACAATAATATTAGTGGACAATGTATAGTCACTGTACTTAACTCAGATATAAAATATATTTTGTGAACGTTTGCGTAAATGGTTTTGTTAAAATTTCTTTTTCTATTTAAATCAAAATCAAGTGTTAGGTTATAATGTAACAATTATGTAATTCTCCATCCAAGAAGTAGATTATGATTATAAATCATATACATCTATGACCTCAGTGAAGGAGTTTTCCCATCTTCTTGGAAAATTAGTAGAGTTACTCCCATTTTTAAACATGGTAATCCAACAGACGTCAAAAACTATCGACCCATTTCGTGCTTGCCCTTGATAGGTAAAATGTTTGAGTCAATTGTTTTAAAACATATTCAGCAGAAGTTCTTATCTATCTTATCAGTCGATCAACATGGTTTTTTCCCTAAACGCTCCACTGTCACCAGTTCTCTTGATTTTATGTCTTACATTCATGAAGCGTTAGAATCTAAATTACAAGTTGATGTAATTTATACTGATTTTAGCAAGGCTTTTGACTCTATTAATCATAATACTTTAGTTTATATTTTAGACCGTTTAGGAGTTAGTGAACCTTTATTGTCTTGGATTTCATCGTACTTAAGTGGAAGAAGTCAGTTTGTCCAATTATTTGGTAACTCGTCTATTATCTTTCCTACTCCTAGTGGGGTACCCCAAGGTAGTCATTTAGATCCCTTATTGTTTAATATTTTTATAAATGGGATTTTTTCTATTGCCTCTCCGTGCCATAAAATGCTTTTTGCTGATGACGCTAAAATATTCTATAAAATTTCTAAGAGAGAATATTGTCTGACTCTCCAAAAAGTGTTAGATAAATTTGTTAACTGGTGTAATACAATCGGATTAACTCTTAACGTTGATAAATGTAAAATACTAAAATCATGTCATTTTACCGAACTCGCGAAATGATAAATCACAATTACTGCCTTAATAGAGTTCAGTTAAACGACTTAGGTTTTGTTTTTGTCCCTTCGCTAGACTCTCGATCACATATTGACTATGTAATTGGCAAAGCCCTGCGTGTTTTAGGATTTATTCGTCGCAATACTTCAAATTTCAAATCTCGCGAATGTTTAGTGGCTCTCTATAGCTCTCTTGTTAGATCTACTATTGAATATGGGACATTGATCTGGGCACAGTATACAGCCGTTGACAAACGCCGGCTTAATAAGGTTCAAAATAGATTTCTAAGTTACGCCGGTTATACCCTAAATATAGTGCACCCTGCCCACGATTATGGTCTAATTAATGAAATTCTCAATCTAGAGTCTTTAGACCATAGACAATTAAAATTCGGTAACTATTTTATTGATAAATTATTGGGTGGTGATATTGATGCCCCCCGTTTACTCGAGCGACTCGATATTCTTATACCCTCCAACACTAGGTTTCAGAGCCAATTTTATCTACCCATAAGTAGCTCGAATTTTGCTAGGAATGCACCTTTAATCAGACTTATGCGTGAATACAATGGTAATCTCTAGCTTGTACGGAGACATTTTTATTTTATTTTTATTATTATTCCTATACTTAAAGTCTTAAACCTTGAACTACTATTATTAGTATATACTATCATTATTATTGCTTTGTACTACCATTATTATTATCATTACTTTGTACTACTATTATTATTATTATTTTCTTTTCTTAAACTAACTTCGTATTATTATTATTATTATTATTATTGTACTTTCAAAAAGCCGCTTGGCGTTAATAAATAAATTAATTAATTAATTATCGAGTACAATTAGGATCATACTTCACAGGATCATTTCTGTAGTATGCAGTCCCCTCCAGGTGCAAATCTGGAGTCGTCTCCTCAATGAGACTTGACCATCCACTTGAACGTGAGATGGCTGGTGTTCTGTCACTCTGCGACTATGAACATTCAGCAACGATGATCGCTACGGTTCACCGGATGGTAGGTGGTCAGTCTGAGTGGTCCTCAGAATATAACTGTATATTAAGGAGTTATAGATTCATTTAAGTTTATATTAATATTTTAATTTAAATTAACTAATCATTCTTAATTAATGTTGAATGCGAGTTGCATTTCCATTGAATGTATTTTGGACCTACTAACCCCAAATTTATTCAAAATACAATCGGTAAATGACAATATATTTTGAATATAATCTATTCATATAATCTAATTTTATTTAACGATCTTAATAAAATTAATTAATTTTCATTTTTTTTACATATTTTACTATTTTAAGTCGGAAATATTGTGATGTATTTTTCATATTAAACAATTAAACAATTGAATCAAAACATTTTATAGTTTTACTAAAATGTGGATGTAAATATGTAATTTTTGGC
The DNA here is from genome assembly GCA_949715065.1 of Periphyllus acericola. Lineage (NCBI taxonomy): Eukaryota > Metazoa > Arthropoda > Insecta > Hemiptera > Aphididae > Periphyllus > Periphyllus acericola. The sequence continues at coordinate 36,205,023 of OX454266.1, forward strand.
AGCAAAGCGTAGAAGCTAAATATTTTATGCCAGTAGTTACAAGTTGCTATGAGCTATTTTAGTTACCAAAAATCCACTGGCAAGCAGTCAGGTAACATCAAATCAAACATTATTGAATCTAACTTATTGGATACAATTAGCAGGGCAAATTATTGTATAAGTATAAATATTTGTCTTTTAGTTATACATTTAAGTTAAAATTATAAAACCTAATTTGTTGGAACCCATTTAGTTTTAAACAGTAAAAAATTATAATAAAATAAGTTTTAAATTGGCTGTACAATGCAAGAATGAAATTAACCATATTATGCCATATTATATATTTAAATAACAAAACTAAATTAAATAGATATGCAAATTCTTATTTATTCTCTTCAGCCTTTTTTTATTTTTATAACACAAGTTAAAGATTGGATTACAAAAGAAATTTAAAAATACGTCAATACAACTTAACAATAAAATATACTACTTTTCGTACGGTGTAACATAGTTAAAAATCATCATCAATGAAATATTCATTTTCATCATCTTCTTTCTCCAGTTGTTTTTTAAATAATTTTTTAAAGACAAAAAATTCTTCAGCTGTAACTCCAGCAACTTTTACAGCAAACTGTTTATCATTTGTTTCAATAATTTTCTTTAATGAAGGGTTATTAATATTCAATTGGTTTGGATCATTCTTTAGGTCCCGCTTTTTATATGAACCAAGTTTCACCAAAAAATTATGTCTACATTTTATTTCAAAAAGTGTTGAAGACATAACACAAGTTGTTACGAACTGGGTCGGACCAAGTTCCATGTTCAACAATAAATAATCAAATTTAGATTGTAGTTGTTTCCATGGATCAAACAAGACATTAGGTGAATAAGATATCAGTTCCAACAATCGATTGGGTTTATTTCCAACAAATGCTAAAAGCTTAGAGACTCTGGATAGAATTTGCTTTTCGTCCAGCAATAAACAAGAAGGCTGTAAAACAATTAACTGTCTTAATTTTTTATCATCAAATCGAAAGCTAGTCCATGAATTCATAGTTTTATGTATATTTTTTCTATTTACACTTAATATATCAGGATTTGAATCAACTATCTCAAGAAGCTCGGATGATTTAAAGTCATATTGACTTAAATATTGAAATAGTTCCAACCATCGTTTTTCATTATAAGATTTTAACTTATCTTGATGATTGTTCATGACTCTAACTAATGCTTCATTTTTTACATTTAACTGTTTAGCCATGTCACATAGCTGTTTTGATATGATTGTTGGTTCAGTTACTGCAATTGACATATTTCTGAATATAAGGGTTTTGAAAGAATGACACAAGTAACACGTTCTTATTGGTAACATTATTGTAACTGAAAAAAATACATCATTTCATAATCAATAACAGTATTTAAATACACACAATTCCAATAAAATATTGAACATTTAACTGTATATTTAACTTTATTCTCATTAATTTAACTATTGGTATGATTTCAATGAGAAAATAATTTTATAAATAATTTATAGATAAATTTTATTAATATTTTACTTAAAAATAACAATTACATTTATATATTATGACTTATTTAATAAAAACTTAACCTAAACTTTTTAAGTAACATTTATGATCATATAACTTGGTTAAATAATATTGTTTAATGTTTATTTTAAATTTTGAACTTTTGGAAAAGAGCAAAATTAATTGGTTTCAGTTTTTGTGGAATAAGAACTATGTATTAATAGAATATTTTTATGTGTTCAAAATTTCAGTAAGTAAATCTGTAAATTATTGTATGATAAGTATCATATGTTACATCTTTGATAAAAAAAATTAAATTCAGATAGGTCTTAAGATTTTAACACAAGCATAACATTTCATTTGATTACATTTGATTGAATTAGAATTTTATTATATTATATATATTAGATAATCAGTATCTATGTATATTATCTGATCTTAGAGTTGTTTTTTAAATGCAATAATTAATCATTGGCAATTACATTAAAATAGTTGTATGTATACAAATAATACTGTATTAATTTTAAGATAATCACTTCAAACGACTTACACTCAAAATTAGTACTTCATCAGATTTTTAGAAAAAGGTTTTAAAAATAATTATGTATTATTCTATACATTTTACAATATCAATATTTTTAATAAATGTGGATAATTTACATTAAGCGTAATAATAAGAAATTGTAACTCAATTATGAATAAAATTAAAATATATCAGTAAATGAGAATGATTTCTTCTGAATTAAGTACTTACTTTTTGTAGTCGAATACTTGAAACTAACAAATTATATTTATTAATAGTTAGTAGTTATGTACTAGAACAATATCTTAATTTTTTATTTTAGGCAATAGTAATTAATTTATAGATACTATAACTTCGTTAACACTTAAAACTGAAAACTCCTTTTTAAAATAAATAACGTAGATGAAGTCATGAAACCTAATTATTACTGTTCTGTTCTTGCATCGTGTTTACACAATGTTTATAAATATTAAACGTGATTAAACCTGTAAATAAACTGTTAGATAAAATATTCTAATCTATGGTCATGGACACTATATATAGTTTTTATATCTATAATCATTGATTAAAGATAGTATATATAATATTAGTATATATAATCAATGCTATAATATAATAAGCATATTGATAACAACTTGATAACGCTTATCATTTTGTTAACAATATTTTATACTACGATCGCGATGTTGAAAAGATATTATCCTCACTGCATCGTGGCCCGTGGGTCTTAGATTATAGGCCCTATACTCGTATATTATAAAATGAGGTTTCCATAACAGTTTAAAGTACTAACCACGACACTTATTTCAACAAACTTTTTTTTATTATGATTTTCTATTTATTAAATTTTTAATTATAATAAATAATATATAAATACAAGCTGAATTACCCGACTTCACTGGTTGTAACGGATTTCTGCCTTACATTATTTAAATCTTAGCCATGTTTGGTACATTTGGTTATAGATTATAATATGTAATTGGTTAAAAATTCGCCGCACTGAACAGTATACGAATCGGCGGTGAAATTTGCATAGTATATTATCTATATAGTGTAGCCATATACATAATATTGTTGAGGCAATGTAACTGACGAAAATCGATTGTGGATTGAGTCAATGAGTACGAATAAATGTTCCAATTTTGAATCAGCAGCAGTAGAAAGCCACGTAGCAAACATTTGAAGAAAGTAGTCGACGACAGCTACCGGGCTATGAAGGAATCTCCTTTCTCAATGCTCCTGGTAAAACTGACAAATCATATTCCAAAATTACAGATTTAAGCTTCAATTCGCGTAAACAATTATAGAGTCATAAGGTTAATGATTTCAAAAACTCTGTTGCATGATTTAAAGCTTCGTTGGCATCGCAAATTGTATCGAGTGATTTGTATGATACCAAGTCACCTGGCTACAACTCTTGTATCTTGAGATTTAATTCTTTGGTTACCGAGGTAACCATAGAATCAACAAATAAATTGTACTTATTAAGGTTAAGTTTTGTTGAGGGTGAGACATAGCTTTTGAATCTTAAATTTTAACGGCCATTCAAAAATATAAATATTATATTTTTCTGAATTGTTTTACCTGTTTCAGTAACTGAATCGCTTAAAAAACTAATTTATAAGCTATGGTATTTTATTTACACTTGACCGGGATTATCATAGGGTCTATCGGGAACGAAGTTATAAACCGATGACATGTCCATGTATACCAGGACGTGTGGGAACCCTCTCTTAGAATATGTAATAATAATAAAATAATATCTAATGTCAACAAGGTGGATATATCCACCTTGGTCACCAATAAATTTTATCACCAGCTGCTAGTTATCAATCTAGTTTAATCCTTATCTATAACTTCATTAGGTAAAAAAGATAAAATAAAACTGTCAACTCAAGCACTTCAACTTCAAGTTTTCAACCAGGGTTTAAAAATATTATAATTGATAGGTAGCTGTATTTAACTGTTGGCTTAAGCATGGACGTACTAAGTTCGAATCTGAGAGATGTAACTCTACCTCTAGCTAACTTCTACCACTGGGCTCCTACCTATTAATTTTAGAAAAAGAAAAAAGTTTTCACATAAAAAAAATATGAACGATTTGAATGACATGTTTTTATCATTGAAGTAGAAGCCGGAAAATAATATTTTATTATTCTGTATATATTTATATTGGTATCGTAGCAACGCGAATAGCAAAATTCGATTTAACAATGTACGTTTTTATCGTCTCCGTTTTTAATACACCGATCACTGGTATAAATGTATAATTACTTGATTTGTCAATTTTATATATTCATTACCATTACAAAGATAAGGGTTACAAATTTTAAATGTATTTAATATTCGTTAATTATTATCCAACTGATACTGTGATTACATTATGTAGCTGGCGCCAAAAGTTCGTTCCATTAAGCTTACTATAGAAACATACCTAGATCATGTCACCACCTATAATACCGACCTTAAAACCGAAATTCTTTTTCGGCCTTACAACTGAAGTGAACGGCAACTGCCTGTTTCTCAATGAAAATGAAATCGTCTACCCGGCGTCTGGTGTCCTTGTCATCTATAACATCGTCCATCACAAACAAAAATATATACACCTAGCCGAGCCACAAAAAGTCATCACTGCGTTGGCGTTATGCATTAACAAGTACGCTCGTTGTATATTAAGTACTAAGTAGATTCTATTCGTGTTTTAGTATGTTAAGCATATTAATATTTTTATGACCTTATGAATTTTATTAGGTACCATAAATAGTTTTCAGAAAAATCAAAATGGTCTAATATCTATCTACCATATAATATCATGAGGTATTTCTCGTTTATGGGGTTGTGTGTCTATCATGTATAATATGGCCATATGATCAGAGTTGTATTTATTTTTGATAATTTTGAACAGTAGCATAATATAACTTTGAAACTAATAAGTATTACTTATAAGTTATAATATTCCAATGGTATTTTACAAGAGATAATACAAATTCACTTATAACGTCCTATAAAATACTTAACCATATTATTATACCTACTTAACATTATATTTATTTCATTTTATTTTGTCTAAATCTGCCAATTTATGCCACTTATCGTATTTTATTAGATTTTGTTGGATTTTATTTAATTTTGTTTTATTATGTATTGTTTACTAATATAATATACTATACTATTACTATTGTTATACTATGCCCTGACACGAATAAAAAAAAATTGCTGGTGCATACAATTTCGTGACTCACTATTTTAAATTTAAATTAGTAAATTAATTTATTTTGAGTATAGTATAGCCAGTATAGGCGTACCTATGTATGATTAAGGTAGGTCGTAAGTACATATTATAATAAATTATAATTTATAAATAAATGTAAGCAATAATCAAACAAATAACCTTATTCAAAGTTAAATTATATTGGTTTGGCTTCAAATTTGTCTAAAGAAACGCATTAATACATCCTTGTTTTTTTTTTGTAATTCAGGAACGTTATAGCCGTAGCGGAGAAAGGCGATAACAAAAAGCCGACGATAAGTATTTATGATTTGGACACGAAGAAACGCAAAAAACGGTTAACCGTGCTGACCGATCTAAAAACCGATAACTTCATCAATATCAAGTTCTCATACGATGACATTTATTTGGCAGCTCTTACCAATGGGCCAGACTTTATGATGTACTACTACAATTGGGAAAATTCAAAAATCGAAAGCTACGTGAAGGCCACTAATCCTCCAAACGCTGAAGGACCTGTTCTAGACGTAAGTTGTATGTTGTATGTTGTATCCCAGTAAATAAAACTACATATATAATATTTGGCTAAATCAAAACTATGTAGACTTACATAATACTTTATTCAAATATAAGACATAACAGTAAATGGCAAATCTAACTTAAGTTTTAATTAAAATTTCTAACGCAAAAGAAACAAATCAAATCTGCAATCATTTAAAATTTTGAACGCGACGATACTAACATAATTATAAATAAAAGTATTATTTTATGTTTTTATTGATTTTTTTATGAATTACTATAGTGCCTACCTGTATGTATTTTTTTATTTAAAATACCCACTTATAATGTATTTGTAAACATTTTTGAAGAAAATATTTATTTAAAAAAAATCCAATATAGGTATATATATACGGTATCATAATTAAATATACACTAATAATTTTTCTTTATTATTATTCAACGATAATAATAATAACAATAATTAAATAAAAAAATATAAAAGCGGGAATATTTATTAGCGAAAGAAGCGAGACGAACATTTTTTCAATCTCGTAAAATAAACGGGAAGCAGGTGATTCTCAAATTTGCTTAGCGCTGGCTCAGGAGTCCCCCACAATATTGGTATACCTCACTTTGGGTTGATTTATTGTTTTATAATATCTATATAATTTTTTACAGATGGCATTGAATCCAGCCGACAACACGATATGTTGTTTTGTTGGCAAAGGACTTTTTCGATTGGTCACTATCAGTGATTCCATTTGGCGGCAGTATGGTTTCCAAAAAGCCGATAATTTGGATTTTTCAACCGTATGTTGGTTGAATGGAGATAGGTAAGATGTTTTTTAAAAAATTATATTACAAAAATGTTAAGAAATAAGTATAATTGTACAATGTACCTACTCCTATTAGCATTGTTTGTGAAAAAAAGATTCCTTATAGTAATTATTATTGCCCTTGATTATTTATTTACTTTATTATTATTATTTTTTAATTAATGGGATAACTGAACAAGACCTTTGTAATATAATATACAACATAATTTACTTAGAAATGTATAAAATATAATTTGAAACAATGCAGTTAGAAATTATCAAAAGATTAAATGTGATTAAAAATAGGAGTATTTAGGAGAATGGGTCAATGAGGCTACATTGGCCAATTTCGTCATACGTAGAACAGGCTTGTTGTACAAATAGCTTTTGTGTATACTGTATAAGTAGCACACACATTGGGATGTAGGTAAAGGATTAAAATTAGGGATTTAACAAATTTCTGCACCAGCGTCTTTGTAACCGATGGAGAATTTTCTGGGATATTTTCCCCAACTTGAATGGGAATGAGTGGGTCAATATGGCAGAATAGTTTGGAGTGGAATTTTTGTAGTGTTTGAATGCATTTGAGTTGACGGTTTCTATAATAAGGTCTCAAGGAATTTAAGTTATTAAACGAAGGGTAATTAATTGGAATACCTGAATTATTTTGATTTGGGAGGGTTTGGCACACCCCCATATCTGTATCCCATAAGCCCAGATAAGACTTAGCTTTGCTTTATAAATTAAAATTGTAAAAGATTAGATTTTAAGATAGTGAGGAGAAGTGAAGTCTACTGTTTATAATTTTTTGTTAAGATTTTCAATGGAGGCCTAAGGTGAGACATTGCCTTATGTCAAGCATAAATATTTAATTTGAGTTCCGGCTGAGATTGCTGTTCCCCAAAGATTAGAACAGGAGAAATTTATCTTCTTAAAGCGAATCAAACGCGAAAGGATTTTCGGCGTTAATTTTTATTTTCCATTGGATGCTCATTTTTCAATGTTGACCAGATGTGATTGAAGAGTAAGGGTTGTCACAACAATATCACTATGATCTCTTAGCACTTGGGTAGTTCGCGGAGGTAAATATGTTATATAAGTCTGGTGACAAGTCGCTTCCTTGAGAGACATATTTTTAAAAATTTTACAGTACCTATATCCGTCCATTATTGTGTTCTAAAAACTAAACAAATCGAAATTTATCGATAGAGTTAAAAAGTTAAATTGCAAGTCACAGACTTATTAGCTTATTACAAATGTTTAGTTGAAATAAATCATAAATACACAGCTGTTAATATACAGAGAGAAATTTCATGTGAAATTATACATTTTATTTACATGGACAATTTATATTTTTTAAGTTAACGGAAAAAAAATACTCTTTATAGTATTTTTAAAACTATAATATGAACATAATAAAATTTTTCTATCACATTGTGCTGCAAAAACAGAAATAACTTATTGTTTATCAATTTTACTAGTTAAATCTTTTTCAATATATAAAATTGACAAATCGGAAAACTGTTCCATAAATAGACAAATTATATAGGGTACTTATCATAATAAATTATATTATACATTTTTCAAGAATAAAAGAAAAACGGATCGGATTTTAGGAACAACTATTTAGTGTTTATTTTCTATAAAGAAAACCATATTTATCAATACGTAAACACGAAAAAAATTAGTGGTGCTAAGCACCCTTTAAGGCCCCCCCTACTAATTGCACATGGCTACTATACCAATTTGCTAATGGTATATATTATTTAACATTTAAAAATATATATAATAATATATATAGTATAAAATAAAACATTAAACAAACATAACATAATAATTATATTACGAGTATATATTATATAAATTCATATTACATAATTTTAAAATACTATAGGATTTTAGCTGGTACTATGGATGGTCGTCTAGTAATAGTAGAAAATGGAGAGTTAATAGCTGTGTACAATTCCAAAACAATGATAGATTTTGATCCAAAAATTAGAATAAAGGCTCCTTTAGACGTGGTCCCATTAGCGAAAGAGGGCAACCAACGAATGGACATAAGATGCTGTACACCGTTCAAGATAGGTTTGGTATTCGTTTTTGGTGATTCGCGGGTTTATTACTACGAAAAAACTAATCACAGGTCTGTTCATGTACTTAAAAATTCAAATTAACAATTACAGTTACGATATCGCGATTTATTTGATAGGTATAAAAAACGAAACGAATTCTTAAAACAAATCGATCCAAACTTAAAAGCTTTAGATACAGATAGACCGATGCACAACATAGAAACGCTATCTTTAAGTCCAAATCATGAAAAAATGATATGTGTCACGAGAAGATCTCAATTATTTTGGGCACCGTTGGCCGAAATTCCAAACACTGCACCGTTGGTAAGAGTTTGACAACTAGTAAAAGTCTGCAAAGGCCATGATTATAATTGAGGTCCGGATTTAAATGACCTATGCATTTTTAAATTATCTGTGCATTTAAATTAACATAATGACCTAACACTGACAAAACATGCTCTAAAAATGAAAAATATCGAAAAATACAAAATAAAAGTTTCACTTTCGAAGTATCTGTTACATGAAACTAATTATGTACATACTTGGAAAGCATTGTCTAGGATCGCCCAAAAAAAGATGCACTAGGCATTGAAATCCGGGCTCTGTAGTTATTTAAGTTATAATGAATCTGTTATTTGTAGACACAGACAGTCGTACACTTTAAGCCTCTTGGCGAAGATTTGCATCACGGAGGTATTTCCAACTTATCAACTTGTAAATGGAAACCAATATTTATAACGTGTGGCAAGATTGACCACACTATTAGAGTTTGGAACTACTTAGACTGTTCTTTAATACTATCCCAACAGTACCAAGAAGACGTGTTTAGCGTATCGCTGCATCCTTCTGGATTGTATTCCGTGGCTGCGTTCACAGGAAAAGTCGAGTTCCAACTCGTGCACACAGAAGGTCTGAAGGCGTGGAGAGAGTTCGCCGTCACGAGCTGTAACCTAACTGAATTCAGCACGTCCGGCCACATGTTTGCTTTGGCTAACCAATTCGACGTCGACGTTTATTGTTCGGTAAAATTCGAGAAAAGATTCACATTCAAGGGCCATTCTAATACAGTAAGTGCTGACATGATGCGCGTCTTTAGACACACTCCGGACCGCCATCTTAAAACTTACGATTATTTCCATCGATTTATAAACTATAGTATAGCATATATTTTATAATCAATGGTATTACGCATACGGTATACCTACATAAAATGTTGTTATGATTCAGATCACGGCCATGGTATGGGCGACGAACGATATGAAACTAGTCACGTGTGGAGAAGACGGCGCTATTTACGAGTTTAATACACGCACCGGTGACAGAGATATGGACATCGTACACCCTAGGACAATTTATATGGATTTGGCCATTTCGAACGACACCAATCAAATATTCCCAGCTGCTCAGGATGGCCGATTCAGAGAAATATATAACCAATCGGTATGCAATTTTTAATTAAGAATAAATCTATATTAATAATTGTTTAAATACATATAATTACCTACATAGTACCTATACTCTTTTATCGTGACGGATTGAACCATGCAGTTTGAATTAAATTGAATTATCTATGTGAAACAATATTGAACAACTTACATCAGGAGATTACATTAGGACAATAGTTTATTTCTTTTCATTTATCTTCATATTTTTTTTATTTTATTTGATATAAAAAAAAAATGGACGAAACTCCTAGGTCGGGTGAGATTTATGGATAGTAGGTCTTTTAAACTTGAAATTAATGTAGCACTGCTCTCGAAAAAAACGATTCTGAGTGAAAGAGGTTGGGTGGACCAGTTTATTTGGGAGATATGTTACTATTTTAGATTAGAGAAATTTATATTTTGAACAATTTGAGGTTGAAAAGAAGCTCACAATCTTCATATGACATAATGATATTTATTTTAATTTAACTATACTATATTAATTTACACATACCTTATATCTCAATCGGTTCAATCGGTAATTAATAAAATCAACATATTAAACAAAATAAAATACTTCCTAGGTAACCAAAAAGTAAGAAATGTATACGTCCAGTCCAGAGCCCAAAACAGTTTTGATCCTTAAAAATGTGATTTTCGAAAAATACTTTCTGAGTGCACCTATAATTCCCTCAACATTGTAAATGAATCGTCAGGTTATTGAGCGAGTGGTGCGATACATGAATTATATACATATTTTACCACTTTTAATCCGCTTAGGGTTGAATTTTCAAAAATCCATGCTCAGCTGATGCCTACGTCATAATAGCTATTTATATGCCAAATGTCAGCCTGATCATGTCATCTAATGGTTTAAGCTGTGCGATGATGAATCAGTTAATCAGGACATGTTCTTTTATATATATAGATATCGTGTTATCAAAATTCGTTGAAATACCCAATTCCGCAAACATTTTATTTTCTAAAGTTTATAAAACTTGTTTGCGACTGACCGATATATAATTTTTTAGTGGCTACAAGGAAAATCTTATGAAAAATCTTGTCTCCAAAATAAAAACAAATTGATTTTCGATCTATGTTGAATTTTTTACAATTTTCCACTGTGTGTCTCAATTATTTGAAAAACAATCGAGAAATTAAAAAATTACCTTCCAAAGTACCATTAGACAAGTACCCGGCTTGTATATATCGGAGCACTCCTGGTCGAAATCGTGTACACGGTCACAATAAAAACTAAGCACACATCATGATAAAACCAATACATTCCTCGTTTCACTCAGAATCTAATTAACCAGCGTCGGGTTACCCTACAGGCAAAACAATCAGGTGATTGGAGCGGCAAATTTGTTAGGGCGGCAAATTTGCCGCACTTAAGAAAAAAATGTATTTATAAAATTATATTATAACGTCTTATGAGTTATGAGTATTAGCTTAAAATACTGAAATCGGTGAATGCGATCAACTAGAATTGTTATTTTTAGTGAATCTATGTTTTTCCCGGAAATGGTTTATATTAAATATATGGTTATACATATTATACATTAAGGCGATAGCCGATACGACGTTGTTTTTGTCAATTATATTTTATTTTCGTGATTCTATTACTTACAATATTACAAATAATGTTATACATATTCTTTAATCCTTATCATAACAATATTCTGCTTAATGCTTATTAGTTATTACTTATTAGTATACCGCGACACTGCGACAGTGCAACTTGTGTTACGAGTGTAACGACGTCTTTATTTATTTTTGTTATAATTGTTCAAATTATTAAATCACAATGAGTGATGGTAGAAAAAGGAAAAGTGGTGCAAGATACAAAAAGCTGCGAGAAGAGCATGAAGAAAAAGAGAAAAGGGTTATTCAAAAAATAAGAAAACTCGATACTTTTTTCACAAATTTAAAAACAGGTAAAAACAATTTACTCTATAATTCTATAAAATAAATATATTTTTTTAAATTTTTGATGACACGTTCACTGCGGTTAGGTTAACCTGCCAATAAATTGGCGTCATCCGCACAATATTTTACAATACAATGTGTCTCAGCCGACGCTTGAATAAAATAATATTAATTAAATTATATCAATTATATAATATCGCCCTCGTACCACTTCGCCACCGATCGATTCGTAGTCGCAAATCGACGTTTTTTTTATAATATTAGATGTTTTAAAATTATTTGATATATCACAGTCGCGAATCGCAGTTGTATTATTTTATTATTTTTGTGCGCTAATCGGCATTTCTTATTTGTATTATTGTACCTAACTCCGTGGTGTTAAGTGTGAGAAATTATATTATAATATATTAATATTGGTAATATAGGAATGTGTATTGTAATATGATGCGCAGTGAACGTTTCAAAAATAAATATGCACGAAAAAATGCTAAATTTATTACTGAATATTATTATATTTATATAGACTCATCTACTTCAACTACTACTCTCACATTAACCACAAGTACTATTACTTTAACTACAAGTACTTCAACGAGTTCAACTTGTCATCCTAATACTGAATTAGATATTACGCCTAGCCCTACCATTTTGTCTGTTTCAACACCTTTAGAGCTAGAGAAAGGAAACCACGCAGGTGATGCTAGAAATCTGATTTCAATAGATATAGCTAAATGTACAGCCCCGAAATCTCTAGTATCTCTTGATGATATAACTGTAAATACAGATCCTGCCAAATGGATAATAAACGAGACGACAATAGACCAACTACTTTCAAGAGACATCGATCAGAACATACCCGAAGATTTTTTTGTCACTAGAAGGTATTACTCCTCAGTAAGTGGATATCGGTCATTGACAAAACTTGCATTTGAGAGAAAAATAAAAAATGGAAAACTGCACAGAAAATATTTATGCTATTCTTCGAGTAAAAAGGCACTTTTTTGCATTCCGTGTCGTTTATTTGGTAATGGTAGTTCAAAATTTGGTACAGATGGATATGATGATTGGAATAATGTACACAGCGGCCTAACCTCCCATGAAAATTCCTCAGAGCATGTTCATAGCTCTAGCACTTTTTTAAACAGAAGTAAGTTGAAAAATCGAATAGATAAAGGGCTCCAACTACAAATTCAAAATGAAATGAATTATTGGCGAAATGTGCTTCAGCGAGTAGTAGCAGTAGTAAAAAAACTTGGTAGTCGAGGATTACCATTTAGAGGGAAGAATGAGCAATTTGGGTCAAATAAAAATGGGAATTTTATGATGTGCTTGGAGCTTATTGCGGAATTCGATCCTTTTATGTCTAATCATTTAGCTACTTATGGAAACCCAGGTCGGGGTAAAACATCCTATCTGTCTTCTACAATTTGTGAAGAGTTTATTTCTTTGATTGCGAAAAAAGTATTAAATGTGATTATTGACGAAGTAAATCGTAGTAAGTAGTTTTCCATTGTTGTTGATTCAACGCCTGATATCAGTCACGTGGATGAATTGTCGTTTGTAATCAGATACGTAAAACGAGAAATTCAAGAAGATACGCCAGCTGAAGTTGAACGATTTTTAAAATTTATACCCAACGTTGGACATAAGGCAATAGACATGCTAAATGCAGTTACAGGAACACTCGAAGAATTTGGTTTGAATTTACAGGATTGCCGCGGTCAATCTTATGATACTGCCGCAAACATGTCTGGATGTTACTCAGGATTAAAAACAAGGATACAAAATCTAAATCCATTAGCAATTTATGTACCATGTGGAGGACATAGTATAAACCTCGTTGGATTGTCCGCTGTCGATTCTATCAAAGAAGTGGCATTTTTTTTTGATTACTTAGAAGCCATCTATGTTTTTTTTGCAAAATCTACTTATCGGTGGCAATTGATGAAACAGAAATTGAAACCAAACCAGAAGGTAGTAAAAAGAGCTACTGGAACTAGGTGGTCTAGTTGTTATAATGCATGTTCTTCTTTCAAAAATAGCTGGGAAGAATTTATGGAAACATTGAATGTTATAGAAAATAATAATTCTGAAAAACACATAAATCGTAGAAAAGCTGCAGGTTTAAAAAACAACCTGAGTTCATTTGAGTCGGTCTTTATGGCCGTATTTTGGACTTCTTTGTTGGAACGATTCAATAAAACAAGCACAGTTTTACAATCAACATCAGCTAACTTAGAACATGTTGTTGATCTACACACATCTTTAATTGATTATGTGAGTGAAATAAGATCTGATGAAATGTTCCAACAATTCATTGATGAAGCAAAAAAAATTAGAAAAGAAGAATATGAATTGGACAAAAAACGTCATCTTACGCGACCCCTTTTATGCGACGAACTAGACGAATGTAGTTCTAGAGCAAATTAAGTAGTTTTTGGTGGTAAAGACAAATTAAAAACCGTTTATTTTGCCGTATTGGATCAACTCAGAAAACAACTGGAAATGAGACATTCTGGGTATGAAAATATTTATGATAAATTCAAATTTTTGATCAAAATAGACAATAAGTCAATTGATACCGATGATATTGTCCAAGGAGCCAACAAACTCCAACAGTTTTATGAAACGGACATTGACGAAAACACATTTACTCAAGAATGCATACATTTCAAAACTTATATGCAAAATGCAACAGAAAAAAAACAACAACATCAAAGTTTGTTTACATTTTTTAGGAATCAAAATTTAGAAGAACTATTTCCGAATGTAAGCATCGCTTTGAGAATATATTCCTGTATGGCGGTTACTAATTGTTCAGCAAAAAGATCGTTTTCGTGTCTCAAAAGAACGAAAACGTATTTAAGATCTACAATTGGTGAAAATCGATTAAATAGTTTGGCTCTCCTTTGCATTGAATCTGAATTAGTGTCGACAATTGATTTTAAAGACATAATCAAAACATTCGCTAACCTAAAAAGCCGAACAAAAATATTTTAATAAATTTATTATATAATAATTATAATATTTTAATAATATTTGACGATTGTATCAAATTTAATATAATAAAGAATTATTAAACTAACAATGTATTTCTATATGTATTTTGTTTTAAAAAAAAGTATATAATGAAAGGGCGGCAAATGCCCTGCTTGTAGGCGGCAAATTGCTTAATCCGCCACTGTAATTAACAGTAAGAAAATAACACATTTAGAATAATTAAATATCAAATTTAATTTTTATTATTTCATCAACAAATGTTATCAAATTTAAGTGCCCTAATACTACGGCTTGTAAATAAATGTAATTTAACTAAAGGTTAACTTCGAAAATTATGAGCTAGTTGTGTAAGGTGATTTAAGTTAAATTAATAACTTAATTTATTTCTTATTAATTTTTTTAAAAAAAGTAAGTTTCTCTAGTTTTAAAAGTCCAATTAGGACGTGGGACATCGGCAAAGACATCTCACGTATTATTGCTATTAATAATAATATAATGAATAAATATAGTAATATTAAATATATAAACATATGACAATGTGAAAACCTATGACCACTAAATTATTGAAATGTCTCAGGTCTTATTCGTGTTGAAAAAAATTAATGATTCAGATGAATGTATGCATCTTTAGGACATGGATTCTGACACATTTGTTTTTATAAGATTATACAATAATATGAAAACGATTAATTTTTCAACTAACATTTCAGGTATAATAAGTAATATATTGATATACCTAATGTCATTAGGCTAATGAATGTATTAGATACATGAAAGTTCAAACGCTCTAAACAAATATGTAAGTCTAATTGGAAATAAATGTCGTAAACATTTTTCAGGTGATACGTGATATAGACTTACACCAAGGACCTTTAGACGCGATAGCACTATCCAGATCGGATTTAATTCTATTTGCAGCCGGTGAAAATGGTGTTTTATTGTCGTTGATGTTACCTATAATGGCTGAAATCAAACACAAAGAGTTTAATATGCACAACAAGAATATAACAAAGGTGTACAAAAGGTGACGTATTGTGTTTTCTAAATCTTTATTTCAATGTAAATTTGTTTTCAGATGAGTATGACAATAGATGATTCAATTCTGATTACTTGTTCGGTAGATGGTAGCATATGTATATGGAACGTTATGGACGCTGAAGGCAAAAAGGTTATTTTAAATGACCAATTTGCATATTCTGATGATATCCTAGTGAACGCTGTAGACTTGAAAAACAAAATTGAGAGCATAGCGGAATTAAAAATGAGAGTAAAAGAACTGGAAAGAGAATGTAAATATCAGATTACCGAACTTACAAAGTCCAAGGAACAACGAATCCAAGAACTGAATAATAATCATTCAACTCTTATAAAAATATTAGAAAATAAAAATACAGTAAGACTAATATAGATACTAAAGACTAATGCAAATAATGCTATACCTAAAATTATATTGACATTCTAGGAAATAACTAAAAAACATATGGCCGATAAGAGTAGATTAGAAATGGAGTTAAATCTTTTAAAAGACTCGCACGCACAAGAATTGGAAGAATTGGAAGCTAACTATAATGGAAAGCTATTAGTCGAATATGAAAAATACGGTGTTCTTCAAAAAGAGTTAATTAATACTAACTTGGAATTGGAAAAGTAATAAACTTTTGAAAATGTTTATATTATATGCTAGCTATGTATATCTATTAAGACTATAAATACAATATACATTATACACGTAAAAGATGTAACTATAACATGTTCTGTGAACACTCAATTTATTGTTAATTGTATACATTATATTTTTACCCGTTATAGAGATTTAAGTAAATCTGAATTCGAACAAAACGAAAAGTTACAAGAAATAGTAGACGAGTTTAATATAAAACTTAAAGAAAAAGATGAAAGTATTTTAAAAGTAAGTTGGATTATATAATTCCGGTCATGTTCACACATAATATTATATTTAAGGCTGTAATGTAAGGTAATCAAATATATTCCCTTAGTTTCCTGGTTTAGTAATTTTAGTCTAAAAAGAAATAAAAATAATACCTACTTGCAGACTCCAGAGTATGGTTAGATTTTGTATGATTTTAAACAAAAAAAATATATCCTATAAAATGTCATGCATTTGAAACTTTAAAATATTAAAATATAAATATAAAACATTTATTTTTGCAAACGGAATAAAAACAATGTAATTTAAAATTGTATAGCTTAATAGTAGGTAGTAACAACATAATGAAAAATAAAATTATTTTCCAAACTAGTGTTGAAGTTTTAAAACACCAAAACATGCTTAAAATAATCGAAAAATATATTTATTTGTAATTATTCTGAAAGGTATTTTGCATTTAGTTAAAATAAAATATAATCAAAATACCTATTGAAAATATACTTTCGGATTTTTAAAAATCTCTACTATAATTATAATGATTTAACATAGCTTAAATATTGGTATGATACATTGAATATTAGGTACCTAGGTGTCTACTGATAAATAGTGTTGTAACTAATTTTACTAATTCAGTTTGTTGTAATAATTATGTAAAAATTATTGTTTGATTTATTTTATAATATATTAATTAGGAAATTATATTAAGCTAAGGACTAAATTAAACAATGAGAACAGAAATTTAGTATGTTATCGTGGGCATTTAAAAATGGTTTAGTAACTGTCTGTTAAATTTGAATATTTATAAAGAGAATAAATTATATATTTTGTTTATATTTTTTTAAATAAATTCAATAGATTAATTATTTCTTGTAGCTAAAAGAACAGTTGATTAAAGACAAACAAAGAATGTCAGAATGTGTGAGTAAAATTGAAGAGGATGCAGATCGAGAAGTGTTGGAGAAGAAGACTGAATTCACAGCAAAGTTAAGAGAATTGAAAAAAATTAATTTAAATCTAAGAGGTGAACTTGGATCATATAAAATGAAAGCTAAAGCGTAGGTAACTCTTTATCAGTAATGTTTTATTACTAATAATAACAATATTGATAGGGCATCAAAAGAAGCAGAAGATTTTGATCGCTTAATTGAAAAGTATGAAGACGATATAGAGCAATTGAAAGTTTTGGTTAAAAACGAAGAACAGACCATCTTGGATCTCAAGAAACAAATAAAAGTTCGTGATGATATCATAGAGCAAAAAGAAACTAGAATTTTTGATGAAAAGCTTAAAATGAAAGATTTAGAAAAACAATTATTATTAATGAAAGAAAATGTGAGTGAACTAGAACAAACAGTCGAGCCGTTAATTATGGAAATTCAAGACAAAAAAAAGACAGTTGGAGACGTAAGTACCTATATGATACATTAAATACTTTTAATAGCAATGATGTAAGAATACTCAGTCACTCGATATAACTCAAATCTGAAATGAATGATAGCCATATTTGCATTTTAAAAATTGGTTAATACAAATTTAGAAATTCAATTTAACTTAATAACATTCAATATCTATCATTTATTTGACTGAACACAAATTTTAAGTTATCAAGACTTTGCTGTTTGTTTTAAGTACATTTTAAATAGACAAAATAAATATATATAAGCTGAAAGTTTAATAATTTATCAAAAAACAGATGGAAGCAGAAATGGAAGGTATGTCAGCTGAAAAAAAACTTATGCAATTGCACATTTCCGAACAACAAGACAAATTAAGAGCATGTGCTCAGGAACAAAAGAAAAAAGAACAAATTATCAGAGATGTTAATAGAACTATAAAAAACATTCAAATCGACATCCATTCAATTAGTGAACATTATCAAAATCCAACTAAGCTAAGAGACGTAGTGAAAGTAAGTTAATACCTTAATAGTACCCCGTGGAAGCGAAATAAAAGCGTTTTACTCTACAGTTAATAATGTAGAATTTATTTTGAATATTTTTTTTAAAACATTAGTTCATTTATTTTATATGAATCATTTTCCTTACGTTTTTACATTGTACTTAATTAATATAATACAGAACCTAAAAACAGTACAACATTCAGCAAAATTAATTTCCAGTCAAATAACCTCTACTAAATTTAACTTTAAACTCTAATTTTATTGTTGTATAAGTATATTTTTCAAGAAACAATTGTACTTATTTAATGATACAACTCATAAGATATAAGCAATTATTGTTCCCAAGCTCCACGACTATTCTGCATAGGCAACTAATATTATCAAGTTTAAATAATTTGATTATAGTATGACAATTTTATTTTTAGGATTTATGCATTAAATACAACAATGATAAAGTGTTTGAAGTGTCTAAAGATGAAGAGCTTGATGCTAGAATAGAATTTGTAAGGCAGAGACAATTTCTAGAACAATCAATAATCAGTCTTAAAAAACGAGTGAAAGCATGTGTGAAAAAGAGCGATTCTTATAACAAGATATTGGAAGAGAATATGGTACTCATTGAAGAAAATAATAGGCTAAGCCGAGAACTCAAGATAGACCGCAAGAAATATGAAGACATGGAATCCATTACTAAAATTAAAAGAAATAAAACTCACATTACCTCTAAACTAAGTAAAAATAATAACTCCCATAAAAAGTCAGTTGCAAGTGCAAAATGTAATGAAAACTTATAAGAAACATAATAATGTTAAAAAAAAACAATATTTAAAATGTTAAACAAAAATTGTAGACAATTTATTACAAAGTTTTAAAAAATACAATCATAACTTAATATGGCAAGAAATATAGTGACAATACAATACAAACTGTATTGATCTTTTTTTTAATTTCTTTACTATTAGATTCTAAAGTTACATTTTGACTTTTGTACTTCGTAATATTTATACCAACAAAAAAATTTAATTTTTACAGAATTCTTAATACAAATGCTGTTTAAAATAGTGTTCCAGACCAAACTTTGAATAATTTTTACTTTAATTGACATGCATTATACTATATGAAATATTTTAATCAGTAAAATATGTATTTGTAAAATGTATTGAATGTATTACACTTAATGATTATAAATTAGTGATATCAATATTTAAATTTATTTCAACAAACTTATAAATATGAGTATACAATTTGATCAATTATTTGTTATTTGTATTTTAATTATCTACTGTAAATATACAGAGGTAAAAATTTAACATAATTTAGTATCCACAAGATACAAACCAAAAAAATAGAATAAAAACCTATTAAATACATTACACCCACCAAGTTCAGTCCTAGATAAAATGTATGTAAAACATTCAGTACATTACTAAATTAAAAAAATTAGAGTATAAATGGTATGATGGCTTTTCTATTCTTTGGATACTCTGAGAATTCTTTTTTATAATTCCTGTGTTTGCCAAGAGCCCATACAGCCATCTGATAGAATCCAGCAAGTGCAAATAATCCAGCTAAAAAATATAAAAATAAATTATTTAAATATTACAATTAATTAAGGTGATAACTGATGACTGATGATTTTTACCAGAAAATGATGATGACATTATAGTGAATCCGATCCAACTACCAACTTCATAAGTATAGTTTGGACAAGAAACAAAGTTGAAAAGAAGAGTAAACGGATTTATGGTAGGAACAGGAATACGTCTGACTTTGGTACCAGGAGGACGAAGGTTTCTCAAAGCTACATGAATGCTTAAATTTCCTAGTTCACAAAACTAAAATCACAAAAAGAATAATATATATATATATTTATTTATATTTAAATAATAATTCTTATTATTTTAAAAATATAATCTCATAACTTACGATGAAAGTACCAAGACCGAAGTAAAATTGAAGTGTACCGGGTGGAGTATATAATGGATGGCTAATAAAGTATGAAACAAATGCAGTGAATCCCCAATAATACGAACAATTTTTAAAGAGATTTATTATTGGCATTGTGTTGTGGGAAAAACGATGTACAAACAATGTTTCTAACACTCGCTTAGCATAATGAAAAGACCAACAATAAGCAGCAACTCTAAAGAACAAAAAAAGAAAAATTTTATTAATTAAATTTGTAATTCATTACTAGTATCATCTAGTTACTCATTCAGTTAGACCATACTGCATACAAATTAATTTTTTTCAAAATAAAACAGTTTTAAATAACTCAAAAGGTTGAAAATAAATCATATTAATAATAAATATGAACTTACTCAGCAACTTGTGACATTTTTTGATTAGCTGCAGCCCCATAAATCAAACTAGGTCTTACATAAAATATTAAATATACAAATAATGGTCCAGCATATTCTGCCATAAATACAGTAGACCAGCCAATCTGAGGGCCCAAGTCTTTAACATAAAGTTTTGATCCTTTGCTTAGCCCTAGAAAACAAAATATAATTGACACCATTGTAAAAAAGCATAACCTTTATTTTAATTTTAAAAAAATGGTAATTTAGTTTTTAATAAAGGCACTCGCTGCAAAAAAGTTATCTACTAGTTTTAAGAAAGCTCTTGATGAGGTCGTAAAAATCATAAACTTCATAAAATCTCGGCCTTTTCAAAATCGTTTATTCAAAATCCTGTGTGAGGACATGGGAAGTCTTTAGGAAAAATACTAACTCTTATTTATGAATTAAGCGACGAGGTACGTGCTTTGTTTTTGGAACACAATTTCAAATTAAAGGATCGATTTATTAATCAAATTTGGCAACTTTAAATCACATATTAAAGCCATATTTTTACAAAGATCAATGAGCATAATTTCACACTTCTGGGTGGACAAGTAAATGTTTTTACTTCTCACAAAAAATTTCATGCTTTTAAGAAAAAGTTAGATTATTGGAAAATGTGTATGAGCTCCAACGAGTTTGATTGCTTTCCAACAGTTAAATCCTTTTCAGAAGATGAAGAGGTCAAAATAAATGAAGTTTTCATTGAGGAAATTATTCAGCACCTCAATGGATTGAGTGAAGGGTTCAATCAGTATTTTCCAAATTACCAACAGGTGAAATATAAAAATGAATTGTGGATTAAAAATCCATTTATTGTTAAAACACGACCTTCAGCCATGTCAGCAAAAGAATATGAAACTTTTATTGAAATCTGATTCATCGCTGCAAGAAAAATTTAAATCAATGCCATTAGCAGAATTTTGGTGCGGTTCAAAAGATCCTATCCTCAATAGTCATAAAAGGCTGAGTTGGGACTTTTACCATTTGCAACCACTTATATGTGTAAATCGGGATTCTCTAAATATGTATTGACAAAAACAAAACAATGCAACAGAATTGATGCCGAATCAAATATTATAATACAACTTTCTTCAATAAAACCCAATATTAATAATATTTGTAAAAATAAAAATCAATTTCACTCATCCCATTAAAATTCATATTTAGTCTAATTATTATTAAAGTATTATTATATATATATTATTATATATATATATAATTATTATTATTTTTATTTTAACATGTTTTTTTGAATTAAATACCTTTAACACAATATTATTATATAATTATTATTTATTTGCAAATAATCCTAAAAAAGCTAAAAAAAAGTAGGGATTCCACAATAAAAGTGGACTTCAAAAAAGGTTCCACGGATAAAAAAAGTTTAAGAAACGCTGATCTAGATCAACAATAACAGAAATGGAACATCAAAATTGATTAAAAGGATTGAGAGTTTAGCTCAAAATACCTGCCTAAGCTGCCAAATTATGTGCCCTAATTTTGTATTAACAGCGAACATATATTTATAACAATAAATTTTTGACTCTTGGACAGTCAGATTTTTCAGCTAGTAAATTGCATATATTTTGACAGGATTGAACAATATTGGACGGCTAGACACTGGCTTACCAGGCATAACACATGGCTGGTGTTAAATTTATTAGAAATGGGAAAAATTATATACTTGAATATTTTTTTTTGATAAAAATAACATGATTATGATTTAGAAAGTATTAAGCATTGCAATTACTAATTAGATATAATTTTGAGTAATAACAGAGAATATTTTAATCTGGCTTGGCTCTCTATTGAATTTAAATTTAAAAAGCCTTGTTTCAATTGTAAAGAGCCCAAAAGTAGATTTTTTCTGCAATACCATAAGGTAGTAAATCAACATTCAACACTTTATGTGTATTATTAGTAGATAAAACAAAGTTACATTTTTATTTTCTCAATTATTTTCTAAGAAAAAAGAAAAATTGAAAATTAACTTAAAAACATATAGAATTTTGCTTGTCAGCTTTTCATGTTTTCCTTCATAAAATTAATTTGCGAATAATAACTTTGCGATTAAAGGTCTGAAAATTTAATTTAATTCAAACCAAGATCCTAACTTATAATTACTTACCTAAATCTTTAACTTTGTCAGTATCCTTTAAACTTCTGCCTCTAGCTTCAAGCCTTAATGACTGTCTATCTGGATATAAAGCAGACTTTATTTTGCTAATGCTTTTTTTTATATCACTAATCTTAGAAGCCTCTGTGACCTAAAAAATACACACAAATTAAAAACTCATAAAATAAATATACATTCAATAAAAATTAAATAACTTAAAATTTAAAGTTTTGAAAATGTTCATCGAATATTAGTCAACTTTTAAATTAAAATTCTATATTTATTTTGTGTAGATAGGTTCAAGTATTAATTCAGTTACCTAAAATAATAAATTATCTAATCCAAAAGATAAAGCATTAATAACATTTTAATTACATAGTTTAATTTTTATCGTTATATTAGAAATGCAATGTTTTCAACACATGTAAACTTGTACATGATAAATTTATTTTTATTTTAAGATTTGACTTTCTATATGGAATATTTAAATGCACATATTATTGCTATTACTAAATAAATAATTATAATCTTAAATCTTGTTTTCAACAGTGGAAAATAATAAAACCGTATATATTCATATATACACTCAGAATTGTATAAATGATTGCATTGGTTAAATATGAATCAGTACATATAATGCCAACACAAGTCAGTATACTGAATAAATTATAAAACATTTGATCAAGGACATGGAATGGAATAACATTCTTCATTTGAATAATAATGAACAATATAAGAATAAATCAATTCCAATAATCTTAATTTAAGATTTTAAAACAAAAATTCTAGGTTAAAATGTTAGGATTTGACAATTATAGATGCAATTAAATAATAGATTTTTTTTTTACTGTACAAATAAAAATAATTGATATTGTAAACATGATAATAAATTAACGAATAGCAGGAATAAACTTTTAATTGGATTCAATCATTTAGTATATATAGAACATTTTATTAAAATAGTATCGAAGAACAAATATTTAAAATAATAAATTGATAAATATTGAGAATCTATGGAACAAAATAAATGTTGAAGTAGGAATTATGTTTTAGATCAATCAAAAATAAAATTAACTATGCTGATTACAATTAGTAATTATAAATAATATTTCATTAATACATGACATACACAAAGTCAATACCATAAAATAATGTAGTGCTTACAGTGTGCGACAACTATGTCTTATATATGTGTGACCTATCGACCCTGTTATTCTACACATGTGCTTTTTACATTGATAAATAAACAATATAATATGTCATGTATGCAGAAATATAGAGCATCTGTCATACAATATTAAATTATATTCAACAGTTAAGCTGTAATTAGTACATTCATTTATGGAAAAAACCAACAACAAGTATTTAATAACTTAAGAAAATAAAAGGACAAATATTTTACATTGTTACTATTTTATTTGTAAGGTATACAAGATGTGTTCAATAAAGACACTAGGAATTTTCCACCATTAATTTAAGAAATCAATACATTAATCCTAAACTAATATTAATTAAGGCAACAATTTATACTAAGAATAGGAACAACAGAGTTTCCATATTTATAGAACATGAACAAATCAGAATGCTATAGAATTCTATGTTATGTAAATAATTCTTACTTTAATTTTTCCAATATTTTTGTCAGTTGTAGTTACAATTTCAATCTAGAAAAACAAAACACATAATAGTTTATACATAATGTATATGTAACAAAAAAATGATAAGTTATAAATACTTAATAAATTAAAACCTTATAGGAAATAAATATATTAAATCGTAAGTCAAAACTATATTAGTAGAATAAAACTGTTCAATACAAGTATAATGTTACACCTTGCACTACTACAGTTTATATTTAAAATGTATTTGTTTTGTACCTACAATGTATGTCCTACATGATTTTAGTATTAATATGAATTACTATTACAAAATTGATAGTTAAGAACGGTTGTTTTAACCATTTAAATTTCAAATAAATGTAGAATTATAAATAATACCTAGAAAAAATTACTTATTTGCTTTAAAGTTTTAAGTATATTATTTTATATCTACTATAAAATAAAACAAAATATATTGTAAAAACTTGTAAGGCGCAAAAGTTAATTTGATTATATAGAATCAAATGCTAGTAGGTTTTTAAACTCATTAGTAATTAGAGAGGATAATATAATTAATGAATAATAATTAGTAGTTTAGAAATGATAAAATCTAACTTATTCAAAAATAAAACCAACATAATTATACATGCCTATGCATAATCCAATATTATTGTATAAATACGAAAGTATGTGTGTTTATAGTATATATGACTAAGGCCAGTTGGTTCCAACTTACCAGTTTTTCATTAGTGGTCATAAACATTAAGTAATAATACGTAATCTCAATAGTAGAAACTATAAAAACAGAGTCAAAGAATATTAAAATGCACTAACAGGTAGAGCATAACAAGTTTTGAACAAGATTATGATTTCAGGGTAAACATGTAAGTAGAATGCAAGGTAATGTGAAAAACGTGTTGACCGAGTGTTTTTCGACAAGAAAAATTAGCCGTAAGGAAGTTGTGGGGAAAAAAGTACTTCGGAGGCGTACAACATTATACTGTGGGGTTAAAGATGAAAATGTTATGCGATACATTCGACGAAAACGGTAGTACGGCGAGCGTAGCGGTGACACCGTAGGGACGGTTTGAACCCAGTCCGTCACGGACATGCTAAAGTGTGATTGAACGTAGCCAGCGAAGGGACAGGAAAAACGATGTGCTCACCTCCATTTCGAAACGTTGCTGCTGCTGCTGGCAACCGATGATCTCGTGGCGAAATTGCGTGCGTGACGATTGAGCGGCTGACACCTGTACAACTGCTGCTTGCGGACGACGTGATACGAGAGTGCGGACTGCGTTCACGCGGACTACTACCTACCGTGGTCACTGCGTGTTACTGTATGCCCTACGGAGAATTACCGCACTGCCGCCGTCGCTCGTCGTATAGTAGACGCGGAAGCGCCAATCGTTGCCGTCTTGCCGGAACGTTAAGGACCCGAGGAAATGAACAGTACACGGGGCAAGGTCAGCTACGAGCCGTAACCGCGGTTTTCAGTGTTTTCACACCACGGTTCACCGGTCAACAATATCTGCTAGGCCGCGCGTGTTCCACTAACAACCGGTTACAAGACTCGATATGATAATATGGTATAGCACGGAATACCTGTGCCGGTCCGGATTGCCGTTTTCCGCCGTTCGTTAGAATCTTACAGAAATATCACCGTACGGCTTCAACAAAATATATCGATCAAGTGGCGGCGCACGCTTCGACTGGTTTTATACGGGAGGTCCACAGAAAACGGTAGAGGGGACGGAATACAAAAAAAAAAAAAACACAAAACTACGAAACGTAAACTTGACACCGAACGTGTGTAATCGCTATCTAATCACGGAAACGAAACGTGTCCCGGTAGGTCGAACAGACGGACGAGGCAATCAACACGCACACGTTGTGAACGATCCGGCGCGGTGGCCGCGCAGTAGGAGTGGGAATTTATCGATAGTTAACACCATCGATATTTTTCGATAGTACAGGTTCGTACCATCGATTATTATCGATAGTTAACGATAGTTTTTTTTATCCCTTAAATTGCTAGTGTTGCCTTTAGTCTTTTTACTTGTTTCTCGTAAAATGTAACCAAACGTTTGAAATTTGTCGACGAGACATATTAAAATAAATATTTGACACGATTACACCAAACACATTACAAAGTACATAAACTGTCCTAATAAATGACTGTCGTCGAGACTTGAGACTAATCACTGACATAGTGACATACTAAACGGATTTTTCCTTGATTTGTTATAAAAACAAAATACAACTATAACCATTTGAGGTATTTCTGGGAAAACTAATGAGTTAAGCCCAGAGATTACATAATAGATTATTAATAGAATAATATTATATAGGTCTTACATAATGTGTTAAGACTCAGATAAGGACTATCGTTTACTATCGATAGCCAAAAATTAAATATCGATATTAGACGATAGTTAAAACTATCGATAGTATCGATAATGCTATCGATAGTTTCTCACCACTACCGCGCAGTGCAGTGTGCCCGCGAGACGAAATAGATTTTGTCGTGGTAGACTTCAGAAAACCGTAAGTTGTGTTACGGATTACGTCATGTAAATTTAACACATATTTTTAACGTGATCCCCATGTTTGTGGTGACGACGTTGAACAAAAGTACGAAACACAATTAAATCACGATTTTTGTATTATTATATTCTATACTCTATAGCAGAGCCGCAGAGGTATTCAACATTTTTCATCCCAAGGCTCCTTTGAGTGTTGAGTCTTCACAAAATGTTGACGGCTCCCAAATTATAGATGACAAAAAAATCAACGTTTATATGAATGTAATTTATATTTTATAATTTATATTTTATACTAATTATTTATTTACCATATTAAATATATGAAAAAATTATAAATAAGTAGTTATTGTAGAAACAATTATGATTCAATATTTTATGTTTAGTCTTAGTAAATATAAATCAATATTAATTAAAGCTATATTTAGCGAATGATTATTGTAGGCAATTCAACATTTCCCAACCGGTGTGCCTCAATAATAATAAAGGTTTTTCGTAAAAATATTTATTGGTTTTCAATTATATGACGCGGCTCCCTTTGACAACTCCCGCGACGCCCCTGGGAGTCGCGACGCACAGTTTGAATACCTCTGCTCTATAGTCATGTGCCCATATATACTCGTGCATGTATAAGTCTACGATGGTAACATATAACCATTCCCGGTGGAAGGCAAAGGCTTTTACCTGGGTCGGCATTTCCTTGGTGGTAAGCAGGACCGTTAAATTAATTATTTTAAAAATTATAGCTTATATCCCGCAAGGCGCAAAACTAAATTCAGTTTTGGTTAGAAACTTAGAACTTATGTTAGAACTTATAGATAATTATGTAGGTATATTAACATATGATTTTTCCCCGAATTTACGACGTCGTCGAACGTCGATAACAATAAAACATATCATAATATAATATCACAAAATAATAATAATATAATAATACAGAGTGATCGAAAAGTCGCGCACATCAAAATAGAAGTGTTTCTAAATAGTAGTTATGATAAATTATTTTTATTGGTTATTTCAAAATAACACTACGGGTATTCCCGACATTTAATCTAGACGTCATTGTTATATGTATTGATGATACGACGCTTTTAGTACTTTTTACTTAGTAGTGCTTTTATTATTGCTCTGTGAGTATGTTGTTTTCCCAAGAGCAGCGAGTGTTTATTGTTGAACAGTATTTTAGTATTTTACTAGCCGTTCTTATGCTTGTGTTATTGATGAATTTCGAGTGAAATATCCAAGTGTAACAGTACCTAACAATTCAACCATAACAAGATTAATCGCCCGTTTTTGTGAAACCAGATCAGTTTCAGATAAGAAGAGAATCGGGGACCTACCATTTTGACTGACGTATGACGCTAAACTAGCCGAGGTAAGAAATATGATGCTGTGTTTACCATCAAAAAGCTTGAGAAGACTATCACACACTCACAGATTTCATATGGTAGTGCTCAAAAAGCGATGAAGAAATTAAAATTTCGTGCATATCATGTTCGTAGTGTTCACGAATTAAAAAAACCTGATAAAGAAAAGCGCCTTTTTTCGGCGAGCGTATCATATCCAAAGGACTATGCCCCCCCTGTTCTTCCGACTTATCACCTCCAGATTTCTTCCTTTGGGATTATCTTAAAGGAAGGGTTTATAAAAATAACCACAAACATTGGATGAACTGAATAGTATCATAACAACGGAGATAAAATTAATCAATGTGAGTGTATTGCATAAAGTGGCCACAAACGTGGTAAAACGGGTTCGTGCATGCATTATTGAACAAGGCAGCTATTTTGAGTATATGTTATAAAACACGTTAATGCATATGTATAAATTAATTTTGAATATTTTTGTATTTGTGTTTATAAATAAAAGTAAAAGTAATTCAATAAAAATACTATTAACAAACACATTAATTTTGATGAGCGCGACTTCTCGATCGCACTGTACTGTCTCTACTATATATTATTAGTTATTATATTAATTATTATGCTGTTTATTTTTGTCGCGGCGACACGGGTATATAATATAGGTACTAGCGGAGCTCAACGTATCAATATTATTTTCTTTTCATCCGTCGTCTTGTGTAATATTTTTATGACTATTTACTATAAAAAAAATAGACAACGATGGCTGAAAACTTGCAGATATCGTACCCATGTTATAGCATATTGTATGATTTTTGTATGATAAAATTGTACCTATATTTTTAGTATATTAATGAATTGCGTAATTAATAATTATGATAATATGATTTTGTATTTTTAACTGTTCACTGTATAAAAAGTATCCGTTGGGTATACTTATAATAATATATAATAATTATAATATACTTAAATTGAATAATAATAATTAAATGAAATCAGTTAACTTTTTTTAAGCATCGCTAATCTACCACAAAGATTATTATTTTTAATACTAATTAGATGTTTGTATTATTGTATACCTAAACTATATCAAAAATTAAAATAGGTCTATGTCTTAATAATTGATCTAGGAGCTATTAAACATTTACACATCACAAAACAGTTCATGGAAGATTATCGTTTTGAATTTAAAAAAACATTAAAAACTACAAAGGAAGATTTTGTTGACTTAATGACAAATTTGATAGTTTACAAAAATCGAGATGTAAGGCTCTCTTTGCTTATGAATCTCAACACTATGAATGATCCAGAAATACACTTTAAAAAGTATATAAAGTTAATTAAGTTTATAAAAAATTAATAAACTTTATAAAGTTGATTTTTTTAATCCAAGTTTTGGATATAGGTATTCAGTCTATAATTGAAAGATTTGGTATGCTATCTGAACATAATAATTTATTTTATGGTACAAAATTTAACAATTTATTGACAATGAAACTTATTATAACAACACATTTTTTAGATTCTGAGTGAAACAAGTAATGTATTCGTTTTACCGAAGAATTTTTTTTTGTATAAGTCATCAACTTTTTTTCTTAGAAAACGTTATCCCATCAACAACTGTAGAGTAGTTAGGTTTTAAAAATCGGTAGTCACAATTTTTATTAATAATTGTTTGAATTTGAAATTTTGATAAAAATCACGAAATCTGCATACTTTTTGTAGATAAAAGTTGATTAACATTTCAGTATCAATACTTAAAACTTGAAAATGTAGTATAATGTACTAGAGAAGTTGCTCTTTCCACCATACCAACATTTGAGTTCTCCGTGTATTATTTTTTCTGGTATATGTTCAAAAAATGAAAACTATAGTCTATAGCAATTACTTGGGTAATTTTTTTAAGGTGGTTTTATGTGTTTCCTCATCACTTATTATAATTATGCAACTCGGAATTAGATTGGTCTTAAAGCAGGACATGGATACTTATTAATTATTATATAAAACTAGCCTGTTTTCGATCACGAACAAATTGCAATAATTATTATTATGCCATTAGGTATTGATGTTATTACTTATTACTCATTTTTAGGCGCTAGTTCTATGGTTGTAGACCTCAGAATTCACATATATTATACTAATTATTATTATTAGACATTGATAATTTAATTATAATAAATAAATTCATATTATATTACTATAAATAATTAATGATAATATCATATCATTTGATAAATTTATATATTATACTTAATTATAATTTATGCATTTTGTGTAATTGTATTAAGTTTACATAAATATGTGTGTTGGCGTTGTGAATAGTGTATACGTCATGACCTCTAAACACAATAATTTGCAGATTATAAATTAATAAGAACCTGATAAGATTGAAAACAATTATATTTATGTATATAACAATAGAAAATAAATAATTTTTTAATAATACATTTTTTTTTTAATAAATCCATACATTTACCATATTTTATGCTCTCCAAATAATTCGAAATGAAATCGGGGTTTACTTGTTTAGAGTGTACTTAAAATTTAAATACTTTGAGTTTGTGAAATTTCTATGTAATACAAATTACAATTAATGATAATATTATAGGACATTGGACTTACTTATATTGACGATACTTAATACCTATTATAAATACCAATGTACTTATGTACCAGATACCATGACAAACATATTTTATATTGTTATGCCAAATAGTAAATATTAACTCTTAGATTATATTTTGGAAGCAATGAATATAAATTATATTATGTATTTATGTACATAATAATTAATATTAGTATTTCAATTGTAAAAGACTGAAGAATAATACAATTCTATAATCATAAATCATAATCAAATAAAAATAATAAAATTGAGGTACATGATTACTTCACCAATATTATGAACAATTATTATACAAAATCTACAAATGTTACACATTCATTTTTACCTAAATTGTTAATTGTTAATGACAAAAAATTTATTTTTAACCTTTTCCCTATATGTAAATTATAAATATCTATAATATTAGCATTTGTTTTATCTCCGCGCTAGTGTTGGTTAGTACGGTGTCAGTACCCTGTAGCAAAAAAATCTGAAATATTTCGGTTCACGTTCGTGTCAGTAGATAGCGTTTTTCTAAAACATTATTTACAATTTTTGACTTGATTGAATTTTTTACCAAAACACAGATATACAATTATCATAAGATTACATTTTTTTTTCAATTCTTATACAGTTTTACATGCGCAACACAATGATGGGTCAAAAAAATGAATATAACTCTTAAAGTAATACGTCAACGTACCACAGTAATTTTTCGAAAACCGTTGTCTAAAAGAACATTTTTGATATATATGCGAGTGAAATTGTCAAGTACAACTAAGATCATACTTCACAGGATCATTTCTGTAGTATGCATCGTCCCCTCCAGGTGCAAATCTGGAGTCGTCATTAGCCACGATGATGAGACTCGACCATTCACTTGAGCGTGAGATAGCTGGTGTTCTGTCGCTCTGCGACTATGAACATTTAGCAACGATGATCGCTACGGTTCGCCGGATGGTGGGTGGTCAGTCTGAGTGGTTCATTACCTAAAGTTTTTATATTTAATTAATTTAAAATTTTCGTAATTACTTTTTTAAAAAATAATTTCTTTTAAAATATTGAATTGCTGATGTCTATATGATTTGACGTGTAAAACTCGCAGGATTATGTCTGATGAAAACTGTTTGCTATTAGAATGTAAACGAACTTAATTTATTTTACGACCTACGTTTTTAAAACTGTTTTATATAGTTGACTGAATTTGATAATCAATTAAATTATTATAAATAACAATATTACAATATTAACCATAACGTTTAAGCTTTACGTTAATATTAAAATACATTCTGTATTTATTATTAATTATTATTTGTGTAATTTTGTTTTTTATGTTTTTATTGTTATCAATTCAATTTTGTCATTTATTATTATTATGTAATAATGTTCTTATTGTTCTACTCGTATTTCCGTTTCACGTATTCTCGTTTCTCGTATTCACATATGTAAACTATATAAGATTAAATTATTTTTTTCCCTTTTTCTTACATTACTTAACTGATTAGTTACTATCTTGTTAGAATGTAAATTAGAGTATTATAATCCAATTTGGTAATATATCTTTGTTTTTTAAATCATGTAAGAGACCTTTCATATTTTTTATTGTAGCTTCTCGTCGCCTTAATTTTTGTTTCAAGAGTCTAATTTTTTTTTTGTACTTAGTTGGAGTACTAGTTTGAATTTTTGGTGACATTGGAAAACTAATTTTTGAAGGAGTAATAATTATATGGGAATTTGTTGCTTTTGGAATTTCTGTCCATGACCAAACCCAAGACTTGTCTTTACTATCATCATCACTTGATGATAGTAAAGATCGTTTTTTTATAGGTGTAACTGTGTAAGTAATACGACAATAGCCATTGACGTATTTGTTGGCGTCGTATTTAATACGTCTGACTGATGCACAGGCGATTCACTGGATATTGAAGCTGTAGGTAATATACAATTTTTTAAATTAACTACATATGCATAAAACAAGTTTTTAAATATTGATAATGATTTACATGATGCTATAGGTCTACCAGGAAAAACTGATGGTACTGTACTGGGTTTTAACTTATAACTGCCTCCTGGACTATCAACAAAATCTGTTTTTAAAAAATGGATGTTACATATTCAGCTAGACTTCTTTGGTATAAATCAATGACAATTTATAGCCAACAGCCATTTTTCCAAACGAATTCCATCATTAATTGGAAACCGAGAGTTATAATATTTAAAATTATATTTAGGTACCTACTCTTGTTTCAAAACATAAAAAATGTTTAATCGTATATAGTAGCTACTTAAAAAAGGGGATATCGCTACCAGTACTCCCTCTAAATTGCAATTTGGAACAACGCAACAAGTAGGCATTTTAAAGTTGGGTCTAATAAGTAATAAGTAATAACACAAGTTCAAGCCTAAAAAATAATTTAATGTTTATTAAGTGTATTATATTACTCTATGCCAGGGGTCCGGAACCTTTTCGTAGGAAAGAGCTATTTTTTCAAAAAATTACAAAACTATGATATCCAGGGAGCCGCACAGGTTTGAACAACCTTTTTTTTTTGTAGGCAATAAAAACATAATACGTCTTAAATTTAGAAAAATATAGAAAAACTTTATTTCATTAATTCATTATTATTGTTATTATTATTATTATTGTTTATACAAATATAATATAATTTAATTAAGCACAATAACACACAAAATAAAACGTATCTACTTAATATTAGTGGGATTTTTGACACTGAATTTCTCCGGACAGCTTATTCAATACTGGAGAGTAATCTGTAGTTTTCAACTTCATCAAGGCTGATAACATTCAGTTGATTTCTTAATTTATTCTTAATAAAGTTCATAATTGAAAATGTTTGCTCACAAATGCAAGTAGATCCAAAAATGATTAGTAATATATATTTTACGGATCTCGATATATTGATAATTATCCAAAGAGCCGCAGGTTCCCGACCTCTGCTCTATGCCCTATGGTGTATTCTATGCATATGGTTACGCGTTTCACTGATAACGAGTAGACTGATCTTATAGTATTTGTATATTGTACATATTTGTGGTTCTGCATTATCAGTTATCACCCGTCCGTCCACATAACCATGGTTTAAACCTTGCTTAATACGATCACCGCAGATCATTGAACCCGCATTGGACTTCCTCTTCCATGATGAACGTCTTATTCTTCCACAGCCTTCTGGCGGATTCTAGAAAGTTCTACTCCAGATTCTGATACGCTGCGCGTGTATATAGTATAACATTGAAACGATCGTGTGTTCCGTATCCGTATGTCTTAGAGTTCTCACGTCTTGTTTGTTAGTGCCTCCTGTAAACGATGAACGTATTTGTGAAATTCGTATTCCGTAAATAAAAAATTTAACCCGCAAACCTGATAGTGGAATAATCGACTTTTCGACTTGTTTAGTTCGCAGTATTGAGAATTGTACCTGAACAAATATTCAATAACATAGAGTTGTTGTAAACAAATATCTACTCTTAAGGTATGTGATTATTTTTATTTTTCCATTCACACTTGTTTTTCAAATTTCGTTTTTACACGTGTTTTTTATTGCGCGTTGTCTCGTTCGCATTTTCTTTCAATTATTTCCATTCTTATTGTCACCGTTTTTTCCTTTAGTTATTCGTTATTCGATTCTAATCTGTACACCTACTATATTATGACTCTTCGACCTGTTTCTGTTTTTGTATCATCTACACTACCAATAGCTGGTAAGTACTTATATGGTATTGTTTCGCGGGAATAATGAATTCTACGGAATCCTTCATACATAGCACGTAGAAAGTTCAAAGTTATTCCAGTGATATATATTATTTCTTACACATTAATCCTTTTATGAATTCATAAATAATACATCAATGTGAAACTAAATGGTGCAATAACTGCAATATTTTTCACATTCTGTTTAACACTTATATTTTTCAAGTCTGATTTTACAATTCACACTCTTAATTAATTGTATTTAATGAAATAAGTACAAATGTTAATAAATTATTAATTTAATAATTAATTATATATTAAATAATAATTTATTTACTTATTAATTTAATGAACATTTTTCATTAGGTACCTAGTGAATTAATTTTTACAACTAGATACCTAATTTAAATATAACAATTAAATAACTTGACAAATTATTATGTACTATACAATATAGTAAATATAATATAATGTAATTATGTATTTAATGAAACTATCAATTGTACTAAAATTAAATCATTATATTACAATTGTTCTTTAGAATGTTAAATATTAGTTCATTTGCAAATTGATATAAGTATATTGTGAACAATTAAGTAATATAAAAACTATTTATATTTAGTACTACGTAGATAAAATATTCCATATAACTTACACCAAGTTACCTACTTATTGCACTCTGCTCTTACAGAATTTTTGTTCTTTAGATTTTTTTTATGTACATTTTAAAGACTTATGAGTCATAACTTATGATTACATTTTATTTTTTCATATACTTATGGTATTTTAAAATATTCTATTTAATTTCAGCCTATGATGGGAAAAGACTATTATCAAATTCTTGGAGTATCAAAAACAAGTGCAGATGATGAAATTAAAAAAGCTTACCGCAAACTAGCACTTAAATATCATCCAGACAAAAACAAAGCGCCTGGAGCTGAAGAAAAATTCAAAGAGGTAGCAGAAGCATATGAAGTATTAAGTGATAAGAAAAAACGTGATATTTATGATAAATATGGAGAAGATGGGCTCAAAGGAGGCGCTGGTCAAGGAAATAGCAGTAACAACTATTCATATACTTACCATGGCGATCCACGAGCAACATTTGCTCAATTCTTTGGATCGACCAGTCCATTTGGTAATATATTTGGCAACAGTAATTCAATGTTTGATGAAGAAATGGACTTTGATGATGGTTTTATTAGAATGTCACATGGACCACCTGGTATGGGAGCTTTTAGATCTCAGTCATTTAATGTTCATGGTACACCAATGGGACGGTCTAAAGAAAAAGTTCAAGATGCAGCCATTGAACATGATCTATATGTGTCATTAGAGGATATAATGAGAGGGTGTACAAAAAAAATGAAAATTTCTAGGCGAGTACTTCAAGTAGATGGAACATCTAGAAAAGAAGACAAAGTGTTAACAATCAATGTAAAACCTGGTTGGAAAGCTGGTACTAAAATAACATTTCAAAAAGAAGGGGATCAAGGCTTGAATAAAATACCCGCAGACATTGTTTTTATAATAAGGGATAAACCTCATCCACTATTTAAACGTGAAGGAAATGATATTAGATACAGTGTTTCAATATCTCTTAGACAAGTAATGCATTTTTTAACTGATTATCATTTTTCCTAACTAATTATAATGTGTTTCTATTTTACAGGCACTGTGTGGTACAGAAATTTTAGTTCCTACTCTAACAGATAAAAAAATACCCCTCAATTTAAAATCAGAAGTAATAAAACCTACAACAATAAAACGATTACAAGGTCATGGTCTTCCATTTGCTAAAGAACCATCAAGGCGAGGAGATTTGTTAGTATCATTTGATATAAAGTTTCCTGAAATGATAACACCTGCTGTAAGAGATATCTTGTATGATACTCTACCATGAGCAATTTTAATTGGCTCTACATTTTTCTGCCTTTTATTATTGGCTCATGTATTTTGTGTAATGAAAATAAAGTTTTTACATAAATATATATATATATATGTTTATATATATATTTATTTATTTATAAGGTATATTGTATGTTTCTTAATCTTGTTTTTTTCTAACATCTCCATTGTTTGGAGATAAATATTCCAGAAGTAAATAATATTTAGGTCTATTATGTATATAGATTATAACATAATTTTTTGTTAATAAATTGAACAACTCTGGTTTATTTAAATGAGATTATTTTTATTGAAATATTCCATCTTGTCATTTAATATGTTCGCCAAAATTTGTAGATCTATTTATAAACACATTTTTATTAATAGATATTCTTGTGTAAAGATACAAGCAAGTATTGGCTCTCGTGCCTAAATGCTTTACTGGACACACATAGTTATGTTATAATTTCAAATTTGTTTACTTTTATTTAAATATTAACAATAAACCAGCTGATAGACTAATTTCGTTAAGATTGATCATTGAATAATTGTTTTAGTTTTAAATATTTATATTGTTGGAAATTTTTTTTTTATTTATTTTTCACTAATGGTATTAACATTGATTGTTTAAATATATACACATAGATATAAATAATCCATGGCATTCAACTATTTTAATTGGTTTTTGTCCACCTGTCAAATTCCCAACAAACCCCCCACTAGGACTAAAATAAATTGGAATTGAGACTTTGACATACTAAGATAAAAATATATAATCACTCATGATTTTTATTATACCTAAACCATCAAATCTAAGAACTAGTGAGTGAGGTATTGCCAATGTATGAATTCCTCAATCATGTTAAGAAACTGAATACCTAACGAGTCAATTTTCATAGGCACAATAATGAAGGACCAGCTACCCCAAAAACTTATTTCACTACTATTTTTAAAATCTGAAATTCTTATAATCTGTTGTGTATTCCCATTAAAGCAGTTTCACCCTTCTAAACATAGCCTGTAAATGTTCTTAGTGTGGTGTAGTTATGATTATAAAGCATCATATGTATCTAGTTGAACTTTTCTCTAATATCAACTACTATTTACAATGTCTCTTCCACTAATTCATTGTTAAAAAACAATTTTCTTTAAAAAAAATTGTGTCTATAATGAACTAACATCAGGTTTTACTTACCTTAATAATTCTTGAAGTATCCATTTTGAAATATTCTAGTAAATTTATTAAATATTGACTTTTATACTGCAAGCTTAATTTAGTTTTTTTTATTCCTATTGTTGAATAAACCCTTGATAGTCCTTTAACAATCAATTGTAGTAAATACTTCCAGTTAATTAGATTTCTAATGATTTTAAATTAGCTTCGGTCTGTTGTAGATAAAAAGCAAAATAATTATATGAAGTTAATATTGCTGCAAATATCAGAACTTGGTAGTAAAAAATAAAGAACAAGAATGTCTGTGACAATATAATGTAAGGTATGCTAAAATAATCACCATTTAAAGAAAATTAAATAATTTGAATATAACTTATAACCAATGGATATCCAGATAGATGAGTATTATTGAAATATTTTAGTTATTATTAACATAAGTATTTTACCAAAGTTAGGTAGTCGTGAGTACCCTCACTGATTAAGAGCGACAGCAGGCAACTAAATGGATATTATTACACCACTACCCTGGATCTTCAGCTCATGGTTAAGGTCAATGCTCTATAGTATTGATTGGTTTTAAAATTACATGCATATGGTAATTAATATAACTCAAGTAACTAGTGAAATATGTTTCAGTATGTTCTATTATAGACTATTGGTGTCCAAAATGCAGGGATAACTTCTATTAAGCCGCGTCCACACTAGAGCACGCATAGACCGAGCATGTGTGCGCTCAGTATGGACGTTACCACGCACAACAAGTTTGTATGCGATAAATCTGCGCTCCGAATATTCAGTTGTGTGGTGGACGAATACAGTATATGTCGTTTTTCGTATATTGTATTTAAAATGTTTATTATTATTTATAATATTCAACGTTGTGATATATTTTACGTATACAAAACTATTATTTATAATTTATAATACTTTCATACAAATGGAGATAGGCAGCTATTGATATGTCTAATAAGCGTTTTGTAATGTTTTGGTAGTAATCTAAAAATATACCAACTCTGCTGCTAGTCAATAAAATAGAAAACTTTTTTTATACCGTATATCGGTAAAATGATCAATTATACACTTTAAACAGTGGTATTATTATCACAGAAATGTATTTAATTTTAAGTATCAATTATACATACCTGTACCAGTTTGCATTGTTTTTTTACCTTTGGCTTTTTCACGCCGAAAAGAACTCAACAAACTTAGGCCTTTTTTTAACATCTTCGACTTCTCAACTTAAATTTTTTGAGATAATTTTCCACGCTTCGTTTTTTTTTGTTTTAGAAAAATAATAATTATTTTTTGGGTTTCATAGCACTGGGTGTTGGTGGTAATGTTGAATGAAATCTAGACACAATTCATTACACCATTCCATTTCGAAAAATTTAAATGAAAATTATTACTAAACTTGTACAATCGTGCGCACGGTCGCAACAATACTGAGCATACTGCTGTCCATACGAAGCAGTAAATATGATGATTATCGCGACGCACAACGAACGCGAGCCGGTCGTCTCGGCTCGTGTTCGCCAAAAACGCTCGTGCGTGCTCGACATACCATCCTCACTAAGCAAATTTGAAGAACGCACAACATCAGCACACATGCTTAATTTGTGCGTGCTCTAGTGTGGACACAGCTTTATAGAAAGTTAATTGTCTAATAATAATTTTTGCAACGTTTGAATTAAATATTAGCCTTCTTTGATCAGAGATGTACAAGATAAAATACATTAGAAATTATGAATAAATACTTTTATGGGATGATTTTATCCACTTTCTTATCATAAAAAACTTATGTCATATTAAAAATATACATTGATTTAGTTGTAATTTTAAGACCATTTGACCGACAAATTAATGATATACATTAGTCCAATAGACGTTATTTAACATAAATGATAAAATAAAAACAACATTTTAATAAGAAGAATAAAATACTTTATTTGATCAATAAATAAACAAACATCTGAAAGAAAAAAAAATTCAATATTATTTACAGTGTAATAATCAGTTCTGAAACTAAACATAATTGAGCAGCTTAAAATAAAACCAAGAATAAATTCATTATTTATAAATGTCATAAAAGATAATGTGATTATTTTATTGAGGTTATCTCCTCAATAGCGTTTTTGCCACCCAAAAGCAGTTATAAAAATCATAAGGGAATTACAAGTTTAAGATATCGTAAAATATTTATCCCATTTTTTCTTTATTATGTTCAAACTGTTAATGTTAAGTTTCAATACGTAAATAATTATCATATTATTAATTCATTAATTCGCACTCAATACATTTGACAAAAAAATAACAACTACTGAGAAAATTAATTAATATATTATATTCTTGAACACATCAAGCTAATGGCAAATATTTAAAATCATAGAAAATGTAGTTGTTATTAATCTAGTGTATGAGAAACTGCCGAGGGTGGTGGATGGGATGCTAACCCCGACCATATATAACCACTGAACTCAAATCCCAATTTAAAAATATAATATTTTTAGGATTTGAGTACAGCGGCAAAAATACTCACAACATTTATTCTTCTGGAATAGCTACGGTACCATCATCTACACCTTCAATGATATCATGCGGATTTTTTCCATCAACAGTACAACCAACACTCTAGAAAACAAAACACAATGTTAATTAAAAGAGAAACAATCACTACAAAACCCTTATACCTGTGCTGATCCTAAAATTTCTTTTACAGTTCCAGCAAGTGTTCTGGCCATGGATCTTGGTCTCATAGTTCTACTAATGTTAATAATTTCATCCAGGGTAACATTTCCATTGTGTTTAACTGCAAGATATAATGATTATTAATAAATTAATAATTAAAGGAGTACACAACACAAATAAAAAAATTCTTTAAATTTTTTTTAAATGTTAAATTATTGTAGCTATGGTTATATGAAATGATTTTGTGAAGATACGATGTAAAAAAAAATATTACTTTAAGAGATATTAAGAG
Organism: Periphyllus acericola; assembly: GCA_949715065.1. Lineage (NCBI taxonomy): Eukaryota > Metazoa > Arthropoda > Insecta > Hemiptera > Aphididae > Periphyllus > Periphyllus acericola. Next base: position 36,246,130 of record OX454266.1, read on the forward strand.
ATGTAGAATAGCCGCGTGACGTCACTGGGCCGGAGTCATCGTAATTGCCTATCTTATACGTGTAAAAGTTCCTTGCTTCACACAACGATTTATCAACCTAAAATTTTTTTTTTTTAAATTTAATTGACGTATAAATGTGTGGTTTTATGTTTTAAACACACAAAACCATATATTTACATGTAAATTAAATTGCAAAAATAAAATGTTTAGGTTGATAAATCGTTGTGTGAAGCGAGGAACTTTTACACGTATAAGATAGGCAATTACGATGACTCCGGCCCAGTGACGTCACACGTCTTTTTTCAATTGCTCATAACTTATTGAATAATGCGAGTAGAAACGTAAAACCTATACCATTATCCTTAGAATTGAACATTCTTTCAAATAAAAAAAACTTATTTTTTGTGTTGTGTGCTCCTTTAATATTGGCTGATAAAATTATCACATTGATTATACAATAGAAAGATCATATGTTTGAATCCGCAAAACCTGACAATAACCCTCAGTAGTCCTGGGTGAAGCAATTCATATAAAAGTAGTTTTATTTACGACAAGTTTGTTAAAATCATGTTAATCATTTAAACTAATATGAGGAACAATAGTCGATTATAAATAAATAGGGATGACAAAAATATAACAAGTTGATTAATTCTATAATAGACAGATAATTATGTTTGAATCCGCAAAACCTGACAATAACACTCAGTAGTCCTGGGTGAAGCAACTCATATATAATTATTTTAATTTACGACAAGTTTGTTAAAATCATGTTAATCACAAAAATTAATATGAGGAACAATAGTCGATTAAACAAGTTGTAAAAGTGAAAACACAAAAATAGACATACCATTTTTAACCTTCTTCCTGTCACGTGGTGGTTCTTTAAGAGCTTTAATCACCAATGATGATGCAGAAGGCACAACAGAAATTGTAGCTACTCTGTTTTGGATGGTCAGTTTAACAGTGATCTTTAAACCTTTCCAGTCAGATGTGGCTTTGGCAATGTCATCACCAACTTTCTTGGGAGACTAAAATAAATACACAAAAAAAATTATATTAATAAGAAAATGGAATAATAAGACCGACCAATATTAATTCATCCAATCATTAATTATGGTGATTTGTTAACCAAGTTCTGAACAACTGAGTACAGTTGAAAGTGAAAATAATATATAAACTCACCAAACCCAATGGACCGATTTTGGGAGCAAGAGAAGAAGTAGCACCAACTTCTCCACCAACACATCTCATGTACACTATAAATCAAAACAATAATTTAATAGAATTAAAATAATTGGAAATCGCTTATTTAAGACGATTAACCCCAAAATAAATGTACAAATAGCAGCAAGTACTAATAACAAAATATACTTAAGAATATTAATATTACTGGAATGTATTTTAAATAGAACTGTACGAAATTTAACCAAATTAATTAAATATGATTTAGAAAAAATGGAAAAATAACATGTACACACGTGTTTTTGACAAACACTCCCAGAAGACAAAATAAATCACATTACCTTCTTTGACTTCACTAGGATCGAATTTTGGTGGCATTTTGAATTGAAGTGATTAGTTTCCAGAGAAAACGAAATTAAAGATAATTAGGCAAAAATAATATTAGACCCAAATATCAGAGAAAAGGACGCGAACGAAAGGATCACAGTGTCCGATGACGAATAGTGAAATGAGTTCAAATGACCGTACGCGTATACAATTCGAGAAGGGAGCAATACGTTACCACACCATTTAACCTCAAAAAATTTTCGCACTTCAGCGGCTCTTCCATAGAGTAATATTACTATATTATGTAGGTATGTATATGGTCCCTTCAGAGATTAGAGAATTGATAGTGTGACTGAGAAGTGGGAGTGTAAATCGGTCCCGGTATGACATGGAAAAAATAATATGCAGTGCAACCAAGCGTACAATATTTTGAAATCCGTGTATTTACACACATTGTATAAAATTATAACATTTTACAGTATTTTCAAATTTCATACACACTTTTATAATTGACTATAGTTTTTACTCTATGCCTTATGGGCTATGGCACACGGCCCACGGTTAAATCGTTGATTGATTGAACGATTTTTTGAACGTTCTGTTGTCAAAGTCGACACTGCGAGTGTTGCGCAAGTATTGATATAAACACCAAATGTTTGGATAAAGGTCTTTCGATATGACATCTTAAGTATAAATTAAAGATTGTGGAATTTCTTAAACGGGTACCTATTTCCATTTTTCCATCCATACTTTCAATTCTGATTCTAAATTTTCATAAGTAGGTAAGATGCTTTTGTAAGAATCTATGTATTTATCAAAGGTATTGCTAATTGGATTTAATTTAATTAGGAAACTTAGAATCAAGTTTGTAAACCAGAAATAATGTAGTTGGTTTTTTTTATAAATATTTCAATTAATTGACTTCTTCAGACTTGTGTTTTATATACGTGCTATATGCTATCTAATGGAAAGGCAGTTGATCTCTTACGAGCATATTATTTTTCTGGTGAATCCGCTGGAACATTATTATTAGGTTTTTTTTTTTTTTATTTAAACTTTGTTTAACAATTAGTTTCGAGAATTATGTGATTATTATTAGTTATTACGATGGATAAAATGCCTAATTACTTGGGATATTTTTAACGTTACTAAGCTTAATATGTTCTTTACTTTTAAAAATAATTTCTGAAATTCTTTCTCAATATTTTCTCCAATTGAATGATTAACTTGAACACATTTATTGACATACTCACGGATAAATCTTCATTTATTTTTTGAGGAGATTTACATAAAGGCAATGTTATACCAAATAGTTTTTGAAGGTTGAAGTGCAAGTTGCGATGTCTCTAAATTATAAAGATGTTGGAGCTTCCTTATTGTGTTTGTAATTGGTAAATACAATCCCTTAAACTGTAACAAGCTGTCATGGCGTTGAACCTAGAGGGTTTAACACATTTTTAAAAACGTTTGGTGTCGTGTGCCTGGAATTAAGTCTTTTATGAACTTTTTAGAACTACCGACCTCACTGGAGATTTTCGAAAGAATGAAGTAATACCTAGATTCTAGAAGATGTAGATTCAATACAATTTCTTATTTCGGAAATTCAGGTTCAACGAATTTATAATTTGTTATGTTATAACTTATAAATATATATATACACACCTACCTTAACAATTTCGGGAGGAGGTGGGGGTGTTGAACCCCATCATGGTATCACCCATATGTTATACTATAAAAAAATACTGTATTACAATGTATATTGTTTAGGTATAATTTTACGTAGCCTCATTTTTTCAATCGCAATTTGAATTATTACATTGGTCACGCTGTATACGTAGTATTTATTATTCCGTGGTCATGCTGCGCGGACGACGCTTGTTTATCACCATCGTCGATCGCGCTTATCATCGTTCTCCCGTGCCCGACTCGCCGAGCGGACGGCATTTTTGTTTTTTTTCCGTGCGCCTTACGTCAGTGTTCATTACGCCGTTTGTGTATTATTCCCGTATCAACTATTGACCGCGTACGGTACCCGTGATATTATTATTTTTTCGTATGTGAGTTATACTTCTCCCGGTTCCGTTTGTTTTGCAAGTGCGAAACGCGGTTGCGTTGTTCCCAAACGAGATCGGCCGCGCATTAGCCGTACCTGTGGCGGCAGTTGTCCGCGAATACCCGAGACCCGGACGCCGTGCGGTTGCTTCGAACGGTACCCAAAAGCCGTGCTCCGTCTCCCGTTTATCGGGTATTTACATTTGTACAGCAGGTTATTAGGTGTGTATGTAACCGACCTGACCCGCCGCGGCCTGTATGGTAAACAATATTACATAGCAACGACAGTACTCGAAAAGCGAAGTCGAACCGTAGTCATTAATGGAAGCGTAGTTGGGGGTCCGACAACCACAGTTCACAGTTTACGTACCGTGTAAGTGTTATTATTTGATATTTCACGACTTTCAACACTGTGCAGTAACGCGGTACCGTGCCTTTCGTACAAAAAAAAAAAAGCCCTCAGCACAGAAATCATGGTTGTTCCTTAGTACAACGACCAATGGTAGTAGCTTCTATATACCTTTGCTCCTCGTGTAATATTTTGATTTTAAGTCTTCGATGTTTCTGTGATTATACTGGTTGCTAGATTACTTATATTTTCAGATCCACATCCACGTTTGAAACATTAACACTTACCTTCTTAATTAATAATGTTGTTTATTAATCATTGTATACTTATTGTCAGTAAGAATTGACTTCAAAATGTGTTATGCTCTGCGTGTAATATTTTATTGGCTACCTCTATGACAGGGTCGTTTACTGATCTATTGTGTCACATGATTGGTTTTTCTTTTGATGATAAAAAAATGTACATTCACATTTATAAAACATACATACTATTATGTCTAAATAAGTGAGTTAATCTTTAACAATCATAACAAAACTTATCACTTAACAATCAATAACAGTTGCTAGCCCTGTTGTGAATATGGTATATTTCTTACATTTAATATTTATGAACTTCTATATAAATATGGATTATATGTATTTATAATTAACAGTAAATGTACTCATATCAATCATAACGCTTTCGATACGCTGCCAACGCTGTAATGCTGTTTTATAGTATGTACATTATTTATGTGTTTTTTGAAATATGTTTTATTTGTTTCTAGAAGTCTTGAAGATTTGACAAAATGGGGAAAAAAATACCAAAAGTAAAGAGTATTACAAAAAGCAAGACCAAATCTCATAAGCAGAAAATGAAATCTCATAAGAAAAACAAAAGCATTTCCAAAACTAAACATCGAACTAAACTGCGTTCAGAGAGTCAAGATAAATTCCAAAAACCTGAAGCGCCCCTCACTGACTATTTGGTTCATAAGTCTAATTATATTGCTGTTCGATATATATTTGAGTGTGGTATGATATATTATAGTAATTTTATATGTAAGAGAATGGTTATTGAATTATATTTTTTTTTTTTTAGGTATTAAACTTGGCCTAAAACATGTTACTATATGCTCAGCAGCAGTTTACTTCCATAAGTTTTATGAAGATATTGACGATAATACATATGACAATTATGTAAGTAATTTTAAATATTATTTTCTTAGTATTTTATTTTAAACTGATTACAATACACCCTAATTATTGTATAAGTTGATGGTTACAATTTTTTTTAAATATAATTATGTTAACTAAGTTTTGAATGGGTTTTAAATTAATCTTTTTTTTAACCTTACATGTTAATAATATGTACCTAGATTTTCTAAATGGAATATTGGGCATTTTTATGATATTTATTTTCTATTTAATTTTTTATATTTTATTTAATTATAACAAAACTCTTATTAACATAATACATTTATATGGATTATATTATTACTATTTTAGGCATGACAATTAAAAAATATAATTCATTATTAACCCAAGGAGGTTTATACTGTGATGGATTTAATGTATACTTGCTTTTTTATAAAATACTAATATGTTTGTCAAAACTCAATCATTTTACAGCTTGTTTAATTATTGTAGTTGTACAAAGTTATATAAAAAGATGAGTCAATGAAAAATGGTTGTCTTGGAAACAAATATTACACAATATAATTTAGTGACTGCAAAATATCTAACTTATTAAAAATCAATAGAGCACCAAATATCATAGAACTGCACTTTATTAATAATAAGGTGAATACATTTGATTAGTTCTTTAAGTATATTTTATTATAATACACCTATCAATATATATACATATATATATATATATATTGTATATGTATATTCATATGTATATTATTTCAATTTTAAATACATATTTTCACAGTGAAAAAAAAATATTTTTTAAGTTTACTGTATCTATAATATATTTATAATTTGCTTGTGCAGTTATTAGTACTAATGAAGGAAACATTTAGCACCCGAGTTTTGTCTTAAATTAAATGTTTTTTGAATTGAATTAATAATGAATGAAGAATATATAATCAAACATAAATCAGTGATAATGATTATTTTATTAAATCTATTTATAGTAATATATATAATATGGAGTGTATTGTAATAGTTTTAAATTTAATTTTAAACTATTAATGTTCTTTTGAGACAGTAATATAATTATAATATTATTAGCATGGCTTAAATTTTGTACAAAAATGATAGTTTTTATTTATTTTACAGATTTATATATATGTATATATATATATATATATATATTTATATATAGAAAATAAATAGAAATTAGAAATTATATATGACCTTGTTATCTGATGGGTTTTTTGGTTTTTACACAGAGTTATAAAATTTTAAAGAGTTAAAAAGTTTGTTTCCATCTACATTATCACATTTATTGAACTGCATACAATTATTATGTTACAAAATTTATGCTTTGAATCACAAAACGTAAGTGTAATTACTGTTTAATGTTTATACTGAAAAGTGGGTGCAATTGTTATTAATATTTTCAGTGTTTGTATGTAAGTATATTTTTTACTAAAACTTGAATGACATCAAATCTTGTTTGATTTTTTAAGTTTCATTAAATGAGAAATAAATAACTTATAAGCTTTTGGTTGGTTAATTATTGAAAAGAACATGGGACTTAGTTTACCTAAACATACTAATTGTTACAGATGGTAGTTGGTACCAAAAATGGAATTTTGTTTTTGAATTGTGATTATCAAGAATATATAATCGGACAGTATCAAACGTTTCAATTAATATAGTTTTTATTACATATAATCAAGCTAAATATATTGCTTTCAGTAATATGTACTTTTGCAGTTGAGAGTCTATTTAAATTATACACAAAATAATTTCTGTTCAATTGCATGTAATACCATTTTAACTTAGTTTATATGTTTACAGTCTATAGCTAGTGCAACATTATACTTGGCTAGTAAAGTACATGATGAGACTGTCAAACTTCGAGATTTGATAAATGTATCATATCACACATTACACAGAGATGCAGCTCCAATACGATTAGCTGAAGATTATTGGAACTTCCGCGATTCTATTGTGCATGCTGAAATGTTAACCATAAGACAGTTACAGTTTGACACTTCATTTGATCATCCACACAACGTAATTAAATAATTTATGATTTTAATAAATGTAATAGTAGTCATGTAACACGTTTGTCATATCAACAGTATTTTCTACACTACGTTCAGACTGTTCGACCAGTGTTCTATTCAAAACATGGCAAGGACATTATTGTATTCAAAAAAGCATATGATTTTTTACATGTATGTATTACTTTTGTTCCCATCAGTTATACATAATTAAGTAATCATTTTTTTTAATTTTCAGGATTTTTATCATAGCAGTGATATACTCAAATATAAGCCTCAGCATATTGCTATTGCTTGCATGGAACTAGCGATCAAAGTGTACGGCACTCCATCTCAGATAATTGATTATGAAATACAGCCTTGGTACAAGGTATATTACTATTTTTAACGCTTTGTTATTTAATCATTCTCATTTCAAAACATGTTTTTGAACTGGTTTAAAATTTTTTTCATTTTAGCAATTTTTTGCACAAAATCGTTGTATTATATTGTCTGCAAAATATCTACAATATATGATCAAAAATTAAATATGTGAAAGAGATCATTGGAATTTGTGAACAATTAATTGATGTATATTTTAGCTGATTTTTAAAAGGATACCAATCATTTGAAGTGATATACCTCTTTCTACATATCAGGACTGTTGATGTTTAGTCACATTATAATAATTAAAGAATTTATTATTGACACAATACACAGGGTGGTTTACAAGGTCACCAATATATTTGAAAAAAAAAAATTAATAACGAAAATCTTCAATTTATGACTTCTTGGGAAATGTTTTATGAATAATACTTTATTTTCCTACAGTAAAATATTTTTCAATAGGAGTGAGATATTCAGAATATAAAACGAGATTCATATATTTACTCTTTAAACTTGTTCAGCGAATTTATGTGAAATTTATTTCAATAATTAATTTTAATTCCATGTTGTATGTTGTTTACTCTGATCTTATAAAAAAATAATATGAAATTTAAATGTTTACTGACTGGGGTTGATAAAATGTATTATTGAGACATGTGACAATGTGACATATATTTATTTCATAAATGTGTGTTCATCTCCTAGTATGTATGAGTAATTTATATTTAAATTTTTTTTTAAGGCCTTGGTTGAAGATTTGGAAAAGGATACACTTTGGAATGTTATGGCAGCGATCATGGATACATACGATCTAGAGTTAACTACCAACTAAATGCAATACTATTCCTTTTTTTGTGCTTGTATTTTGTTTAAATTTTATTAATAATAATTCTTATAAAAGGATAAATAAATAATAAAGATTATAAAAAAACAGATGAAAACGGTTTTTTTTGTATCTCATAATTTTTTTTTTAAAAATCCTATGTATTGTATAACCACAACATAAATGAGAAAACCCTAATAAACTTATATAATAATGAACCATGTATATGTGTATTAAATTTCTTCATTTTATTTTAAAATATATATAAAAAAAAAAAATGTTTGAATATTTCTTAAAACTTCAAATATACATTAAATCTATTATTTGAGGGGAAGGGAAAACTGTTTAGTTGTACAAGTCATCATCGCCATCATCTTGGAAGGTTGCTTGATCACCACCAGTTGTTGCATTATTGGCGGCCGGTTGGCCCGTCGTAGTTGGGAATCTGAAATTAGTGCCAAAACCACGAGACTGTTGTAAAGTTTGCGAAAACATCTCATATTTGCGTATGTCATTATCCGTTACAGAACGACGAGCATACAACATAGCTTCTTCAAAATGAGCTTTTGTAATTTCTGGGACAGGATCATCCTCAGCTACATCAGTCTATAACAAGAAATTATATTATAATACCTAATAAAATTATTTAATAACTTGTTAAAATACAACTACCTCCATTCCTTGGTTATTGGCAGCTTCCCGCTCACGTCTAATTTCTGCTTCAATACATTGTCTAATAGCAAGTTTGCAGGCACGTTGACATACTTCAGTCAAGTCAGCACCAGAATAACCATGAGTAACTTTAGCAATGTAGATCAGATCAACATCCTAAAATAATAGTTTTAATATAAATGCACTTACATAATTTGAGTATATAATTACTTTAGCAACTGGGGATTTTCTTAGATTAGCCTTGAAAATGGCTTCACGTGATTTTTCATCAGGCAGAGGAATATAAATCAGTTGATCTAAACGTCCAGGACGAAGAATAGCAGGATCAATGATATCTAAATTAAAAAACTGAATTAATAAGAGAATAATAATTTTCTTAATCATTAAGGTTTTTTTTCCAATCTTTTACAGGGTCAGTCCATTTAGTTACTATTAATAATATGCCTGAAACATTCTAAGTTTCAATCTATGCTCTCTCACTTATAAACATCTTTTAATGTACTAGTTCCTACACAATCTTCTGCTCAACATTTGCAGATTCACTATTATCAAAAAACCTTTCAATGATATCTAAATTATTGGAATAACAAAAGTAGTAACATAAATATATAGTTTTTTGAAATTACCTGGTCTGTTAGTAGCACCAATTATGAATACATTCTTCTTGGCACCCATACCATCCATTTCAGTCAGAATCTGATTGATTACTCTGTCAGCTGCACCACCAGCATCACCAACATTTCCTCCTCTTGACTTTGCAATAGAATCCAACTCGTCGAAAAACAGTACACATGGAGCAGCAGCTCTAGCCTAAACACCATAATTGTTTAAGACTAGCCCAAAAATAAAATAAATCCATTATTAGTGTACATACCTTATCAAATATATCACGGACATTGGCTTCTGATTCACCAAACCACATAGTTAACAGTTCTGGACCCTTTACAGATATAAAGTTGGCTTGACATTCATTGGCAATGGCTTTTGCTAGTAATGTTTTACCACAACCAGGCGGTCCATAGAATAATACACCCCGGGATGGTTGCATACCGAATTTCAAAAACTTATCTGGATGCTCAACTGGATACTATATCAATAAATATATATATATAATTTTTTTCTTTCAAATATGATTCAAAATAACATACCTGAACAAGTTCTTGTAACTCGCGTTTTACATTTGCCAAACCTCCAATATCTTCCCATGTAATATTTGGTACTTCTACAATAGTCTCTCTCAAAGCACTTGGACTACTCTTACCCATAGCATACTACAAAATGAATACATTTATTAACTGATAAAATACAATTATAGGGTAGAACATGTATAACATAAAGAAAAACATTTAATTTACCCTAAAGTTCTCCATGGTAACTGCCAATGAATTTAATACTTCAGCATCAATTTGATCATCTTCTAAATCGATCAAGTCCATTTTTTCACGAATTTGTTGCAGAGCAGCTTCAGAGCATAATGAAGCAAGATCAGCACCCACATGACCATGAGTTTCAGCAGCAATCTATTTGAATTCACAAATTTAAGAATTATGAAATGCTCAAAATATTTCTCAATTTAAATTTTACCTGTTCTAAATCTACTTCTTCAGCAAGTTTCATGTTCTTAGTGTGTATACGTAAAACCTCTAAACGTCCAGTAGCATCAGGTATACCAATATCAATTTCACGATCGAAACGACCAAAACGTCTAAGAGCTGAATCGATAGAATTCGGGCGGTTAGTTGCGGCCATAACAATAACATGAGATGATGATTTTAAACCATCCATGAGTGTTAATAATTGAGATACAATACGACGTTCAACTTCACCATGAGTCTAAGCAGTAAAATAATTTATGAGTTGATTTTGGTAAATTTATGTTACAATTTATTGCATTACCTTTTCTCGTTTAGGTGCAATGGCATCTAATTCATCAATGAAAATAATAGCGGGCGAGTTTCTATCAGCTTCTTCAAATGCTTTTCTTAAGTTACTTTCAGATTCACCAGCAAGTTTACTCATAATTTCAGGACCATTGATTAAGAAAAAGAATGCTCCGGTTTCATTAGCAACAGCACGAGCAATCAGTGTTTTTCCAGTTCCAGGAGGTCCATACAACAAAATTCCTCTGGGAGGCTTTACACCGATAGCCTTGAACAAGCTTGGATGTCTAAGAGGAAGTTCAACCATTTCTTTAATTTGTGCCAACTGTTTACGGCAACCACCGATATCATCATAACCAACTGTACTTGATGCTTCTTCTTCCTCCTAAAATATTTAAATGATTAAAAATCCGAATGAAAATCAACAAGAAAAATGCAAGTTACTTCTCTTTTAATCGGATCTCCTTCACAATGAATAACCGTATCATAAGCAACAATACAATAGGGAGACGGATCAGTTTCAACTACTTTGAATTCAACAGCTCTCATGCCTCCTCGAACAATGAAATTATCATCTTTGTGTATAGGTCTATACGCTTCTAAGAAGTATGGTTTAAGGAATACTTCAAACAAATTTCTATAGTAAAAATAAATATAAATTCAAAATTATTGTATAAAATATTATACTGTAAAAGTATTAAAATGTTTACCCAGTTAATCCTTCTACTGTGTCATCAATAGGTAGAACATGAATGCGTTTTCCATACTTTACGTCTGGACATTGTTGTATTTGTACTATGTCTGATATTCTGACACGTAAATTATTACGTACAACTCTATTCATGCGTACTTTTTCATCTGGGCAAGTTTCATCAGATAAAACAATACAAACTGATTCTTTACGACGTTTTCCTTTTAACAAAACAGTATCTCCACGAAATAATTGCAACTCATCCATTTTAGCCTAAATTTAACAAACACAAATAATTATTAAATGCAATGAGTTATATTTAAATAAAATTCTGGGGTTATAAGCAAACACATATATAGTTGTTTTTTGGCATAGAATGAATTATTAGGCTAGCGTCCCCGGTTTATTTGTTGTGTACATGCCCGGGATAAATGTTTTAATCAGGTAGGCCATATTAATCAAGATAGAAGAAGGAAGTGTACAGTTGTTTTGTGTTGGTTTTTAGTTTCTGATACATAATGGATGGGGAGGTGTTGGCGATTTCCTCTTTCTTGGCAAACATCTCAGCTAAAAAGCAAAATCACCAGCAACCTAACCAGGAACTAAGCGTTAAGACACAACCACCTTATCCCACATAGCCACGGCACCCCTCCCCACAATAATCTACATCAGACACCGGCAACCTTTGAACCTATTTATGGCGGCCCTCATATAGTAAATTTAATTTTATATCTCAATTTGTAGATATAGAGCAATCATTATAGGGTTTTCATTTGTAGTTTATAAATATATAAAATTTAAGGTACGAGCTTATCTCAATAATTGATGTCAAAGTTCTAATCTAATATACTTGGTGATGATAAAGTTGCATTATAGGACAAATGTCTTTCTGATTGTTGGTATTTAAAATGTTTGTAGCTATGTGTTTAGTGCTGTTCTTTGCAACGTTGTGTTATAAGAAAATGTATTAATATTACAAGATAAAATTGTATTTTTAAAAAATATGACTGGCTAGGTAAAAAAGGTTACTGCATTATAAAATGTATTTAATTGAATACAATATATGCGTATACATAAATAGTAGGATACCTAGGGTATCTTAGGTATAACTTGAAATTATATTGTTATGTCTTTGTTACCTGGGATAATGCAATAACTGAATTATCATCGTTGATTGCTTCTTCAACAATAAGCCTATTTGGACGATCCTTTTGCTTCAAAATTGCAGTGGCCAACTCCTCTCTGAAAATTCAAAATTAAATTTAGAATTTGAGGAAAATTAACCAAGTTGAACAAAACCTAATTTAAGGGACATGTAACTTTTTAAGGTAATCAATTCTAATATATATCATCCTGTTGATAGAAACAACCAGGCAAAATATATTATTTATTATCGGGTATGTTACTGTTCTAAGAGTATGATCAATAATTATTATATAAAATACTAGTAGAGCACAAAGAGATTTGTGTGCCAATACAGTTGTCTTAAAATAATCGCCGCGCTCACACATAATAGCCTTTGTCCGATGGACTAGTGAGTAGGCGACAGTTGTGTGACAAGCGATTTTCGATTTTAATCGACGGCGCATGAACGTGTTTTTAATTCTTTCGGTCGGTGCGAGGGGAAAATAAATCAAAACAGGAACAAGCGAAAACCATGAACGACCAAGGCGAACCAATGGTTTTCGACGGTCGGAAATAAATCGTGCGAATTTCCGCGTTACACAGCGGTAACGAAGAGACCGTGTGTCTACGGTGGTACGGCGAAACGGAAGACGTTTCTTCGCTGCGGCGGATAAGGAGGTTTCGTTCGTGTAACAACTCACCCTTTTGCTGGTTCGGACATGTTGGCGTTTACGTGTGCTTATAAAATGTTTATCGACGACGACGTTCGCTCGTCGCTTCGGGTACCGGTCGGTCGCGGGGCTGGGCGCGCGAGACGTTCAAAAATCCGGCGGACTCGGGCGCTGGATACCAATGCTGGTACGGTCGTCGAATAAAACAACAACCGGCGGCGGACAAATGGAACGGCTGGAACGACAACGGGTGCGAGAATAGCGCAACAATAACGAAGTATGAACGGCTCACACGACACAAAAGCGATGCCCGTCGATTGCGATTGCGTGTGTGTAATTCGGTGGTTCGCTGCGACTCGGCCGCAACGTCGGCGGTGGAGTGGTGGGGGTGGGGAGGCAGGGACCGGGAAATCAAAAGAGCACAATCATGCCGTGGCCTAAGATGGCGGCCGGTGTGGGAAAAACGGTCGTGCCAACGGTAGGCCGGCGGCCGGCGCGATCGTCCCGCGCGCCCGTCCGCCAAGGCCGTCCGCGACCACACTGTCGGCCGCCCGCTGATAACGCCGCCGCCGCCCCGAGCGAACGATGTTTGTTTACGTCGCGATAACAATGGAATACGTAACATCGCGTCGACGCGTCGTATTCGGGCAACGCACCGATGCGTCAGCCGCGCAGGACGATAAACAGTGATCAGCTCCGGCGGCGACGGCCCTACTCGTGATAACCCGCGCTGCCGCCGTCCGTATCATTATTATTACCTAATTACCTATGCGTTATTGTTAAATGTTTATCGTCGTCGTTGTTTGACGTCTCGCGACTAGGTTCGACTAGGTTCCCAAGTCGATCGTATTATTTTCATTCGCCGTTCGCGTACCGTAATATCATCACTGTCGATCGGTCGTCAACAACGGCGCGCGTACACCGGTGCCATAAACGATATCGGTTAGCGAATAACCCACGGCCAGCGGAGTGACCGTACCAGCATCGTTGTACCCCGTCGTTCACGATGGCCGGATTGAAAGGTAAACGCTGTGGGTGACCGTCCACTGTTGTCCAGCCGTTATTGTCGCGTTCGCATCCCCGAGTCCACAACGCGCGACCGTCGTGCGCACAACTAAATGTCCTCCGCTGTGAAGTTGTCCTCCCGACTGTTGGCCATCGACTAATTTCACGTCTAATACTTTATCTTTGTTTCACAATTCTGTTAAGCTTAAAACCAACTAGTCGTTTGACTTCACACCTATTAGTATACAAGGCCCTTTTAGAATTTTCTTTTTCATAGTCTTATTCGATTTTTACCACCAACCCGACTACTCTTTAGAAACTGACACTATGAGTTATAAGTCCAAGTCCACAGTTTAGAAATTGAGCTGGTTTCACATGAGCCACTTAATACATTGCCATAGAAAAAACAACTATGTAAGGATATGTTTAGACATATTACCAAGCTACTAACTTGTTCCAATTATATTTCCTTTCTAGAAATTGGATCATGATAAGTAACGGTAAATCAGCCCATATCAAGGAATCCATTGACGGGGGTAAAAATATTTCCAGTAGTAGTCTCTTTTTTGAACCATCATTATCAATATTATATTTTTCCTTAAAAATTTGACACAACTTTAATAATTACTTTTCTTAACTTACTCTTTCTTGTATGGTCATAAATAACATTAGCTATTCCATATTATGTAGGTACATAAAAGTCATGTCTTTTATGACTTAAGTTTTTCGAAATAAACAATATTTTGAAATAAGTGTAGTAGGTATACAAATAACAATTTATAATTACCAAAGTAAAAAATAAAAGACATAATTATGCATATATACAGTTTAAGATAGGTATTATTCATTTTTTTTGCATGATTTTCAATAACTGACAATTTTTAGTTATGCATATAAAATATAACAAAACTAATAAGAAGTTATATTATTTATTATTATGTCTTTGTTCTTTTTGCTTATCAGTTATCACTTATTGCAACTAGACTTATTAAAATTTAATTGTTTTTCAGTAAAAGTGAAGCAATGAATTTATTCTTATTTTTTTATCATTGGTTTATTTGATGGAAAATAATTCTTTCACCATTTCATATAAGACATTAACATGATTTAGAACGGAACTTTGTACTATATTATTTTCATAACTTATAATGCAACTATGTTTTAATATATTTGTCATTTGACAGTTTAATTATTAAAAAATGTATTTATAAATAGTATTAAAATTGAATTATTGATTTTAAAACAAATAACCATATCAATTGTTTTTATTACATTTCATTAAAGATAATTATTGTTTTTGAAGATAATTAGAAACACTCAATACATATAAGCCAATAAGGTTTTGCCAGTTATCATAATGTTTAACTTCAAGTATACAAATCAATCCATTAACTACTTAGATAACAGACTATATTTCTGCAATGTTAAATATTTAACTATTTAAAATGGTTAGTTTTTTATAATAAACATGCCTGTGTTTACAATCTATATTTATTTTGGTTCTTTTTCTTAACCATTTTGTTATCTGATTCTACTTTTCATAAAATCATACTTTTAAAATAGAGAACCTATAAAAAAGTATAATCCAAAAATTTATAATATGAAAGGTAATATTATGTTATGATAATAATATATTTTTGTATTGTAAGAAAAAAAAATGTTCTCAAAATTATTCGTACAATCACAGTCATTACTGATTTTACCATGTTTTGCTACTTTTTTTAAGTATTAATATAGTCATAAAATAGTAAAGTAATTATTAACAATTACCGGTTTATGAATATGGGAATATTTTTGTACATTGATCATGAAAGACTTTTACTTGAATAAAATGTTAAATAAGTACAAATGAAATGTATAACTAAAATCTTTTAAAATAAATATTTCTAGATTTACAGGGTAAAATATTTATATGTTGGGCAAAAAAAAAATCCAATAGGTATCTACTTTTTTATTTGTGTTCAATATTATTTGTATATTTGTACCTTTATTGTCTAAAGCAGAAAACATAAATAACAAATGTAGAAGAAAATCTCTTTTTTTTGTTAACTTTTTCCACTGAAAGATAAATTATATATTTTTGTTTTATTTATATTAATTAGTTTATTACTATTGCAAAACATTTTATTCAAGGTAGGCAGGTATGATAATAGTCCAGAAAAAATGGAACTATATTTATTAATATGACCATGTATTATTTATTATATATTATAACTATATCCAGTATTCTTAGTTATTTAACAAACTTTAAAAGTATCGATTATGTATTTAAATAAAATATTTATACAATCATAAATAGAATGTGGTATTTGTATGTATACATACATACATACATGTAAATTTATACAAATATTTTTACATATTATTATAATATGGCATTATACATAATGATTGTCTCCGTAAGCTAAGCTTGTTGTGAATACGTGCTGTTGAGTTCAGTAATTTGTCTAGTACAAAAATGGCTATCTATTTTTGGGTCTAGAATTCAAATTTGGTTTTTAGAGCTTTTAGACAATAGACACGAGTGTCACTCAATATGCGAATTAGTATAATGTGTTTTCAGGGCATATTCTTGTATTAGTTTAAAATAATAATACATTTATAAAATAATTTATAAAGTGTTCTTTTTTTATAAATATTAATTTTTTTGATTTAAAATTTATGAATTTTTATAATACTTTTTATTTTAGTTTTCTTATTTCCTCGATTGAATAAATCTTGACAATTGTTTTGATTCTTTAAACTTTTAGTTGTAAATCTCTTGTGTATGTTTAATTTTATGAAAAAAAGATAGAAAACATATACAAAATAACTAAATAGATATACACTTATGCATTACAATGATTTCAAAATCAATTATAGACTTGTTATTATTGTATTCTATCTATATGTATATAATATTTAATTTCATTATCATATAATATTTATTAATACAGTTATATTCTGGAAAATACTCAAATATTGGATTAACAGAATTCTAAACAGAAAGCTAAAGGAAAATTGATTAAACGTCTAACTCAATTCAAACATTATATTTTTATTACCGTTTTATAACATAACTCAATTCTGGAAATTTTGTTGGCCATCAATATTTTTTCATTGCCAAGAATAAAAAAAATACAGATAATTATTATGGTCATAGGAAATTAAATTGAGTCTATAATTGTCATTGAAAACTTCTTTATTGTATGACTTTTTCATGTTTACAAATTTAACCTAACTAAATGTTTAGGTCATTAAAACTGAAAAGTAGCTATAATGTTATAATAACCAAAGTAATCTGAAATGTATGATTGTATATTTATGAATCTTAATAAAGTTAAGTTAATATTTAATGATTGTAATCAATGACAATTTAAAATATTATTATAAAGTATAATACTGTCTACTAAATGATTACTGTTTAAAAAAATTTAACTTGGGGAGATTTTATTGTGGTTTTTATTCCTGAGAATCAGAAATCTAAATATGATATTAATTTTTTAGAATCATTAACCGTAGTAAATTTTAAAAATAATGTGTTTTAACAACTAAATATTTTTAATTTCATAAAAAAAAAAATTCATTTTTATATTTTAATGTAAAATTGTATTATATGTATTTTTGTTATTCTTATTGTTTACTATAAATATTGATATATACAGATTATTTTAAATTCTTTATAAATTGTTTGTTATTTAAAGTATGTTTCTCTGTATATTTTTTTGATTTAATATAACAATTTGTAATTAGTTATTCATATAATTAATTAATATTGAAATTTTATTTTGTTTCATGATCTCTTTGGTTACTTCAACTTGATGTTAAATAGCGTAAGTTATCAATTTTGTATGTTAAAAAAGATTTTAATAATTTTAAGTAAAAAATACGTAATACAATATAATAATTCAAAATTAATATACATATTTATAAATTAAAATTATATTAAATATTTTACTCTATGGGCTTTTAATTTATTTTTATCTTTTTGCAGGTTAATGAGCTTAGCATTTGCTGGATCAATTGGTATGACATTGGTCATATTAGCATGTGCATTACCAGATTTAAAGTACAAGTTATTTAATTAATACCCAAACAATTTTAGCATGTTTAATAATACCTAATTAATTTGTTTCAGTTCTTGGTGGCCATTTATAGTAGTGGTATTTTACCTGTTTGCACCATTGCCAACAATGTTGATGAAAAGGTACAATGATTACTCGGGATCCGGTAATGCTAACATGGAGTTAGCTGTATTTCTCACAATGGGTATAGTGGTATCATCATTTGCCTTACCTATAATAATGGCCAGGGTTAATACTGTAAGTTTTTATTTTATTCAAATGTTCATGTAAGGATTTGATTAATAATTTTTTTTTAATAACCCTATCATTTTATTTTAGATTGCGTGGACAGCCTGTAATTTTACATTGCTTGGAAACGTAGTTGTATATTTGACGTTTATAGGATTTTTCTTAACACTCTATCAAGAAGACACTGATTATAGTTTATGGTAATATATTAATTAATTCATATATGTTCAAATGCTTATTCTTTATCTTAAACTAATATTTTATATTAATTAATTAATAGTCAGTACTCTGAAAGCAGGTACCCATTTTAGTTTATTTATAGTTTTATTTTTTTTCCTTAATTTGTTTATTAAAATATTATTTTATGCCTAGATAAAACACAATTTACACTTACTAGATGGATCAAAGGATTTCTAATTCTACTTTTTTTTTATAGAAACCATTTATTATTAATATTTTTATTTAAATTAAAGTTCACTTTCAATAATATTATTTTAAATGTAACTATTATAATATAAATATGATTATCTAAATTTAAGAATGTACTGACATAAGTAATATATTTTTAATGATTTGTTGGTTTGAGTTCATATAATTATTTTATATTTTATGTATGCATAAAATATCAATTAATACGTATTACATTGTATTCATGTTTTTAAATAAAAAAAAAAAATCAGAAACTTGTATGATTGAAAGTACACATAATTTTCATTAATATTATAATAATATTATATTTGTAGGTTTATGTCTATTTCATATTATATTAAATTCTACTCAAACCAATGTTTTCTAAAAGTTCATTATAAAATTTATTGTTGTCAAAAAACCTAATAAGATAAACTTTTGAACATTGTATATATTTTTATGTATAAATTATTATTTTAGTTTGTTATTTTTAATTGATATAATTACTGATATAATTTACTGATATAATTTATTAGGCTTTTATAGTTTTTGATTCATTCATGTTAAGATATTGTAAAACATTATTTTAATTAATTTTGTACAGGGGTTGTAATAGTAAATTAAAATATATTTATTATTTTAAACCTTTTTTTATTAATTTTAATTATTGTTTGTTTTTGTACTCTGTGGAAGTATCTCAAAATAAAAACAGGTACCAATTTGTTTTAAAAATATAATATTATGGAGTATTTTACAAAGAATACCTTGTAAAAATTGATTACATTATTCAATGTATAAAAACATTGGAGCTTTTAAATAAAAAAAATAGTAAATTGTCTAAACTAAATTTTTTTAATTTTTTATTAGATCTTAATTTATTATCAGAAATTCTTTCATTAAAAATGTTTAAATAAACAACATTTTTGATATGCATACTTTATTTCAGTTACAAATAATTCAACTGTAATATTGGTTGAATTAAGGTAGCATGTGACTGACTAATCTTTTTATGTTCAGACAATCTTTATAATTAGCTACTGCCTGGCAGAAATAATCAATTCAGTATGACCATTTAATTGAGTCAAATTTCTTTATTCAATCTTGTAATGTAATCTTTCCACATATTCTTATAACGCTATTCTGCAATTCTCTAACTGATCTTGAATATATATAGTTTCATATCTGATGCAATTTTTTTTTTTTGGACTGATCAAATTTTTTTTATTAGTAACTGCATCTAATGTTGTTGAATATATCTAATTCTATACATTTTTTTTCTTAAATTGTTGTATTACATTCTTTTTATGCCTGTTATCACATATTTATACAAATATAATTTGTAGCTCATCACTGAGCTCCATGAAAAGTAAAATTAATCATGGTAGAGTGTTGTCTTGTATTAGTTTCTAATGTTTATGATAATAATTTACATGTGGATAACGTGCACTATGCAATAAATGTTTAAAATGTGCAATATAAGTATAGAATATTAAGCTTGGCTCAGGGTTGAATAAAGCTTCTTAAGTTTAACAGTACCAAGTATAAATTATAGCATGAGTCATATGATGGAGAATTATGTAATGATTATGTACTCATATTTAATTTCACTTTTTACTTATTAGATTAAAATAGATTATATTATGCTATTTTGGTTACAAGTATATGGCAAAGCAAAGAATTCAAATTATTATTTTAAATTAAATATTTATGAGAAAATCAATATAAATGGAAATGGAAGTGAACAGGAGGGTGTATCGTATATCTGCATCAAATAATATTTTATGAAAACTGATTTTAAAAAATGTTTCTTGGGGTGGACATATAATTCATAGTGGTTTATTAGTTCTTAATAGTTTTTAAACAAGGGTTTTTTAAGCTTTTGATTTAACTTAGTGTAACTTGTTACTGTTTGACAATTAGATTATAAAAAACAAAAATTACAACAATTTAAGATCAAAAGATAAATAGTACCTAGGTAGTAAGTACACAACTAGAAAATACTTTAAGATTTATTTAAAAATTTAATTATTTAAGTGAAAACTGGGACGAAAGGAATTTAACAAAATAGATTGTTGTATTAAAATGTACACCAAAGTTGGATAGAAAAGACAGGAAGACCTGTTAAAATGAAAAAAAGAGAAATGGACATTGTAAAGCAAGTAGCTGAAACAGAAATTGCTAACTATATCAGTTAAGTGACGAGGACAAAAAGAAGAGGAATTTAAGTCTATAGTACAAGTATGGGTTGGCAGAGTGTTATGGTTTCCAGTTTCCACTATGTGGAGCTGGTTTATTTAGGGTTGAAGTATCAAGATAATCAAAGAATGGAAAGGAATTGGATTTATTCTAGGAAGCCAAGGCATAGATGTCTGTCTACTATTTTGCTTATATGCAATAGGTAATCAAATTACAATTATATGCACTGTTCTAAGTTCTTTATTCAGTATTTATGAATAATGAAACCATATTAAGTATAAAATCAAGTATACCTAAAACTATGTGAAAACACATGAATATACTAAAAATTATAAACATTTTTACATTACGTATGCACTCAATCCATTAATCCTTATGAGTTATGAGTTATGTCATATTAACATTATATATTTAAACATCTCGATAAGCACAGTTATAATATGTGATAGGGGCTCTGAACAATTTCAGATGTGGTCGCAAGTTTTATTTTACCTATAAGGTAATAGTAGGAAAAAATGAGAATCTGTGTAAAATATTTAACGCTTACTGAAATGGCTTTTAACTGTAAGCTTTAAGTATAATATAATGTGTGCATTATAGCTTGTATAATACACACGCCCTCGAGCTGTCCTCCATAGCTTGTGGTGGTATAGGGAGAAACAATTCACTCATTTAATTAAATTTGATTACTTATTTTAACAAATAATAATAAACGTTGTAGGTATATTAAATATAATATGTTAGGTATATTTATACCATATAACATATTGGTATCGGTTGTCCTGGTATATTTTCATATATTAATAAATATTAATATGTTTTTGCTTAATTATAAACTACAAAAGGTTTAATGCCACACTATATGTTGTGTGTAAAGACTTTAATTTGAACATCGTGTAGAACGTTATATGAGATTTCATTGAATTTATTATTCATGAAGTCATGAATAATATAAGCGTACAGGTACAATTAAAGTAATACACGGATTAGATCCCAATGAAAAGTCTATTATGTGATTAATTTTATCAATATGTACCTAATAAAGCGTTTCCCAAATGTACGACAAAAAATAGTTTCGAGGAAACCTAATGCCTAATGCCTAAAATGAATCTGATTTCAGAGTACCTATACATGCTTTTTAATCAAACAGGTACTGTTAGTGTCGACAGACTTCCACAGTCCAAAATAACACATGAAACTTTCTCATCCATTATTTCCTTACATTGTATGGCTATAGCGTAGTGTATAGTAATATTTTTTTGTATTTAAAATATAGGAAAACGTTTTTTTTTTCAAATTAAATAATATTGAAGTGTATTAAAATGTTCACATAATATCTTGGTCATCCCATGGGAATGTTTTTACATTTTGGGGATTGCTGCGCTATCAAATTGACTGAAAAATATTTTTTTATTTGTTTTCAGTACTCTGCAATTGACAGAATAATAGTAGGTCGAAAATGTCGTTTACTTATAATCTTCTTATCTCGTTATACAAAACGGAGCGTGACGCACACCACACCACCCATCTACCGCTTTCAATCTTAAAACTTTTAATTATGACATCGATTTTTATTTCTTATCAGTTATTATTATAAAATATAGTGCTCAATACAGTTTATAATTTATATTGATTTTAGTTTTGACATTCATTTTACCTTTGAAAATAGTTTTTTAAGCAGGGATGTCTTTAATTGACTAAAATCATGTGAAATTGGGGCTCATAAATAATAATCGATCTTATCGTTTACTTATACACATTGTTCGTATATATCATAATAAAAAATGGCTCGCACAACAAAATATTTGTCTATATTATTTAAAATCAATGATCATACAACAACGTACATACGTATACGTACAGAACAATAGACAATAATATATTCATAAAGAAACTGCACTGGCACAAAATAAAGTAAAAAATATGTGTATATTTATCGAAAATATTATAAATACATATAAGTAAATGCGGTATATTATATAATGTTAACCTTAAGGAATTTATCTTTTCGATAAGATTGGCGAGTTAGTTTACTGTTCTATAGTTTATAGGTACTAATTAGTAGTTATACAGTATTTCATTTTCAAATCATTTTTAATTTATTTGCAGCAGCTCTAAAATCTGAACCATTCGCAGTGGCTTTATTTGGAAATCGGAATACCGGAAATATCAAACGACATTTGATATAACGACGTATCTGATGGCCGGATAATAATCGCTTACGGTGATTAAGGTTTACGAAGGCATTATTTTTTTGTTTGTTCACCAATACTTTTAAAGCGCATGATATTTATTCTGTGGAGCTACCTTTGATGGATTCTACGTCATACTCCATGTGCTCAGTGACGAGTCCGTCCGATGCCGATACGGTTTCAATATACACTGCGAAATCTGTGTTGGACGAATACTCGCTAACACTGAAAACCTCTCTTGGTGGAATATTAAATTTGGTTCTGTAATAAATCATCGAATAACTGTGTTGATATAAAGTGTTGTGGTCGTTATGGATGTTGTACCGGACGAGTTGAAATCTTGTCGAACTAAAACGAAGTATGTTTATCTTGGTCCCACGTGATTTCGTCTGAAAAGTTTTCGCTGTATTTATAACACTACGTGGTATGACCTTATGAAATGAAAACTCAATCGTTAATCCGGGTTCTTGGCCTATAAATCGCAGTCCGCATTGGAAAGAGAAAAATCGAGTTCTGCATCGTATAATTCCGTAGCACTGTAACAGGGTGCATTTACATAGGTAATCCAAACGATCGCGGGTGGGTATAGCCGTACAGGTATAAGTTTTTATCCTCTTGTATTTATTTTATAGCGTAATATATATGCATTATGCAATATTACAATATATGAATTAATCAAGGATTAAATGTATTCACTTGTTTATTCTAGTTTAAAATATATTTTAAACCAATCTACTTTACCGGTGCTAATCTATAAGACCAAAACCATAAAATTAGGGAAAATATGAACCTGGAAATTTTTTATTCTTTAACAAAATAAATAAAAAAATATATTTTTTAATGTTTTATAGGTTAAAATAATTATTGAGTAGATTATTTTTAACCATGCTTATTGTAAATATTTCCTTTTGTAAAAAAAATAAAAGTTTTAAAATTTAATATAATATGTAGATTAATATAATAGGGAAGGAAAGTAAATTTGTGATTACATTTTTATTATCAACAAGTTTTATTACTGGTAAATGAAGCGACAATTTTATTGGGTAGGAAATGAATTTATGGAAAAATATGTTAGCATGATTTGATTATGTGATTTGTGGCATGGTGAGGCGGAACGGTCTGCCGCAGACGCTCTTCGGTGGCTTTAACAAATAGATCAATAAAAAAATGTTTTTGATTATTTATACAACTAATGTAGTTTTTCTTGTATTTGTGCAAATTATGTACATCCCACCACAGTAAATATAAATACATAAACTACTTGTAGTTATATGCTTATTAAAAAAAAGGTATTGCAAATTGAACGAATGCAAATCATATGTGGGCCTCTGGGATGGCGGATGGCCTCTGAGCCAGTCTCAATTTATATTGATTTAATTATAATGCAAATCATATAATATTGATGGCATATATCGTGACGTTAAACAAACACCAATTTTTTGAGAGTCGACTACCAATAACCGCTTTTATTAAAAAAAAAACTAGAATCCATTATGGATTGCCGGTAATCAATACAATTTTACATTTTAAACAATATTATTTCGATTATCTTATTTTATCGAACCCGGTTTTTTCACTGTGCCATTTTTTTTAAAAAGTTTCTTTCAAATTTGGCTTAGAATATTAGTAATACTTGAGATTAATTTCCAAATGAATCTTAGAAATATTTCTTCTCCGATTGCCGGCCTACGAGAGTTGCTTATTATCTGTAATGCTATTAGTCCATAAATAATTAATATTTAATATTTTGAAAACGCCAGTTCAGTTTTCGCATACACTCGTATCGTATACGCCCAGTTGGCTTGATGTACACAACAGATATATTTAGGTTCCGTCACTCAGACCATCGAACAAGTTAATATCGAGACCGTACGTAAGGGTTTTTAACGAAAAAGAGCGCTGTGCAAAATAATTGTCTTATAAAAATACCTTAGGTGTTTTTCTGTATCACTCGAATAACTGACCACGAAGACGAGCGCTGGATGTTCAAGAGTGAGATGACATTTACATTTCCAACTGACCACGATAATGAGCACTGGATGAAAGGTGTTGACCTTCCTAAAACCAAAAAGATCCACTTGCCACAATATTAGAGCAGGAAATATCACTATTTGTATTTCAGAGATTCCTTTAAGGCAAACAATCTTTTAAAACAAATATAAATAGTTTATTGATATAAAAAAGTTTGAATGTAACGAAAGACTTTAAAACAAATAGACAAATAAATAAAATATACTTCGTCGAAACGGCTAGTCCCGACAAAATAGAGAAGAGTACGTCTTCCGTCTTTTACCTCGATATACACAGCGCGATATTGGAGGCAATATTTCCTAATCACGCAAGCCGACCGGAAGCGGCACTTAATATAATAATATATGTACTTATCAGTAGGACTCGAATTTATATACCTATGGTATATGTACGAGTATTTACATAACCAAAGTATGTACAAGTTATAGTGTGCTAAAATATGTACATAACCAATATGATTCATTTATAAAATTAATGGGTGCTTAGTTGAAAAATTCTGTTAAATGTTAAATTACAAATAAATAATACAATAAAAAAATAATGAATTTATTACGCGTGTATTTTAAAATTTTAAAATTTAAAAAATCGCCTATTCGGCCGTAAAATTGATGAACAAATTTTTTCAACTTCGACTGATTTTATTAGACAATATTGCTCATTAACTATGTCTGAAGGAGAAAGTTCTACATCCAATGAAACTTCGGAGGAAAGATCAGGTCGATAAAATGTTATCTAAAAATAAATTGACAAAATATATAGTACTATACTAGGAAACATTTTTAAAATAGTCTAAATAATATGTAAAAACATGTATTTAAGATGAAATATGTAAAATCAAATATAAATAATTTTAAAGAAAATAACGTCAAATACATTTACACTTGCCTAAATCAATTTATGTTGGCTCAATGAAAATATGTATTTACATATAAATCCGCGCCTTAGCCTTACTTATTAGTTATGAGTGGGGCTGGGATTTGCAATTTTCATTTTTTTTCGAAAGGTTGCTGTACGATATTTTTATAGTCATAAATCCGATACATGTACTTCTGAACGAGGATAAGAAAATTTGTATTGGAATTTTTTGCACTTTCCGACAATTTTTAGTTTTAATTAATTTTTTAAATTTTTAGGGCATTTTAGAGTTTTTGAATTTGAAATTTTATTTTAAGATTTCTACATACCAATATAAATACAACTAATTATTAAGTAGGTATAAGTACTCATAATTCGTATTACATTTTGGGACAATAGATAAAATGTCAAGAACCAAATAACTTAAATCGGTAAAATCAAATTAAATAATATTTTCAAGGTGAAAAACAAAGAAATTGAAAAACCAATTTTCCAACAACTTGATTTCTGGAGATGCTGGTTTTTTCACTAGGAGGGCAGTTAATAGACTGTAAGCACTAAAGAAATAGGATAATTTATGGTAAAAATGAATAGTTAGTGTCAATATTAATACTTCATTATTTTAATCTGGATTAATTGTTTATACATTTTTGAAATTGATACGGTACTAATTTATATATGTTTCTGGAAACTCAATGATATTTTGATACCTGTAATAATATTTGAACTATATTGTACATGTAAGCGTGGTTTTGTATCTCTATATATTTGATACAATGGAGAAATTGTCGTCTAAAAATAAAACTACGTGAATAGATTGACGTACTATAGTCGTGAGTAATTGAACGAGCGAGTTGTATAAAAAAAAAATAGTTCAAACGTGTTCGTGGAAATCAACAAAACTGTTAATTAAGTAAAAATGTTTAACCAAACCTAGAACTAGATATAAATAAGCAAATGGTAATTGTTTGGTATTTATGTTCAGAAACCATGATAATATGTACCCTTAAAATTACCAAGAAAAATGTATGAGGAAACAGTTGTGCCCGTTTATATATATATAACAATTGTTTGTGTTAAGTTCTATAAAGCGTTTGAGATTTTCTTGAAATTTTCTGGATTGCTGTAAATGACATTTGGTTAATACATGATAAAAGCAACTATTATTATTTTGGTTTAATGATTGATTGGTTTAATTTTAACTTCGGTTCAAAAAATAAACCATTTGATCTTAAAGTCCCCTTTTGAGTTTCTATACAAATGAAACTAAAATATTTAATGAAATTCTATTACGTGAACATTTTGTAATTTCAAACTTAAGTAAGTACCTTATACGTTTTATAAGTGAAGGATTAAATGAATACGTTTTTTTTTTTTTAAATTTACGATGTTTCTGTGATCACTGTAGTAAAAAGTATTTTGATTTGAAACCACCAATATTGAAATACGTGAGTTTCATCGATTCAATTTGTACAGTGCGTTTAAATTTACATAAATTAATCGCTCCAACGTATATATATTCATAAGTGTTCATTTGAAATGGAGATGAGGTTGATTATTTGAGGTCGTCTAATTTGGACCGTCGCGGTAAACGAAATATTTGGTAGATTACGCGCTCAATGGTTCGGTCGGAATTCCGAAAGAAATACGGTTTGTGGGTAATTTGGGTTGATTTGATTTCGCTACTTGGTAGCGCAGAGATAATATAATATAATCCTAGTGAATTTAACGATAGGACGCGCCGCTGTACCGTTAATAAAACGGATGCTCTTGGTTGTATCTTTTAACCACTCCGCGGCGCAATAATTCACCGCACGAGCGACATTGCGCGCGTGTGTGCCTTAATTCCGAAGTTGTTTTTAGGCGACTCAGCCGCGGGTTCTAGATTTTGTTGATGGAGTAAATAATAAATTATGGTTACACAATGTATCATCAAAAGCATTTTATTGACAAATATTGATTGACGGTTAAACAAATAATTATACGAACGTTCAGTGACTGTAATTTTGTCCATTGGATATTGCATTTATTTACAACTCGTTAACACTATTATTGATTAATCCTTACGCGCACCGAAGAAATGGATACCTGAGATTTATGTTAATGTTTTTTTTTTTTTTGTTTTTTGAAGGTGCCTCCGATCCGCAATAGGTTGATTCCCGAGACTTTTCTCATATATTAGTTAATTCCCGCGTCATTAAGAGGTACGTACGAGTTAATTCCCAGGTCATTAGACATTTTGTTCAATATTTAGTAAAATATACAGCCTATTAGCATAACCCAAGAAACACCACAAGGAGGTTTTGGCTGACAAGTTTCTCAAAAATGTTGTTTTTTTTAGTTTTTTCATATTTTGAAAATCATTCAATTTTTATTTATTAATTATTTATTGAATTATATTATATTTATTATTATACCGTGACATCTCTTCTCTTAAAAAAAATTGTTTTTCTTGTTGTTTTTTAGATTTCTTAGTTCCATATTACTCCTGCATTTAATATACGTTTCTGATTGTACTTCTAACAGCTCATTTATAAATACAAAAATATTTGGGTGCCCACTATAAAAACAACTGCTGAGCTTAGAAAGAAAACTCTCACAACTATTCGTAGTTCTATTTAAAGTAGTTGAGAATTGAGCCCATATATTGGGTGGAAAACTAGCTTCTGGAGAAATATAATAATCTATTGATAATTGATATACAACAATAGGGAATCAACTCGTACTTACCCTCTAATGACCCGGGAATCAACTCAACGGTGTTGGTGCAGGTAAACAGGTACCCGGGAATCAACCCGTACGCAGCCCTCCGATCGGTAGGTTCCCGCTGACCTCTCAATACCCGAATCCCGGCCCTGGACTCCGTCGCGCATAATAATCAACTGCGTTCACGGCACGTCACACACGGTCTCGTGGGCACGACGATTTTACGCGCGTGTGACTGCGTGATAGCACCGTGTGTGTGTGTTTATCGATCAACTCGTACAGTAAAAATAACACCGTAGTAGTATTAATACAGTGAAACCTCTGAATAGCGGACACTCTCGGTCACCAATATTTTGTCCGTTATTCAGAGGGGATACATTTTTTAAATTTTATAAATTTCTACTGAGTTAGACACAATATCCGCAATCTGTGTTTTTCCAACTTGAAATTTTTCTGCGAGTGCACGAATTCCTACGTTTCCGTTGTTTTTACGGTAATCTAAAATGTCAACTTTTTCGCGAGGCGACAACCGCTTTTGTTTTAACGTAGTCATCACGTCGAAAACCGTCACTAACTGACATACTTTTGTCATAAAACTCATAACCGTTTCACCGATAGCCGAATTTGTCGTAATCTTATCGTCACATAACGAGTTTGTTATCGTAATTACATTATGTAAATACGTATTATTTTCAAATAAAGATAAAAATAATGTCCGCTATTCGGAGGTTGTCCCATTGAAAAGTAGTGAAAATGTCCCCGTTTCCAAAAAAAACGTCCGCTATTGAGAGGTGTCCGTTATTGGGAGGTGTCCGTTAGTGCAGGTTTCACTGTATTATCGCTCGTACAACTGTTGTTGGGCAATAATAATTGCCGGGCGCATTTTATAGGCAATATAGGTACACGCCGGTGTCGCGGTCGACCGCGGAGACTACCGGTAACGCCTGAACGTATGGTGACGTGGTTAGGAATTTTCAACGGTGATCTCATAAATAATTATCACTCATCACAACGGATTACGGGTGTTTATGCCAAAAACATAAGTAAGAAAGCTCTATGGGTCAGGCCCACCAAATTTTTTGTAACAGTTCATAGCTGTAAATGTAGAAGTGAGTGTTTTTTTTTTTAAGTTATATGATTTGGATAAAATATCATAGTTGTAATATTAAATCGTTTAAAGGAAAGCCATTGGGAGAGGCGGGCGGGTGTTAGGTACGATGTGAAGTGCGTACGTATTTATTTTAATTATGATTATTAACTAATCTTTTATTTATTCATTGTTCTTTGTCACGTGTTCGCGGCGGTTAATGTTTGCGCGAAACATCTGTCCACCGCAGAACTGAAAACGTGAAAGGTAGTCGAACACCAAACAATCGATATCGTCCGGCGTAACGTTAACGATTTGTCAACGTTAATGCGGTTGATTATTATCTCAATAGACGTCTGACGGGCTTGTTTGCGATTTCAGCGAATTCGTTTTCGGCGTTAAATATTTTTACGTCTACTCAAACGCGGCAAGAAAGGAAAAACAGCCCCCGTGGGTAAAGCGACAAAAGCGTTTGCGGTGCGTTCGTCGTCTACATGTAAGTATCTAATGCGGTGGAGTTTGTGGTCCGATCGTATCCTGCACGTAGTGAAAAACACATCCCCCGAGTATTAATTTCATAAAGTATTACGGTGCTGCGCCGTAAGCGGAACATATGGGGGGGGGGGTTGGCCAGAGGAGGGAAAATTGTCTGATTATTCGGTTATACTTTGTTCTGTTTTATTGCACGGGCTGTTTACGATGACTATGATATAGCAATAGATAAAGAACATAAAAGATAGACATAAACACAATCAATAACGTATTAAATTGGTGCGAGAGATACGATTAAAACAAACGGTGTGGTCATCCAAGTGTTGGCTTAAGACATCAAACGTCTTCTATATAATATGTTAATTTATCGTGTTGTGATGGCGGTACTCAATGGAATGCTGAACCAGATGGACGCCGGGGAACAATTACATAGTTTTGTTTAAGAGGTCATATAAATAAATAATCATCCTTGGAAGTTCTTGTTTTTTAAAAGGTATTTCGTTATTTTTATGAGTTTTGTAAATATAGCAAAATGGCAAGACTTTTGCAGCAAGCCAAGAATTGAGGTGCAATACCAAGACCAAGACTAACAGGTCTTGGTCTTAGTTTGTTCATTAGTCATTACTTATAAGATGGTTTCGGTCCGTAACACTCAGCGATCGCTGAACGCGTGTTTCCCGCCTCCGTAAGCGGTCGGTCGCCCAACTCCGTACACGAGGACCACCACATACGCTCGTTTCACCTACAGTCGCGTGCACTAAAATATGAACAGGGGTAGCAATTTTAAATCACGGTACCCGTCATTCACCAAATACGTGCATTTTTATAATACGGAAAATCTTCGACGACTTCGGGGTACAGTTTTGTGTGTGCTCTCGTCTCAAACATGGAAACAATATAATTAGATTACTCGGGTAAGCTTAAAAAAATACATTTGATAAACTGCAATAATATACCTGATTTCAATCATCCACCTTTATAATACTATTACTTCCTATGGGCAGCTCTGAACCCTGTTGTTCCCAGTTTATCGGTACACAATATATACATGCGTTAAGGTACGTTTACACGACGGCAGTTGCTGTCACACGATGACGAGCAATTACACGGTGATTGTGTATCGTGCGATAGTGTGACATCAGTGTGTCATATACGTCATATAGTGTGACACTTGATGTTCAGGATAGGAGTTGGTGGCAGTTGCTGTCATATACTGTAACTATCTAGCCAAGCTTGATTATAATCATTTAAAAATAGTCGAGAGCATTGAAAATAACGTTGGCATCATCATTTTTTTTTTATTAAAAAACAAATTTTCATTACCCTGTTGCATGTCGGGTTTGAAACCAGTAGTAACAATATTCAAATGTTAAGATATTGAATGGTTTTAAAATGACTAAAAAATAATTGTGACAGTAGTATTACGTTTATTAACACTTTTAAGCAAACCAACATAAAACAAATATGTACAATAAAACGTTAATGATGATAACTGGCAGAGTTTCTTGATTGAATGGCTGGATACGTCTGAATTTGGTGCAGTATTGCAGTTCCAATATTGGCGCAAACAGGTATACGTACGCATTTTCTCTCGTTTTTGTTGTAATTGTAGAACTAAATTTCGAAACTTAAATGTTTATCAATTGTCGATAAATTTTAAATTTTTAACGAAGTCGATAAATGTGTTCAAAAAAAGATATTACCAAAAAATATGGTATTCTGACAAGTTTTCTTTCAACGATTTTAAAAATTATGAAAACATAACCAAGCAAGTGAAAGAATCTTCTCTTTTAAGTTACCTTAATGATATAGAAAATTTTTTACGAAAAAAGTACAATTTATAACAATTTAAATTATTAAAAGCAAACGAATCTAACTCATTATTTCTTTTAAATTATAAGATAAAAAATAAATTAAATTGTATTATGATATTTGAAGTTTTTTTTAAATACACTTAATATGGAAGTATATATAATTAACGCATATGTATGCAATTAATCAAAAATCCAAAAAATGTGTATTTTTATTTAATGAATTTCTCTATATTACGAATTATTTTAGTTGTTTATTAGACTTCGTGATATTGAAGTTTTACTGTAATACATGGTAGATTACAGCCCCTACCTTGATTAATTTGTGGCTCCGCTCCTAACTGTGATATTATTATTATACTACCATTATCGTGGTGTAAACATTTTGAATAATCAAAGATTTGATTTGTTTTTTTTACGTTAGAAAATTGAATTAGAACGCAAGACAGAGGGAGCAAGGTAATAACCCCCCCCCAATAAAATATCTGAGGTGGTAGAGTTATCTTCCTGTGCCCAAGCACCCCCAGATTACGTCCTATTGAAATCATTATGTTCACACGATGATAGTGCCATGACGACTGTCATGGTCTATTGCCATAGTTTGTACCTATATTGCTGTTGTACCAGTACGGCAGGCAGGCAGCGTTCTGCACGTGTACATCACGTGCGTGGTACAGGGGTGGACTCGAACATGTTTTACAGCAGGGGGCGCATAGTCATACATTGGACAATTGAGTCGTATAGCTTACTTTATTTCATAATAATTATAGGAATACAATAACATAATACCATATATATATAATATGGTGTTGCGAAATAAAAGTATAGGTTATTTTTATAATAAGAATTCAAGTTTTCTTCGATTTTCTTTAGAACCAATTATGTTTTCAACGTCCACATATAATGTCAATATGAATGTACCTAAGAGCCACTAGCCAGCCATGCTTATCTCTCTTCTCCCATTTCTGCGTTTAACCAAGTTTCGAGGAGCCGTGAATACGAAAAACTTCTCTCCTCCTCGGATCCTGGCGCCTGGCGTGGTGCCGACGAGCATATCGTTTCCGTGCGCGGTGTCTCGTCCGCGCGCGCGCAGCACGTGATCGTTGACAATCGTTACACGCAGGATAAACGCGTGGCGGCGGATTTATGTTCGTCGGCGGGGGCGACGGCGTGGGACCGGGGGTTAGGGGGAGTGGCCGGATCCCCGGGGTGCGTGCGTGCGCGAACCCGCGAAGTGCCATTCATACGTTTCGGCCGGGCGGACCGCATCGATTCATCGGGACGACCACGCGTGGCCTCCTCCGCGCGTCAGACGCCGAGCGGGCACGGGCGACCGCCGCGATCGGACCGACCGATAGACGCGGTCGCACGCGACCCGGTGACGGTCGCACGCGACGGGGTAGCGCCGACCGACGGGGTAGCGCCGCAGCAGCCGGACCGAGCGAACGTGGTCGTGTGGCGGCGCGCGCCGGTGGTGGCGGCACCATAGCGATTCGCCGCCGTAGTAGTACGGGCACGTATAGTAGTAATAGTAATAATAACGGTAGTAGCGGTAGTACCGGCGGTGGTGGCGGCCGGTTCGGTTGTACTGCTGCGGCGCTCTGGTCCCGTTGCTGCTTCTCGTCCCCGATCTCGCCGTCGTCGTAGTCTTCGACCGCCGCGGTGGCGATAGTGTCTGCAGTCGTCGTCTTCGCGTGCCCAGGTAAGTGTCTTCTATCATGGTACGCGTGTGCCAGTCCCTCGTATTACCGTCCACCCCCGCCATAGGTCCTTAAGGGTACGTTCGAGCGCGTTTCACAGCCGTGCGTCGCGCGCGTACCCCCTCTCGTCCCACACCAAATATCGCGACCGCCGATAACATCTACCACCGGGTTACCAGGAGAAGAAAAGCCGGACTCGGGCGATATGGTCTCCGATCGAACCACCGCCGACGGAACGTCGTGCTGTGAGCTGGAAACTCGAAAAATATCACATTTCCAGTGAATCGCGTTCTAAAGTTTACGGCCTTTCGAAAAAGAAGTTTGTCACCTTTCGACATTTTATCGTCATTATCTACAGTTATCTAGTAATTTTATGTACGAATGTAACGTACAAGTACACCAGGTATCGCCTGATTTTCTCTCTACGTGAAATCGAACCACTACACGAATAAGTTTTGAATCGAAACGTAGTGTAGCTCAGTAATTGATAATTTTCGAGTTTCTACACCAACATGTATTGACAGTAGGAAGACAATTAATATACACCATCGGCGAGTGTGCGTGAAAAACGATTTCGCTCTGGAAACTGCGTCTATTAATAGGTGTCGATATCGATCGCTGTATCCGCGTGTAACGTATTTAAAAGTGTATTTTATAGCCCTAACCAGACGGTTGAAATAGGTTGTGGTCCAGATAAGTGTGCGAAACTTTTCCCAAATAAAATATTTTATCTATTAACACAATATAATAATATAGTGTATATTTTGTGTAACGGTCGGATTGGTTCGGACGGGATGTTAAAATTAAATTTTTTTTTCCCGCTATAGTAAAAAATGAAAACTGCTGAATTAAACCTTTCATTTTTTTATTCAAAAATTATAATTTATTCAACAAGAGATCAAAATATAACTGAAGCCTGAAGAGATGAAGATGCAAAAAATATGTTTTTATTTTTTTTCGGTCGAATGTAACGATATTATTTTCTTTTTAGAAAACTCACAATTCGTATGTTTTCAACACAATAAGTAAATATGATGTACTCGAACAATAGGAAATGACATAACTTCACAAGAGAGGCCATCTATCCAGCGATAGAACCTTTTAAATAAAAAAAATAATGACACAGAAATATAGGCTCTACTTCAATCACATTGATTCTAGTCATATATTATACTCTGTGGTTATAATGTGTAGCACTACGCACTGCTGCGACGATTATTGCGCGAACGAGAACAATATGATTGCAATAGTTAGCCGTATCAATCGCGAAACAATTAACTGTAATAACTATATTGTGCCTAATTTAAGCTCGAACGTGATCGTTGATTTTAGTTATTATTTTAATAATGGTTATCGTTATAATATTTACAAATTTATAGATAACACCGCGGTTAATATAGTA
This sequence comes from Periphyllus acericola, assembly GCA_949715065.1. Lineage (NCBI taxonomy): Eukaryota > Metazoa > Arthropoda > Insecta > Hemiptera > Aphididae > Periphyllus > Periphyllus acericola. The sequence continues at coordinate 36,281,608 of OX454266.1, forward strand.
ATAACATTCCGAAAACGTGTAGGTAATTTAAACAATATATTATGTTACATAGTGTATAGGTTCAGACGATTAGTTTGAAATTTATGTTAACCTATAAACGGGCTGATATTAAATTTATGAACGATAAATAAAAACAAAACGCTCGTATGGTTAATAATGTTTTCGTTACCGCGACGCTGTTGCGCTGCGCGCGGCTGTCGCTCATTTTTCACGTTAGACTCGATTAATTTTCTGTTCGGTGATGAGGATATTTTATATTTTATACGTTCTAATAAAGCTCTCCGCACGGCGACGAGTACTTAAACCATAATCCAGCAGTAATAGTATCAGTCGTGTACGTGTATTCACGTAGCATACTCAGGCATATATATAATATAACGATAATAATGCGCCCGCAACATTGTAATTTTTTTTTCGCGCTTCTCCTCTCCAGCCGATTCGCAACCACACAATGACAGCAGTGGAATTAATGAATACGACCGCATTTCTCGGAAGAGATTTGAATACCGCTGAATTTTTCTCTGTTTCCTCTTTTTTTCTTTTCATGCGAACGTGATGCTACTACGAGACTTTAAAACACGCGCGCGCACACAAACACACACACACGCACATCGGTTGGTGTAGATAAATTTCAAACATTACGTAGGTATCTGTTACGGTGTACACGTAATCATCTTACTCTGTTTAGAGGACGCATAGTAGCAGTACTAATAAGTATAGTACGGCTCCGTTCGCCGTTCGGTCTTTTGTCTTTACGCCGTTGCTGTCGTACCGGAGATTAATCGTTAGTGTTTTTTAATAAAAAAAAAAAAATAAAATAAAATAAAACCTTTAAATCTTATAAGCCTTTACTTCCACTGTGAATAGTATTATATATTTACTGCGCGACCATAAATGATTCTCGACCGAGTTCGAAGAACTTAGCTCTTTTATACATTTTATGTGAATGAAAAATATACGCATGAGTAGTATTGTACCGAGTTTCTGAACACGGGAAAATCTCAATTATACACAATTAAATACACTATAATAATGGTATACGTATTGGCACATCGTTGCGAAATCACTGTTCTCAGGAAATGAATGTGCTTTCATTAAAATGTATTTATACTATGAATGTATGATTATAATCATACGATGCGGAATACTTTAATTTTAATTTTTTATATTTTGGAATGGACGGAAGAAATTTTATTCACACATATTGCAAATATTAAAATGTTATCAATATAAGTAATCTACGTATTAAAGTATTAAAATTACATTATGTGACCACATTTTCTTCTATCTTTGATCTGTTTTACGAAAAAAATTAAACGTAAGTGTAATTAAACATTCAGTTCACGATTTGGATTATGGATACATTTTACGAGGTGGAAATTCATCACACGGAAAGATAGATATCAGTAAGTGGATGTGACATATATCAATGTAATAAATTGTGTACTTATACATATTATATGCATTGTAATCGGTTATGGTATTCCCTTAATCTCAATGTACTGTTTCTCATTTTTTCGAAAACTTATATATGTAATAACATTTATGCGAGTCGATAGTTTTGAAGTTTTAAGTTAATTCTACATATTAAAATGTTAATAATTCATAAATATATTAAAATTGTTTTAAATGCGTAATGTATAACTTGTAGGAGAATTTCTGATTAAGCCATTGCTTACAACAATTAAATATTACTTCTAGGCACATACATATCAATCGATAGTATTTGGGAGAAGGCGATGTGTTTTAGAGTATTATTTTTAGTTTGAAATGTTTGGAAAAGTTTTCACCCTTACGTTTATTTAAAAAAAACTTTATTATTAAATAGACCACTATTTAGTTTTTCAAGAAAATTCTTTTTTTCTAAATCAATGATAGAAAGTAGAAATGTAGGAATTACGTGACACCAAATCTTTAAAAGTCTAAGGAACACACAATCGCAGCTGTGTTTTAGTCTTATAGTTTAAATAAAGAAAAAGGTCGGAGTAATTATTTATCACTCCTGGGAATTTACAATCACGTACAACTACACATTCTCAGTTGAATTCACTTCTAATCGACTATATAAGTATAATTTTACACGTACACGAATTAATCCTAAGCATTCGTCTAGGGACGCTTAACATTTTTAGTTGGTTGTATTATCGTTTAAATGATTATGTTTTACATTATGTTTTACCTTCATGGTACAATGCGTTCATTATGAAATTCGATGAAATAGATACTGTTTATTTTACCACAGGAATATTCCTAATCGCTTTTAAAGTCTTTAAAGTAAACAGTATTTGGCAAGTTTCCGAAAACAAATGAATTCAAATGTAATTTTACAAAAGGAAGTAAATGCAGTCAGTGTCTGTCGAAATAAACTGTAGTATAGTAGCTATACCATTAATGGCTCTAGAGAAATTGCATTTCTAGTGGGTGTAGGGATGATAATAGTAAATGTATCATGACCGAAAAGTTTAGGCAAAATCGTTTTCAAACTTCCTGGTAGATATTTATGTATTTTGATTTGATCAAATAAACTCTGGTCTGTATAATTTAACGTTCTGTTGGATAAACAGTGATATACGTAAAACAATAGTGTATATATTATGCACGAATAATTATTTATTTGCTCTGAATTTGATTGGTTATTTTTCATTGATACATTTACTATAAAACTACATAATATTATACATTTAAAAATAACAGAATAAGACATAAATATAATATAATAATCAATATTAGGTATAATAATACAGGCAATGCGAAACAAAGACGTATTTCTTTAACATTGCTGATAAATAATTGTTACTGTTAGAATTGTTGTTGTTATTAGGCTACCAAAACACTTTCAACATATATAACGGTTTTTTCGTTAACATAATAACAACTTATTTTAACCGATCGTGATTCTAATATTTGATTTATAAACGGTTCTTATTGTTTATATTAATATTGGTTAACCTTATTCGAATAATATCAGTTCATATTATGATAGTGAAAATATACGAGCAAATTTTCTTATAACCAACCTTTTTCTTTTATTTGAAATATAATTTTAAAAATATATGTGACAGTATTTTTATATTTTTATAGTAAATTACGTTGTGGGTTTAAAAGTTGAACCGTTACTACTCTTATAATAATACTTCTTAATTTTGAATCAATGGTACCTAATTTTAAATTCTTATTTTGTATCAAATCAAAAAACATTACCGAACGCTTTTTTAGTTATCATATAATCTACTGTTTTAAATCGTATTAAATTATTGTTGCTTTTGCCATTTTTTTTATCGTTGATAATTTATAATATATGTACTTATACCTACTTTATAAAAAAGAATTCTTGAATTTTACTTTTGAACAATAACAGAAAGAGTATACCTCGGCATTTGTTTTTTCATAAATAATACTTCAAAGTTTTTCACAATGGAATATTTTATTGGCTAAGAATTACAATTTAAAATACATTTTTGCACATTATATTACATCGAATAAGTTTCTTTACAAGGTTAAACGATATTTTATAAGAGTTGACTTTATTATCTTCCTAGAATAAATATTAGCTGATTTACTATGACAGTCATTGTTTTTAATTAAAAATAAAGTATATAAAATGTATTAAACAAAATCAGAACAAAATTTGATAAAGAATGGAAAAATAAATAAATAAAAAATAATAACTATCCATGGATTTTTATTTTATTTCATACGAAAAATATTTTATAAATACTGGTTCCAAAGCGTTATAAACGTCAAATATTTAGTAAAAAGTTAGATTAAGAGCTTAAAAATAAATTACAACAAAAAACTTAAAAGGAAGGAGTAGAATTTTTTTCTTTTACAGAGATGTATTATTTATTCTTTGAGTAGCTTACCTATGAGAAAATCAAATAAACTTGATTATACGCAGTTACATTACTGAAGAGAATCGTAATCCCACGAGATTCAACTGAAGATCAATAGAGAAATAAAATAAGAAATTTTTGATTTATGGATATTGAGTAACTTTGATTTTAAATAAACAAAATTTATGTTTCTTATTGTTTAAAATTCAGAGTATCATCCAAAAACTTTAAAAAAGTCGCATGAATTGGTCAACTCAATTATTGAATATATGTGATATAATCTTTACGGTGATAAGATTAGCTGAGTTTTTAAACTCAAATATTTTGTTTGGTTTAAAATAGTTTTATTTAAACTTTAAAGGATAAAGTTATTTTTCAATTATAATTTAAATTTATTATATTTTTATGATAAAGTTGATTAGTTGGAAAATTTTATTTTTGATTACATTATGGCCAAATAAGTAATATAAATAGTTTTATAATTTTTTTTTCAGATCGTTATTGAAAAAGTTTATTTTGATTTTTAAAAAATCTTATTAAGGATATTCCAATATAAATTTGATAAAGTTTAGTCTCGGATAAAAGATATTACGGTGTTTCTCGTTTAAAATAAATATTTTTAATAGTTTTTTCAAAATATGGATGTTTACAAGATAAACTATTATGTACTCGTATTTTACATTTGAGATAGTTTAAAAGTCAGTTATTTTGTTAAGACTGATAGTGATTCAAATAAAAATTTGCTTGAAATAGTGTGTTAAATTGGGTCCGTAATTTGAAACTGAAAATAAGGATAATGTATGATAAATTAGTATTGTTGTGCAATATAATAAAACACTGATTTAGAAAACAAATTTGAGTCTTGGTCAATAATCATTTCAATATTTTTGAAATATTTTACGTTTTAATAATATGATAGAATTAATTTTGTAGTATATTTCTTTCGGTCATTTGATCGGAATAAAAACCTTAAATGGTTTAAAATAAAACAACGGAGAAACAAATCAACACCATTTAATAATATTAAAATTGAGGGGAATATATAAATATAAAGTTGTACAATCAACGTTTGTTATACATCTTTAATCAATATTAAATTTATCAATTTATGAGAAATGGAATTTACGATCGATATGTTTCTTTCCTTGTAATATCACATATTGATATAAAATCAATGAACAGCTGCATTATTGTAGATAATTAAAATCTTTCCTTAAGACAAATAGGTATAAATAAAATAATGCTATTAATCAAGGACATTAGATTATTTAATGCAAATATAATATTACATATTTCATCGATTTACTGACATTAATAATTTATTTGTAAGAAAATATAATACTGGAAAATATTCTGTTTCCGTAACTCAATATGAGCATACAAATATATGATTATTTTAGGTATACCGTTTTTATTAAAATTGTAATAGATTTTATGAAAAAAGTTTATTTATTCTATATTAGTTCCCAAAAAATAAAACAAGAGGAAATATTTTTTCGATTTTATTTTTTATAGTCGCACATAAGTATATGTAGGTAATATATTGTATACATTTACATATAATATTTATGATATAAATTTTTCCGTGGTCTTTAATGTTTATTTATTTCAACATTTAAATAGTAAATCATATTTACTATATGATTTATAATATTATATAAGATTTACATCATAATTTTTTCAAGAAACATCAACTGTCATTATGTATGCAATAATATTATAAGTGTCTTATTTTTTTAATCTTATACGTACATTATCAATGTATTTAAACATGTTTGAAGGATATAATTGGTTTTTAATTTTTTTCTTTTTATATATTTTTATATAATTATTTTATACTACAAGATATCTATATCCAACACGGATAGTTCACTTGTATTTATGAATTACTTATATATTTAAGTCCTTCCAAATTGAGCTTGCTATTTGACATCATAAACTACTAGTTAAAAAAAAAAAAATAAGAAACAGATTGACCTGTGACCGAATAGTGGAAATATAATCCACGAAGAATTGGGATTTATAAACTTCTAGACTCTAGAGTCTAGAGTATGGCCAATGTATGTTTATTACAAATTGTTTTCATATCCGAGTAATAATCATACAGTAATATTATGATTATAAGATGATTGAGCGTTAGTTAAAAACAGTAAAATAAATTAAAACCGAACAATTACATCTATGAGAACATTTTTCTGAGTCTTTGACTTAAGATTTCATTATATTTTTAATATATATTTTAATATATGGGCTAGTTTTTGAAATTGGGTGCTACATAAAATAAACTATTTTATAATAATCGGTTTCCTTTAAAATTGTAATTAGAAATAAATGTAAGGGTATTCAAAAAGGTGTTGAAATAATTGTCATGCATACATTTCAGTGCTGTATACAAAATACACAAACTGGAGTTTAATAGAATTAAATAATTACTTGCATACAAATCAGTAGTTATTACATCATTTTACACGAATGTATGATACTTGAGCAAGTATTTAAAAATATGCATATTAAGAATTAAAACTATATTCATGATTCGTCGAAACTTCTATTTATCAAAATATTTAAGATAAATGTATACATTTACAATAATAGTATGTCACGTATTAACTCATACACACTGATAGAATTTGAATATAATCATATATTAATATAATATAATATACTATATGATATAATAATAATAATAATAATTATTTTACGAAAAAACAAAAAGAAATACAATTACAATTTGTGCATTGTTTGAATTAAATCATAATAATGAAAGTAATAGTAACGGCGAAGGGACACAATCGTTAGTTTTAATGCAACCAATAAAAAAAAACCAATTGACGCAAATAATAGTATAACGCGACGAAGACAAGAAAAGGCCACGAAGACGGCTGTACTAGGGCAAAGGGGTGTAGCAGGTGAGCTCGCATGATAACCGTGCGACATGATCGTGTCAAGTATAACACGTGGTACACGTCACGTTCATAACACATGATTATTATAATTTTAATTTGACTTAGGTACAACTATTTTTGTCCGTACTAACTGTGGAACACGATCAAATAGCATTCATTTAAAATACAATGATCATTTGTTTCGAAAATAAATGTTCCGAGACAAGAAATTATTCATAAAGTTTAATATCAGTTGTATGTATTATGTTTTTGCACAATGTTGACGGCGGCGGCGGCGGCAAGTACGTGAAATCTCTTCTCATTACCTGCCCAAGAACACGTATTTGGTATGTACATTCCGCCTCTATTCTACGCATTCATTAAAAATTCCCTGTAAACCACTGCCGACCGCTTTTTGAAATACTTGTGAACATTACTTCACGGTGCTTTTAAGGGTAGATAAAGGATCACTTTTGCTCGTTCTGTTTTTGTTTATGCAAAGAAGACATTTTCAGTTTTAATGATTTGAAAATTCTGTTAAACATCATCATCAATCATCCAATCGCGTAAATGCAAGTTAATTAATTTTTACCGGGATAATTCGTGAACTTATTTACCCTGTGTTTACCACAATTTTAAAAATCAGCGATATACCCATGTGATACATTATATTCGTTATAAACTAATATTATGCGCACAATATTTTAAGTTCGCGTGGGAAATATTATATTATACGAAAACAAAACTTATTGAATTGATTTATTTTACTCTAGAAAGTACGAACACTGCATTATGAGCTGTATAACATTCGTTGCGATAATGCTTCTATTTAATACAGATTAAATAAATAAATGATTGCCTTTCGAAATTATCATTAATATATAATAAAATATGTTTGTGTTATTCTCTATGATATAATTTATATTCGTATTTTGAAGTGTATTTACGAATGAAAACAGCTTATAGTTTATATAAAAAGCTTTGTTTTAATTATTTTAGAGAGTTTTGTTCGATATTAACTTTATAGGGAATATTTTTATGATACTATTACTTAAGAGTAAAAATTTGTTTGATAAACATTTAATCTCTGATGGGTATCAGTTAGAGCTAATGAAATCTTAATATTCAATACTAGGTCCTTATTGGTATTATCAATCATATCGATTATAATACCGATATTACCGATAACATTAACATACTTATTGAAACTTTATATCAGTGATTTGTGATCGAAAGCACGGCATTAACACATAATTAATCGTAACTTATTAGTAATCTCTACAATTATGTTTGATCAGTACGAATTTTTGGAAGTACTTTATAGTTAAAATAACTGAAAATGTTGGTATAAAGTCAACGTTAACATCATCGATTACTGTTAAAACTACGTTTGGTCCCAAAATTGTATAGAACTTTGATTGTATTTTATTTAAAATCTATATGTTTAACATTCTGCACATAAAAGTATATGCGTAACATAAATAAAAAAGGTTAGAGACGGTTTATGTGTATAGTGTTTTACATGAAAAGGGGGAAAAAAATACTAGGTTATCACATAAACAGTTCGATTCATATCCAATCATTTGTGTGGGACTAAAGGCCAAACACAGACACATATACAGTATGAAATAATGATCGTCGGATCAGTGGCGTATGGATGTGCTCAACAGCTCAACGGGCTTGTGAACACAAAAGATATCGAAATGGACAATGCGTTGCCATCAGCGTTCCATAAAACCGAAGATTTGTCTCTACAATGCCATTGTGAGGTGTATACTTTTTTTTATTGTACACTGAACAATTTAAGTTCAATATTTTTTTATGTACTTTACACTTTGCTGAATGGCATCAACCACCATCTACTGCAGGAACATTGAAACTTATGAATAACAAACATTAGCACGCACGAAACAAAACGTTACAATCGTATTAACGACCACAAACAGAATTATACCATTTAGTATTATTAACATAATATTTCGATTATGAATACATATTATGTTTATCCGAGGAACGAGGGGTATATCATTTAACCATTAACTGGGATTATCGTTGAAATGATTGTCTGTTTGCATATTTATTTTTAAAAGCTCTTTCGAATAGTATTCATTTCAGCACTTTTTACAGTTTAAAGTATAAAAATAAAAATAAAAACAAAATAAAATCAATTTATATTATGTGGATATACTTTAAAAGAAAACAACCTAATTTTACAAATTGATAACTTGTTAGTATAAACGGAGAAAAGTAGTAATACAATTATTATTATTTCTGTTAACTAAACCAATCGAATTATTATACTGGTTTGAATGCGATTATGATATTATGAATTTAATACTTTTAATTTATAACAATGAAAAATATATTTTATCGATGCTTTAATGTAAAAATAATAACAATACTGTTATTAAATCTGCTTAGTCTTTATTTGACAACGAATACAAATAAGAAAGATGATATTGTTTATTATTTAACTAAAGAATTTGAATTACATTTTCTTGTACTTAATAATATATTCAGTATTGTTAAACAATTATAAGTTACAAAGCCATAGTAAGAGTTATAATATTGTACTAATTGCAACCATTTATAATGCGAAAGAAGAAAATTAAAATAAATACAATTTTAAAAATTGCATTTTTGTGCTAATATTTTTTTAAATATCTGTTATTCCCTGTAAAATGTATTTTTCAACTATTTTTACTCTACAACATTGAAATCTCAAAGGATTTGTTATTGTTGTTGCGGTGTTTGAAATATTTATTTGTGGGTCCTCTCCGGGCACTCGTTTTTGCCGAGCGACAGGGTAATAGTGATCAACTCGGGTCAGTGGCGCTAACACGGAATGTACGTATAGTAGGGCACGACAGCAGAGGGGCACCCCGCGCACCGAATTTATGGTACAAGCTATAGTAGAGTTATGTATGATTAGTAAATTGGACAGGGACATGTTATGTTAAACATTTATTTCAGCCATATATGACGTTTACTAATTTCATGCTTTTTAAACATATACTCGCTCGGCCGCGTGATAGAGTTGGGCCGTCAAGCGTGGCGTACATAGTAGTCAAAATCGCATGATAAATTGATATTTTCAGTATAGTCATTAATAAACTGGAACAATCGCGGCGCGCTCACATTACCTTTAAAAGAGATGGTTATCTAGTTACACGAGTGGTTGTGGACAATTTGTGAAACTTAAGTATGTCTTTTGTCTTTGCCGTGACGGGGAACGAAAGCACACCACATACAGGATGGTCGAACAACACCTGCAAGCTATCATGTCGAAAGTCTTAACGAATGTTTCGCGTTTTTTTTAAACTTTTTTTTTCCACTCGTATATTTTTTTTTAAGCACGAACATAATTTAATGCACATGCCGCGAATAAAGTTTAAAACACGTATTTTTCTCTATCATGTTCCTGACGATGTTTTAACGTTATGCATAAGAGCAAAATGTATCTTTCGCACCATTGAAATAATTCCGTAATAACTAATAATTGATAATATGAAAGCGCTTTTAGTATTATTACACAACGTTATAATGTTGATTGATTTTTAAATCCGGATAATACATGTGAACAAATTTGTAATTTTCTTTCACAAAACTATGGAAAGTTCAACAATTGACTCGTTCGATCGATCGAAATAATTATTTTATTGGAGAACGACGTTGCTACATGAATAAGCAATTTCAGTTCACAATCGCAACACGATTATGTTAAATTTAATAACAATAAAATAACATTCTCGTGTTCTCCATGGAAGCAGCCAATTTATGAAACAATAATAAAAAATGTATGTATGCGTAGATATGGTGATTGATGATCAGGGAATTTCAAAATGGATATTTTGCATAATTTACAACATTTGATGTTACTGTTGTAACGAGATCAAATTTGTTATGTACATTTTAAATCCAATGTTTCTAGTGGGTTTCCGTTATTATCTGCCTCTATACGTATGGCGTATAAACCGATAAATTATATTTTAACTTTACCTAATTGTTTTCAAACGTTCTTACTGTGCCTGGTTGCCTGACATTAAGTTTTGTACTTTACGGTGCTTATATGTAATGTATAATTGATGTTATATATATTTAATCATCAATTCAAACATTTAAAAGCGCGTAGGATGTTAGTATAAATAATCAAAAAGGACGATATCAAGGCCGCAGGCGCTTGCGAGATACCTGTTATATGCGTTCCCGGAATTCCATCCAATTTAACCCTTAAAAGTTTGTGTATGTGTTGGTATGCAACCCTTAACGGTAAACGGCTTTTTAATACTAACCGTATATGTGGTTGTTTTATGTAATTTGAAACCTGGAAAGAAAGTATCTCCCTAAAGGGATTTCAGCGGTTAAAAAATCATAAATGTTTCTATAGTACCTTGACGCCGCGAAACAATGACTTTTTATCGTCGACATAATACTATATACAATTATGTGCACATGAACGCGACCGAATGTTTTTCTACATGATTATTATGAATGTTGCGCCACGCACATTTGTTCATCTTTCGTTTTCTCGATTTATTCTAAAACTTAACGAGCTGCGGCAACTGCGATTTACCATTATTGAATATTGTAAGCCGACTGTGGAATGCATAAAATATATTGCAGTGTACCTACATAACACATACATATATATATATATAATATATATTTAATATTTGATGCGCTCAGGCATGAAATAATACGGAAAATCCTTAAAAAGCTACTTTAAGTACATAATGAAAAATAGCTCAATGGAATCGTTCACCCCGAAATGTCTTGGAAATAAACGTTGAGCTATTGAAATATTTAACAAGTTTTTCATATCAAAACGAAAGTATAACGAAAGTCCGTCACCACCAACAGATCACAGCTGTCTGTATAAGTATTTTTAATAATATAAACATAGCTTATTATAAATTATTATAAACGAGTTGAATTGTACAATAAACGACAAAGTATACAATCAGTTAAGTCGTCCCTCATTGGTACTAGAATACTCATATCAAATTATTTTATTTCAAGGAATTAATATAAATTTATTTTAAATTTGTTTAATTTACTAGTAAAATAGAGCAGGTAAAATAATTTAATTCGTGATGTTTTTGTTTGAAAGTTTTATTTCATTATTTTTAGTAGATTTAATCGATGCTTTTTAATCGAATAAAATATAAATTGCTTTTGCGATAGCTGGAATAAAAATAAAATACTTATCGTTTATTCAAGTCAATTAAATTACATTTTTCACATAAAAAATATTCATAATTTGTTTGCTATGAAATAAGTTCGGATGGAAATTGAGTTTTAATCTAATAATTCAATAACATCTTATTATTACAATTTATAAGTAACTTACCTTAAAAAAAGCAATTTTAAAAAGACCAGAAGATAAATGTGATCCGAGATGGGAAGTACTAAACACAGTTATTATTAGTAGTTACATAGTTATTACAGTAGTTATTTAGTTTTGTTGTTCTGAATTAAAAATGAAATCGCTAAATTCGTGTGTAAGAATTTTGAATTTATCATTAAGGATATATTCGAGGAATTCCCCAGCTGTTTTATTACTAAGAAATTACTGTTGTTTTATTCGGTTGTACACAAATTGTTTTTACCATTTGAACGTACAGTCATCAATGTCCAACCGTTTAATATAAACAGGACGAGGCGTTGCCATTTGACGTCACGTTCGGCTTCCACACGTCGTCGAAGAATAGAACGTTAATTACAACGAGCTCGGCGAGTAAAAGCCCGGGTAAAATTTAAGAGAGCTTTTCCGGCCGTTTTAACACCAAAAGATGATTTGTTTCACCGTTGGCTGTACACACCACCATACAATGATTTAGGTGAAACTTAGCGCAGTGGGTTGGCAATGTCAATGAACAATTTCCGAATTAGAATGCAGAATATGCTAGTGCATATTTTTTTCGGATACCAAGTTCAACGTGTTTGGAGAAAATGTTTTTGTTCGTAAAAAGTATATACAATTTAGAGTTGAAACGTTGGAATACGAGTACCTATCAAGCTCGGTCAATTGAACGCTGAAACCATAGATCACGCGGTTCTATAGCGCCGTCATAACAATAGGCAAAGCTCGAAACAATAACTTTTTTGTCGTTTCCCGATTCCAATTTTGTGCACCGCTGGTGGAATTAGAATCATGCAAAAAATTATGTTTTGGAACGATCTGATTGTTGGTATTACGTTTTTGTAAAACGATCCGCGAAATTAAATCATACAACAAACTGACATTCAATTTTCAATAATTGCATTTGAAATATGAGTACCGCTACATATGTAATACGAGAACATTATATTACATTAAAAAACAAAATACGATGCCAATACATCGTATAGTCAACATAAGCAATACGAGATGGATATTAGTAGACGCAGTCACGTGTTATATTTTCGCTTTCCGTCAAATCGGTGGATATGCCCCCGGTTGGTGGTGGAGACCCCGGGGCCACATGATTCCGTTCTAAATTCGATCTTGTGCGTAGGTATACGCAATACACGTACATATCATGATACATTTCTTATATTATATAAACGTTTATATTATAATATTATGCCTAATGTATAATAATAATAGTAAAAATGATATGTAAATATGTTCCTGGGAGACGATTCATCATCGCGTTCGCTCGTTTCCAAGGGGTGGACGAGATAGCTAGGGTAAATACATACAGGGTGTTCCACCGAGGATTTACCAACTACGATATCTACTGAGTTATTCAAATTCTTAATCAAATTTAATGATTTGGTAAAAAGTTATAAAAATAATTTTTTATTTCATAATTTTCAAAAAAAATTAAGAAAACCAATTTATAGTGTTTATTTTTATAAACATTTTGATGATCCAAAATTTTATTTTCATTAACCTCATGATCTTAAATATTTTTTTTAGTTTCCAAAAAATGTAGAAAATTCTTCGAAAATAATTAATTAAATAAATATTTTCTTAAATTGTTTACCAAAACATTAAACTCGTGAAATATTTGTAGTCCTCGTACTTGTGAGTCTGATGTATTTATTATGTATATATATAAAAAAACAGAATTTGAATATCTTTATTATCTAAGGAGATACAGCAATGAGTAATTCTTCGGTGGGACACCCTGTAAGCATATATATATATAAATAGGGGAAAGTAATAATATTAAAGCGCATTACGGTGTTTTTCGCCGTTGCGGTGGCGGCGGTGGCTATGGTGATTTACACGTTTCATTTTGCACGCAGAAATATTAATGATTCCGTCCGAAGTGCAATATTATTATCATTATTATATCATTCGTTTGGGGACGGTGGCGCAAAAGTCTTGTGTAATAATAACACGCGGTCCCGCCGCACGTACGACTTCAGGGCGCACACCACCGAACCGCAGCATATAATAATAATAGTAATAATAATAATAATAATAATAATATAGTTGCTCGTTTGCGGCAGCCACAGGTTGTTCGCGTTGTTCCGTGGCTAAATTAGATAAAACATGATCATAACCGCGCGTTAATATATAAAATATAATACTATATAGTAATAACAACGTACTTATTATTATAACGCGAGACCGTGTTCATCGCGTACGACGAAATTATTAACGTCCTCATTACCACCGCCGACGTCAGACTCGGAAAAACAGTAATAATAATAATAATAATAATAATAATAATAATGATAATGATAATACTGTCGTAAAGCGGGTGTGTGTGCGTTTTTATTATCTTTATTTTCCGGAGACTTAAGTGAGGCAGAGCGTTTCGGGACGGGCGGGAGATTATATATTATACGCGCGCGCGCGTTCGTTGCGGAAAAATGACGAGCTCGAAAATCGCACGAGACGGCACCGCATCTTAACGGACGTCATCAATCTTCCCGGCGAAGTCATGGCTTTTTTCCCCCCCGTTCGCAAACCGATTTTGCGGGTTTCCAGTACTTACACGTGTACCCATTTGTTATTTCATTTGTCCTGCGGTCAGTCCACGCGCGCACACGACACTCGGACATCCCCGCGAACTCCACCCCGACAATCTGTAGCCGTCGTACGCGACTTTCGACCCTTCGTCCACTTTTTCTTCACTCTCATCGCCACCAGCCCCCGCGTACCCTCGGCCACCGTCAAGCTCTAACGATCTGGATTTCATATAGTTTATTATCTTTCGTTGATTTTTTTATCCCGTCCATATAATCTCTTTCTGGTTAAATTGTACACAATGATACATTATAATGTACATGTGTGTTACGCACACGCTAACACATACACACATTCATGAACTGGTATTGGTCCCAATGGGGAGTTCTCTGAGCACCATAAAAGATATAGTACATAAACCTTTACCATATAGTCAAGTGTCATATTTTACCGCAATTAGTCTGGGGTTATTTATTTTTTCATAGAATTTCTACTCCGATCCTTTTTAGCGTTCAGACCGTTTTATCCGATCATTATTGTAGGTACCCACTGTCAAGTACTGTGCAATGAAGAAAATCTTGAAATTAAATTATTTTGTCCACGTTTGCTTTTAAAATTCCTTTAAATGGCGTGAGAATTAATGCAAATCTAAAATAAAAGACATTATTTAACTATCAGAGCTTTTGTTAAGCTCTGTTTAATCTATAAATCGTCAAAAAAAAAAAACGTTTTTACTCTTTTGTTATAATTTTCAGGTTGAATCTTTGTAACTATATAGATTTATGTATTAGGAAGATATGTTGGCGTTTGAAATGATTTAACGATTTAACTAAATAACTGCAGTATTATAATAAAACAAATAATTTTTATTATTTTTCGATATAAAATATTAAAAATATAAACATGCATTCGAGAGTAAAATGCATTTATTATCTACTAAATTAAATAATTAAACTAATGTGTTAGCATTTACAGTCACTTATGAATTATAACTTATGATGTACCGTATGTTATTAATATTTTAAACGAATTTTAAAGGTTTTGACAAGAATACATTTTATATGGTATATTTTAGAAGTGTCCAGACACTATTTTTTGTCGCCTAATATGCAATCAAGAGACTTAATAAAATATAGTAGAAATACGACTTAAGTCTTATAGTATAAATACATTTGTTTTTTAATGGATGAAGTAAATCAAAATTCCAGTGTTATATAAATTATGAAAAGTATTATACTTAGTAAGTAAAGTAGTATAACAAAAAAATAAACACATCAACATAAAATGTGTATGATATCAAAATATGTAACCTGTAACACGTGTCAGCTTTTAGTGTAACAATAATAATGAAAATACAACTTTTTAGAATCACCATTTGGCAAATAGCTACTTTTAAGTGAGCTGATTCAATTTTATTTACAATTGTTTAGTGGTTTTCAAACCTCAAAAACTAGGATTTTGTCTCAAAACGTAATAATGCAATATATATTTGATAGCTATATAATACCTAAACGTCTTAGTTTAATGTATTTATGAATGTTTAATATTATATTTATGACAAAGAATTCAGTCGACAGAACAATAATAATTTGTCTACAATTATCTATAAATAAACTATCGAACCACAATTATCAGGTATCTGGCTTAAGTTTTTTAAGTATGAAATGATAGTCTCTATACATATTTATCCTAAAATATTTTCATAATATTTAATTTTAGATTTAAAAATATATTACATATTGAGTTCAAAAAATGCTGCTTATATGAGCGTGCAAAACGTTTAACGTGTAAATGTGTAATGTAAATTATAACTTGGTAACCCTGATTGTGTGCATAGAGAAACTTTTTGCTTTTGTTATTGGTTAATTTATTTTTAGTTTTGTAATGCATCATGAATATTTTCTATTTGATCAGTAGAATGTTGACATGGGTTAAATATTTGATACATAAAAAAACGATCAAATTTATTTCACTTAATATTTTAAAATCGCTTCACATCTTGCATTTCAAACGCTTTTTAGGGTCACCGGAAATATAGAAGCGCATGATAGCTTTGGCATTTTGGTAGTTTCGTAGATGGGAGTGGAATCGTTTGTACAGATTTTTCGCTGGGATTTGGTCAATAGGGACTGAAAGGTTTTGACGGAGTGAGTAGTTGGAGACATGGAATGGAAGTATGGTGATTTTGCGGAGACGTTTTGATTGGAAGGTTTGGATACAATTGATACTCTCCTGCTTGGCTGACCTTCAATAGCTGCATTCTATAGATCTATGTAATGTGTTTGAGTGAAATTTTGTAAATCAGAATTTTATCATTTAGTAAAATCTATGGCTTAGTGGTAGACTCTTATTATTTATGTAAGTTGTCTAGATGAGTCGGTGGTTTAAGCATGGATTTAGGTCATAGACATATTATTGCATAGATGAGAGTGACGAATTATTGAGAGGGATTGCCTTGCATTATAATTGAAGGCTATATTTCATTTTCTGCGGATAAAACAATACAAATTTTGAAATAATTTAGTATTGCAATAGTTTCACTTAAATCTAAGCAATTAAAAATTATATTTTGTTTTTAAGAATAATACCAATATTATTGTGTAAACACATTTTTTTTGCACTGTTTATTGATTATCATTATCATGTTGTTTGCTGTCAGTTTTCACACTGAAACACCAACAAAAAGGGTCCATATCGACTGCAATAAGGTATTCAGAGGAAATAACTTTTGGGACATAACACAGTGAAGGTTTATTTATCGCCCCCAGTGTGTTGAAATATAATAACATTTTTTGAATGTGCTTTTCACGATAGCAGTTTGTGCATCATTTTATGTCCTATATTTTTTTGAAATTTGGCGTGTTGAAGTTTTTAAACGTATAAAATAATGTAAGATGATACAGAGATAATTTTTTTTAATAATGTTATTAATATCCTTTTCTAAGTGTACAACTATATTTATGCTATTTTCGTGATTTAAGAAGATACATCAAAGTGAATACAACTAAATACATTGAAATGTTTTGCTTTAAAAATATATTGAACGAAAAAATTATTTTCGGTTGGCTCGTTTGAAAATAATAGTAATTAATAATTATTCAATAATGGAAAACGACTGGATGAGTTTTTTTTATAGTGTTCTATGAGGGTCTTGTTTTACTGTAATTAAAAAGAACTGCAAATGCAACCTATATGATTATATTATTATCGAAAAGAGTCACGGGAGTATGTGCCAATGAGTTTTTTTTTTGCAGTCTTATATGTATATATCGTAAATGTATAAGTGCGGGTATAGGAGTCACGCAAGGTGGTTAATGATATTAAAAGGGATCCGATAAGTTATTTGATCAAACAGATGTTACAGTGGGCTAATGTAATTATCGAATTCACGCCGTATGTTGGTTCCATAATAAACGGTAAATCAAATTTTTTCTGTCCATTGATTTAATTTCTTTACTGCACAAAGTATGATCACTAATGTTATACGCTCATTAACATTTTGATAACGATTTCAAACAATTAATTAATTATTCAAAATTGTAAATATTCTTTAAATAATTCAAATATAATTAAGCTACAAATTCATTAAACATTCAATTATAGGCTAAATATATTTCACTGAACACTACTGAAATTGACTAATAGCATATTTTTTTTCAGAAATCTATCTTCATAATATTATGAAGAGGAGCCGTATACTGTATGAGGAAAAGAAGAAAATATTGTAAGTAAAAATTGAAAGTACCTTATAAATTCTGACTATTTATAATCGAACCCCTTATACCAATAAAAATATTAGTAATTCATATTACAATTTTAACGGTTCAATTCAATGATTCAATGATTTAAATTATTAATTTAAAAATAGTAATTATCTATTAACAATTAATATTATTTCATAGTATAGGTATAATTTGTTCTTGATTTTGTTCTTTATTTTTAATTGTGATTTTAATTTAAGCGATGAAAGTTCGTTACAAACATATGATCAATATAAATATATTACAATATATATAAACAATTACAATTAAATTTATAGCGTATTTAAGATAAACCTAACCTAACCTAACTTTGACAGTTAAAACAATCTTTGTTTTATTTTTAAAAATGACAATATGTTTGTTAAAACAAAAAAATATACCTATTTAAATGAATGAAATATTAATACGTAAAAGTTAACTGGTTAAAAAATAAATTATACACATCTACCGAATAAATGGTTATATTTGCAAAATGATAATGAGTAAAGTTTGATTTGCTGTAGTATATTGAAATTTTTAAATTCCTTTATTATATTATGGTAACCAAAACTTTGAATATTGTTTAGATGTATTTTAAATAGCTTTGTGTTGCATTTCAAGTTTTAATAACTAAAACTTAAATGATAATGAACGAAATGAACTAATACAATTATTATACAACTTTAAAAACTTACCATAATTCAAATTTTAAATTATAATATCCCTTAACAACACTACAAAATTTGTAACTGTAGACCATAAAAATATTAGATTTAATTTTTAATTTTTATTCACAAAATTGATTATTTTTTAAAAAAAATAATTATAAGTAAAGATAAAGATAGGAATAGTTGAACTAACACATATGTTTAATATTGAGCTAAATAAATGTAATTTATAAACGAAGAGAGAGAGAGTCTGAGAAAAAGAAAAACCATAATATGTTTATTAAAACTGTTAAAAATCCTATTTTAGACTGCTGATTACTCTATATGATTTTAACTCGAACAAGTAAAAGTAACCGTTTGGAATATAACAGGTAATTAGATAAATCATTATTACATTTTTTAATTAAATGGGTTCTATGAGTTTTTTAATATATTTAGTAAATGTTTACTGTTTCTTTTATAAGTAATATATTATTTTCTATTGCATATGTTTTGAAGTATTGTTTTTAATAAGTTATTACATATTTTTACTTTACGCATTTTTACCGATTCATATACAGTGATTCTTTTAATATTTTAAAATGTATATGCGTTATTACTAAACAAACCAAAAATTATTATAAAATATTATAAAGAGAAATTTTGAATAAAAAACAGGAAATCTACCTACATTTTATTATTTTAAATTTGAAAAATAAAACGCAATAAATAACAATGATATAATTCATTACTATAAAGATTTTGTTGAATTGCGGTTCTATAATATAATTAAATTCAAAATTGAAATCATTCTTAAAAATTGTCAATCCATGTTAAATTAATGAAAAACATATATTTCGCGTACTTTACACGTTTTTATGTGATATTGTTATCAGTATCAAAACACAATTAAAATTCTTAATTAAGTGAATAAATTATCTCATACAAATTATATTTCAGTTTTATGTTATACATAAAGTATAAATTAATTATACATACCCTCTTATTAATACTAATAACAATAATAATTAGAAAATAATTTAGGGTGGTGTTATATATGGGAGAACTTGAATACTGAAACGTGACCTATCATGTTTTCATCTTTTATTCTTTTTAATACTTTTGAAAGGTTTTTATAATAATTATTTAACCAGTACATATTTGTTCAGAAAAAAAAAATAACAGCTATGTCCGTGATGGTTTTTAGGGGAATTAATTTCATCGTACACTCGCATGACATATTTTAGCTACGACTTTATAGTATAATGTGAGTATTGGTACACGTATAATATGTTTAATAATATATAACAACATAGGTGTTGCACGTGTTTTATTATGATTCTATTCACTCGAATGACGACGCGACGTCAATGGATTGTGTTGCCGTTCGGGGAGTCCTTTAAACGATCTTCTTCACTTTAATTAGTCATGCTACAGTAAACTGATACTTGATACTCGTACATACTCGGTATTGATGGTTAACCGCCGAGCACTATTATGTGATAATCTACACTTCCTCCATCGCAGGAATGATATTCTTGATTGTTATACGCACTAAAAGCACTAACGAGTAAGATATGCGTTATACGTTTTTAAATTTAAATTTTATTAATCATTGGCCGTGCACTTTTTATCTACGGAATGACTTCTTAAGGTTTTATCCAAAGTTGTTGATTATTATGATTGAGCACGTTTATAACAGGTTACTAAACAAGCTTATCAACTGTGTACATAATATAGTCGTGACAAATTGCAGCTGTTCCTGCTGAGTACGTAATCCCCGTATGACCGTATCGCAGTCAAAATTATCCAGCTGAGTCTATTCCGGAATGTGAGCTACTTTGTTCAAACAATACGAGTTCGAATCGTGAATTAATTAATAGTATCAGAGTAGTTCAACCGATGGTTAATATATTATGAACAAATGCCATCATGACGATATTATTTGGGAAAACTTTTGCTACTTATGGATTAGATGTTCATCGCATCATAACAATCTATTAGATATTTATTTTTTCAATGTAACGGATATATACGGATGTGTCTTCAAAATATCGTTTTGTTTTTTTTTTCTCGATATTGTTATTAAATGATAAACATTTGAATGGTTTGCAAACAATTATGACGTATATAAAATTATAAATGCAACATGAATCTTGGTAATTAATCGAAGAATATATTATAGTACACAATATATGTATTTCTTCGATACAAACATTGTAAGCAATCATAATAATATGTTGTTGTCGAACGTACTACAGCACGATATCTCCTCAAGTTTTGTTTAAGGTATAATAATAATAAGACTTCATGTTTTTATACAGTCCATTATTTAAATGTTATGCATCGCAAAACAAATCTTACTCCCTAGATTAAAATACTCTTCAAATAAATATTTATATTTGTGTACAGGTGTTCTTTGAAAACGATGTTTATATATTTTGTAAGTATACTACGAGTATTTACATAACCGTAGATAAAATAAATAACTTTATTATTAATCACTTTAATAATAATTGATTATTAACGGTTATAAAATGTGCCAAATATTGTCTTAAATTAAGTTGACGAACGTAATATATACTCACGTATTTCTACCATTGTTGTAGGATGTACGCATTTGCTCATTGACGAGATATATAGGGTATACTCAATATATCCGCGTACACCCAAAAACATAACTTCGTATATCCATATAGCTAGGCCAGCAATAACGAAATAATACGAGTTAATTATAAGTTTTATGGATAATATATTTTTTTAATATTCATATTTATATTATTTTAAATAAATAGTGTACATTTATAATACTGCAACTTGGGTTTAAATAAGTATTTTATTTATTGTTCAAAAACTTTCAAATTGCACTTTTTAAAACCTATTAACCAATCTTTTAATGCTAAAAATATAATTAATAGTAAAGATGAAATAATAAAGGAAACTTAAATAACAATAACAAACTCATTTAAAGTTATGATAACAATGGGTCTTTATAAAAAATTACAGTTTTTAGTAAAAATATGATATAATTTACTCGATTTCACGTTTCGTTTAATCCGGAAAAATTAACTAAAGTTTTTACATATATTTTTTATAATTTGTTTTCCTTCTCTATATAATAAGTCATCATAAGTATTTTATATTTACTTATTCATAATTCAGATCCGATTGGTGGAATATATTATAACAAGTATTTTAATATAATAAGTATAAATTACATTTTTCGTGATTAATGTAAGCTGCTATAGGTAATATTTTTTGTCGAAATTAATGTTTAATTGGGTAATAGAAAAATATAACTTCAATTTTTGAAATTTGATTAAAGTTTTCTTATAATTTAAAAAACAAAATGTATTAAAACGGAAAAGATTTATTATGACTTATATTATTTTTCTTGTGTGTAAATATTAATTTCATGGTACGTGCACTGCACTATGCATTGAAATATGATTGAATAAAAAGTATATTCAAAATAAATTTCAATGTATACGATATCATTTTATACAATAACATAAACTGTCGAGGACATTTGATCGATACAAATATATCGAAAAATATTTTTATAACCGTCGAGAACCCAGTGAATAAATGTATACAATAAAAAGCGCCGAAAATAAGCTGATTGTATATTTAAAATAGGTATTTGAGATTCTAAAAGTTTGCCAAGAAGTCATCCAAGAACTCCGTGATTGTTTTTAGTTTCCTTCGTCCCTCGTTTTTCTCATCTTCTTCCGCGGTTCCTCTTTTTCTTGTCAGTCTTATATACAGTTTTTCGTATGTACGTATAGTGCGTTTTTAAAACTTATTTATTCTCATCTCCCATTTTGGAATATCTTAAATTCCCGATCAATATTACCATTTGGCTCGTAAACCAACGAAATTCTCTCGGTTGAACACTGACCGGCCAAACTTTCAAACTTCCAGGTAAAGTAGAAAAACCGTTCGAAGTTTATTACTATTTTACGACCTGACGTTTTCTCTCCCTCTTTCAAAACGAATACCCATACTATATTATTATATGATATACAGGGTGTTCCGCCAAAAATTTACCCATTGCAATATCTCCTGAAATAATTTTAAGATACTGAATTACGTTTTTGTATAAGACTCACAGGGACAAGGACAACAAATATTGCAAATTCTATAAACAATTTGAATATAATTTATATGATTAAAGACATATTATTGAGTACATTTTTCGTAAAATATTAACGTTTCAGCATTTTATTTTCACTATTTTTTTTATGATTTTTAATATTTTTTTTGGTTTCTATAAAAATTGTGTATTATTACCATCAATTTAAAAAATGATTTCTTAAGTTTTTTAAACCTAAAATCTTACCTAGGGATTAGTACAACAGATATTTTATATTTGTATTGAAATTAATGTTTTGATAAAAAAGTTAAAATAATTTTTTACTTCTATGGTATTAAATAATACACAATTTTTCTATAAACTAAAAAACTTATTAAAAATTATAAGGTTCATGAAAATAAGATGTTGAAAAGTGAACATTTATAGAAAAATAAAATCTATAAAATGGTTATTTTTAAATTTGTCGTAAATAATAAAATAAAAATGATTTTTTTATCAAAACATTAAATTCATTCAAAATTTTAAATATTTGTTCATGTGAGTCTCATTTAAAAAACATAATTTCATTAGCTTCATTATCTCAGGAGATACTGCAATGGGTAAGTCGTACAATGATAAAACTAAATTTTATTGGATTCTTATGAGGTACCACCGAGCGTATTTGTATACAATTTAAACGGTCCTGTGGCGTACATACACAAATTATTGAACGTGATTGTACATAGTTTAAACATAAAAGTATCAATGTTGAGCCAAAAACACATTGTGCACTCGGCGGGGGTCATTTGGAGTGGTGCCCAATTCGGCGTTTTAATATGCGTTTGTAGTTCGGAAATTGAAGATCCCTATCTATTTAAATATATTACCTAAGGTTTTATGCAATATTTAATATCGTTACGTTTAGATCTACGGTATTGATTAATTTCCAAAATGTATTACGCTTACCCACGTGCCAAGAAGCAGCAATTGGCTATATTATATTGTTACGCAGCTAACGATTTGCGCGGTGGACGATTTTACAATTAAAGACACGCATATTATAATTTACTCCGTTACAGGATGTTTCGTGGAAAACAAGATTATATAATTATACGACGGTCCAAGTAAATCGTAACACGGTCGTGCTGCATCTGAATCCGCGTGAATCCGATGCGAATATTAGAATCCCCGTATTCGATTCCGTATGCGATCACGTATCATTGGCGATTTCTGACCTGCATCTGTGCAAGAAACATCACCACGGAGCAGGAGAAAACCGAAAACAAAGTATTTATCAACACGGTTTCCGAACAACAGTCGTTTCTGTAGTTTTCAAATTTTCCGCGTCATTCAATCGAAAAAGTTAAAAATTAAAAATACAAAAATACGAAAAACTTCTCGCCGAACCACAAACCCCCGACCGCCGCGGCTCAGAAACATTCTAAACGTCTGTCTTGTTGTTTACAAGACGTTATACGGATGTCTCGTTTCGCGAGTGCAAATTATAATGTAAAGTGACGACGACGTGAGGAGGGGAGAGGCGATTATAACAATAATAATAATAATAATAATTATTATTATTATTATCATACTTCTGTGCGGCTGCGACGGCGGTCACGTGTCGTGCACCACGGTAACGATGCCCACGGCGACTGTTCAATTGCATCCGAAAACATAATTTTTTTCACCAACCATCATCTCTGTTGTGTTTTTTATCCATATATATGTAAAGTATAAACACTATTTTTAATTGGGGTGGTACTAGAGACGTGTTTTTTTCGTTTTTCAAACGTTTCGTCTTTTCCCCTTATTATTATTTAGTGTTTTTTTTTAATTTTTCCATCTTCATCTATTCGGCGGCCGTCGGCTCTCCGCGAGTACGGTGCCGGTACAAAGGTGGTATATATAGTATATAGTATATAGTATATACATTATATATATACGTGCACGCGTTATATGCAATGACGGCCATACCCCGGCGGCTGTGTTTGTAGTATATATACTACGTCACGCCGGCTGTGGGAGGGGGTGAAAAAAAATCGAACAAACGTATAAATAAATGAACGAGCCTTGCGCATGTATAATGATCGGTGAGCCCGACGGCAGAGACTCGCGCGTGGAAGGAGAGGGGCAATAGGGGAGGTGTGAGCGAGAGAGGTGGTGGATGCTGCGTGACAACCGACCTTCCCTACTCCAACATCAAACCGCCTCACCCTATCTTTCTCTTATTCACCCCATTTCTCTCTCGCCCTACAAGAATCAACCGTTACACCGTCCCCGACCCCTGACGAATGGCACACTGACGTTGCTGCAGCTACTCTGCCATACGCGCGCACACACACCTACACATACACACACACACACACACACACACACACACACGCGCGCGCGCGCGCGCTCGCGCACACAAGCACACAATCCCTTCGTTCCCGCATAAAGCGGTCCCGGCGCGGTTGGCTTCCATATACATTGATTGAAACATCTTGTGCGCGGGCGCGTGCACGTGTGCGTGGGTGTGCGTGCGTATGCGAGTGTGTGCGCAAGAATGTGTATATGTATGTGTGTCCTCGTTCGGATATAATGTTATACACCCACACATACACATACACACGTGAAAATGCGCACGCGTGTGCCCACGTCGGTTCGGGAAATCCCTGACAATGACACAAACAATTGAGCTTGGGGAAAACCCTAGTAGCCTGCGGGGATGACAGCTGTCCCCACGCACTACCCCGTCGTGCCGTGAAAGCACAACACCACGCACGACAGCCACCCAGACGTCGGACGCGATTCGTTTTTTTTTCTTTCGCGCACGTCAGACAACCCCCCTTCAACCCTTATCCGCCTTACCAACCCCACCGGGTCGTCCTCGTCGTGGTTGGTAAACGCGTAAAAACGTAAAGCCTCGTCCGAGATGTCATGTGCGCGATACTCACTCTCTCACTCGCACACACACACACACACACACACATCTGTAATTTATGCAACTTATAACCTTGTTGTACAAGAGTTGTAAGCGACTTCGTGTACAGTGAATCAGATTCCGTGTTATTGTCCACAACACCCTCTGTTACGCGTGTAACCGACCTCTGCTCCTTCTCCCTTGCTTCCTCGCCTATACCGGCCGGAAGGTTTTAATTTCCGGACGTTCATCCCCGGACTCGCGGCCGTCATCGCAGACGTGTCGCGCCTATGCCATTATAATATTACACCTACCCCGTATACCTACGTCCGTGACGGCACTATATTAGTGTTTCTTATCTCACGGTTCCGTTATACATATTATATAATATATACGTACGGTTTGTGTAAACTTTGCTGTGAACCATTAAAACGCAACCGCGACATCGGCTTCCGGTCGAAGTTTCTGCCATCGTTTCGGAGTATATAATCCCCTGTTGGATACGCACGCACCTAATGCATAAACGAAATATAATATAATAATAATAATAATAATAATAATAATAATAATAATAATAATAATAATAATAATAATAATAATAATAATAATAATAATAACAATAATAATAATAATAATAATAATAATAATAATAACAATAATAATAATAATATTGTGTTACGGGCGCGTTATGTATTATGCAACCGTTATTGTTAGCCACCGCCACCGACGAGTGTCGACTAGCGATAACGCGAGTTTCGAGAACGCCACCACTAAATAACGCATCTTCACAGAACAACCACTAATCGCTTATCACGCAAGTTTCCTTTCTCGATCCCGGTCTAGGATTATTTAGCTGCTGGCATCCATGCCGTGCGATCGAATTTTTTTTCTTCCTCGGATCCGATGTTTTCAATACAAATTTATAATCTTAGATTTATGCGTGCCAAAGAATACACCGGTACTGATGTATCGTAATATTTTTTATAATTTTTTTAATTTAATTTTTGATACCAACTTAACCGATCACAATTTTCGGTTTTGTAGAGGGTTCTCATTAACGCGTATTAGTACGATAATTTAAACCTATGTACGGTAATTTTACTGAAATGTTGCGTTTTCCCGGATCGGTACGATGTTTTAAATTTTCTTTTTTTTTTCAACTCTATCTAGGGTACAGCTTTAAATTTTAGCAGGATTATTTAATCGTTTTTACAACCATAAATAATTATGAATAAAAATACACGATTTCGTGTGATCATATTATTACGCGAGCACTTAAAAAAACATTTGTAGGCATTATTGTACGTTTCCGCGGTACCGCGGTCACGGTTTATGGCACGGTTAAAACATTTTAAGCAAAAACATACCCAGTTACGTTCAGTGCCTAGGTGGAACGAAACGAGAATACAATAATAATTATGTACAGTATAATGGCAGACACCCCGGTCCTTGTATTGTTTCCCGTCCGCCTTTATTCTCCCGTTTTTTTTTTTTTTATTGTAATGCGCTCCTGTCGCTTTATTGTCGATTGACTTTACGCACGTCGCGTACGTCGCCGTTAAATCACGGTCGGAATCGTATGTGCGACAAATAACGTCGAGACGGTTTAGCGTCGGTGTGCAGCGTGCAGCAGAGCAATGGTAGTAGCCGTAGATTCCGCGACCCCCGAGTCCTAGTCGGGCCTATGCCTCGCTCGCGGAAGGTCGCAGACGTCTAACCGCCTCGTGTGCGCTCCTCGGTTCACTGCTGACGTACCGCCGTGTTCGGCAGTGTTCTTTTTTCCCCTCTCGAACCACACCGTTTCGTTCGCGTTTACCCGTCTCGCGAGCTGAGAATGTCACGGTCATCGCCTAGCGTCGGGTATGTTGATAGTTATAATATTTGTCCAGCGCGATTGTATGCCACAACAATACGCGAACTTCACGCGAGCGGAAGTTTTTCCATTTTTTCCATTTTTTTTTCTTGTCTACCGAGAGCAACTGAAACCGTGTTCAGGGTTTTGGGGTACGGTAAGTTGGAACACGTCGGCAGGGCCGTGGAGACA
This sequence comes from Periphyllus acericola, assembly GCA_949715065.1. Taxonomy (NCBI): domain Eukaryota; kingdom Metazoa; phylum Arthropoda; class Insecta; order Hemiptera; family Aphididae; genus Periphyllus; species Periphyllus acericola. The sequence continues at coordinate 36,309,640 of OX454266.1, forward strand.
AATTAAGGGCTCCAGGGACAAATTAATTCGGGCCCCTCATAATGTAATTTAACTCACTTCTAATACTCGCATCACACTGCGTCGTTACTCGTTCTTTTAAAACATGTAAAGGAAAAATAATATTAGTTAGAGGTATATAAGAAATTAAAAAGCAAAAATCATATTGTTACTAACACGGGTTTTGCACCCGATGGCATAATTTTTGGCTTTTTAAATTTTCACCCAGTGATTTAGCTACGCATTGATTAACATATGAAACTTTGAACCTCTTTTTCACCGCTTTAAAATTAAAATTTCGAAAAATCCTTTCTTAGCGGATGTCTACGCCATAATAGCTATCTGTATGCCAAATTTCAGTCCAATCCGTCCCATGGTTTGAGCTGTGCGTTAAGTCAGTCAATCAGCTTACAGTTTTATATATACAGATATATAAATATATATATATATATATATTTGAATTATATAACAGGTAGTGTATCACTTAATCGTAGTTCACTTAATCGCAGACAAGTAGACGGACGACGATAATTAATATCGTGATATAGATTATTGTGAAATAACAAAATAACGAAATCAGAAATAGTGCTGGTCTTCATTAATTCATGGAATAGCGGTCATCATCAAAAACGTATGGCAACGCACGTCGATGTGCAAATACACAGAAAACTAAATATTTCCAAAAACTATTATTATAAATTTAATAAATTTTTCGATTTTTTACTTTTAAATACTTTTAAAATTTTAATTAAAATTATGAATTAAAACTAAAAAAAATGTTTATATTAATATAATATTTCGGTAAAATATAAGACCTAATTGCTTTGGCTGGGCCCCTATTTGAGTACTGGGCCCCAGGGCCCAAGCCCCGGCTGCCCTCCCCCCTCTCGTCGGGCCTGCACGTCGGGTCGGGTTGGTAGATACGACGGCGGTTTCATCTCGGTCGTCGGTCACCGGTGGTTTGAACCGCGGTAAGTGTTTAGACACTATACCGCTCTGCCGAGACTCAACTACTGCACGAGTTAGCGGGCGAGATGTATTGTGATAAGCGACACCGTTCCATCGCGGGACTCGTTTGCATAATAAGATTATTCGTCTTACGCAGGACTATAACAAGCGTGTAAACGGTTTATGCATGTTCCGACGACGGGAGTTGTCAACAATCATGTACGACATGGTTCAAAATAAAAAACGAATCGTAAACTTTCGAATAACACTTTAGACTTTGTGTCGAAACCAAAAACATTTTAATAAAAAAAAAATAAGAAAAAATATATTGAGTGGGATTTTAACAATAGTTATGATAACAATTCAAATAATAATAATAATGTTACATTGAAAAATGTGTTAACTCTGAAAAGTTTTACATAAATATAATATTTCATGTATATCTGTATGTACCTACTATATAATAATATCTTGTACAAATGAAAAAAAAACGTTTGATGTTGTCTTTCACGATTGTTTTCAAACTTCATCTTATGAAGGAAAATGGTAAACACAATACAATATCGTTTTATATAACCCCGAACATTTCGTTTTTGTGTATTTATATATATACTAGTATATTATATATGTATAACATTATATACTGCATATTTATCATGCTGTACAATATTATCCCGTGTATACATAAAAGTGAAATATTATTATTCATCAGGATTCCGTAATACTTTTATTTTCGTCGTCGATTTTCCAAACAAATGTGGTTCTGGCACTTCAAAGTTCCTGACAATTCCGCTGCATTGTTCGCGTAATGTGATGTGTCTGATTCCACCGTACGCGTTTACGTACACATTATTATTCAGTGCATATATCCTTCGGCGCCGCGCGTTCGTTTTAATAAAATCTCACACAACGTGTACACTTTCGCGCCATCAACTTTCAGCCTCGCAACCACGGCTAAGTAACAAAAGGTGCGCAACGCTTTGTGACGCTTTCGATCAGCGGCTCAAGTCATAAGTACACAAACATCGGCGTTTTGCTTCGAAAACATTTGTGTTGCAAACACTTTGTTGTTGGCGTGACACGGATGGAAATCATTCGATGGCAACGACAACACTAATCTAACTTTGCCACCGGCAGAAGAGAGTATTTCGTTCGTTTACTTCTTTATTTTTTTTAACTTACTTTACACTCCAATACAGTATACGTATTAAATTTACATTTTACAGAGTAGGTATTGTGACGCAAAACAATGTTATCTATTCTCAGTCATTATATTGCAGTTTTAATATACAATTTTTCTGTATGATTTCAAATATTGCCTAATATTACACACATTTTTTTTTTTTTATTGATCATTTACAACTTCGGCAGCAGTGGCCATTAGTTATTTTATTTTTTTACATTACATTTGCTTACATACTATTTACATATTTTTGTATTAGTACTTAGATTTTTTTGGATGATAATATGTGAAAAATTATAGGATATTTTACTTTAGATTTGATTATAAATATTGATTTGCTTGAGGAAGTTAATTAAATTTGTATTGAGATAGTGATTGTTTCCGAGAGCTGCGTCGAGGTTGTGTGATATCCCATGTTTGATCCTTTCTTGATTATACTTTATGCAGTCGGATATGATGTGCTTGACGGTGAGATTTGTTCCGCAAGATGTGCAGATTGGGGGTTCCTCTTTAGCCATAAGGAAACCGTGGGTGATTCTAGTGTGTCCTATCCGTAGCCTATTTATTACTGTTTCTTCTTTTCTTTTGAGTAGTGGGTTATACCATTGGATAGTGTCGCCTTTGATTTCGTTTAGTTTGGTATTTTGTTTGAACCAGATGTTTTGCCATTTGTCATTGGTGATTATTTTAATGCGTTTTTTTGTATCATCGTATGAGACTTGTTCTATCAAGGGTGTGTCGGTATTATTTATTGCGAGTGAAGCTTGTTCGTCCGCTATTTCATTTCCTCTTATTCCTGTATTTCCGGGTATCCACATAATGGTTATTTTTTTCCATGTTCATATGCTTCATTTAGTTTGTTTTGAATTTTTGTTGCATGTCCCCGTGATTGAATTGGTTTTGGATGCTTTTTATGGTGCTTAGTGAGTCACTAAAAATGATGAACTTTGAGCACACATTTTTATTAACTGTATTGATTATCTTTACAATATTTTATTTTTTAATATTTTTTTCTAAGAGACAAACATTTGGTTAAATTTTTTCTAACAAAATGTATTGAAAATGAAAATGCTTCAGAATAAATTAAAAAATTGTCATTAAAATACAACGAGTAAAACGTAGCTCGTATAAGAAATCTTAAATAAAAAAATTAAGACAATTTGATATATTTTTTGTGTAAATATATTTTGTAATATTGGTGTTCAGAATTATATATATCACAGCATTTTTCAAAATTAGGTACCAAAATCAACCGATATAATGAGTAATTTACACAGATAAAATCACCCCGTATATTATATCAAGTACAATAAAATATCTTATTAGTTATTAACTATTTTATTAATAACTTATTATGTTCAACGCTGCCGAGGGTCTTTGAATAAAAAAAATTAAATAAATGTACAATATTTTATATTATAATAAGATATTATATTTCTAAAATAATTTCACCGTTACATTGTTTGGAATATTTTAAGGTATAGTTTACATACTTAAGAAAAAGGTATTTTTGATCAAAAGAAGAAATGTATTGTAAATATGTAGTTACATCAATTTAAGGAGGGAGGAATGTGGATCGCGTAAACCCTACCCATTGAATACGGTGATGATACACGGTGCACGTAAAATATATTGCACGATTGAAATAAAACTGCTCTGCGGAAACTGAATATCAATTATTTGTTATAAAAAAAACGAATACGATTTCATTACCTACAGTTATGATAAATAAAATATGATTTTTCCAGGGAATAATAAAAAAAGTTTTTATACAATTATACACGTATGAAAGGATTGCTATACCAATATTATATTGGATATTATGTATTATATTATAAGTGAACGTAAATTCAATGGATGCGAAAATTACATTAAAATTACACAGAAAACCACTCAAATCAGCAACAAAAGGTTATTCCATAATTTAGTCTCAATTCAATTGCGATTTCAGTGAAAATAATGTATTTAATGTATGCCTGTACGATTCGCCTAAATAATTGTTAATCATTTTGTTTCGAAGAACGTTACGGATTTCAAACAAATAAATAATATAGCCGAAAGTCGTCCAATTAGGATTTAGGATCCGCTTGTAACGGTTTGCGTTCGGATTCCACTTAAAATTATCTTGATTTCATTCACTGTAACGGCACAGTAAAGTGAATAGTTCGATTCCACTACTTTAACAGAGATGATGCAGAAATCTATCTATAATTGCGGTAGTGCATTGCGTAACGACAAATATTTCAACCAATCGCAAAAGCTGTTTGTCAAAAACAAAAAAAATTTTCTTGTCGATATTGAAAATTAATTTAAAAAATCTATTTCATCCAACTTTTTTCCTGTTAAAATATTTCTAGATCTATAGGACATACATTTTTTTTATATTAGCAGAACGGCATAGCTTTGCAAAAGGAATGACCTTTGGTCGATCAAAAATATTTTGGCCGAAATGAATAATATACTTAAATACATAATATTGATTTTTTCGTAATATATCTTACTTTTTTTTCCAACGTATTATTTCATATTTGACGACATAAGAGGGGTGAAGAGGCCAGGTAGGTCACCAATTATTGTGTACTCACAACGGTTTCAGGATTTCTGCCCGCCACTTCTCGTCAAGCTTGGTGCGCTATACAGATGTGTTTTTGCTTATGAAACCCCGTGTGTTGACAAAATAAGGCTATCAAAATTTAAAAAAAGAAGGTTTGCTTATTTGAATTGGATTCATGACGGTCTTACAGTGTAGTCTAATTACTTATTAGTAGATACAACAGTATAATTACACTAATATTATATTAATATACAATGTGTACACAAACAATTACTCACACAATGACATCTACGTGGTTTACAGGTGCACTCGAACCTTGCGGTTACGGCTGTATACGCAACGTCGAAAACCCTCGTGTATTATCCACCAAAACATTTGACCTTAAAATAAATCCCTCGTTCCGTCGTCGTTTTTATAGTCACAAAAGGCACGTATTTAGAACCGAGTGAAAAATAATTACAAAAATCGGAGAGATTGGTAAGAAAATCTCATACCAATCTCTTAGGTACTCGCAAACTTGGCACATGGACGTTCTCGTTTTATATATTTAGAAATATACTTACAATATTGTATAAGACTCCTAGAAATATATATACCTATATACATGTACATTTGATATTTCCAATAGAGATGACTTTTTCTCGACGAAGGACTTGTGCCAGATGTGCTGAAATAAGGATTAAAGTTGTCGTTTGTGATGTTGCTAGACTTTGAGATTACTTTGGTCACGGTGTACTGCAGGATATTTAAAACACTGGCTGACTTGTATGTATCATGGATAAAAATCGTGAGGTGGTTTTCAAGAAAGGTATATAAATACGTACAAATTGCACTTTAGCAATTCAATTGAAAATTTGTTCTCTATCGCAAAACTTGTCGATCTCTCCGTCTGTATTTATTTTGAGAAAAAACGTGAGATTATTGCCCTGAAAAATATTGAATGACCAATGTCTTTCTATATGTTTGTTTCTATATGACTGTAAAGAGAGAATAATTATTATATTAAAATTGATAAAACGAATTTTTACACACTATCTATTTGTTATTGTATTAAACTACTTTATTTACGATTAACCTATTTATCCGTGACGAAAATAAATTAAATACATATACATTTTGAATTCTCATTTTCATGTAAAATATTTTATACTATAATGCTATTTAACACATGAATACATTTTCATACATACGAGTAGATTGAGTCGTAAAAAAGTTAAAAATATTGACGAATTAAATTTTTCTTATTATTCCATTCACAAAATCGGAATAACATTAATTATACTAGATTCTAAACCATTAGGTGTATACACAAATTAATTTTAGTAACATATTTCTGACGAAAAATATTTTTTAATTATCATAAGTTTAAGTTCTTTTTAAATATAAATTTCATCTCACATCAATATACTTCAATACGTAGTACATTTATACATTTTGTATTGAAGTTCCCATATCCTATTAAAGCCCGACACGTACAAACATAAAATGCAATATACATAAATATTTATTCTAGGTTATACCAGATTATTTTGTTACAACAATTTAAAATTTTAATTAGTGAAATGCTATCTATACGGACATTTTATAAAATTCACTGAGGATTATTTACGAGTTCCCGACGAAATCGTACGAAATATTTTAAATTGTTAAATTAAATGAATTATATTATATTATATTAAATAATAAACAATTGCTTTGATGAATATTAAAATGTATTATATAATTTATTTATTTGTTAAACATTGAAATTAATGTGGGGTGGAAAATAATTTCCAACGGTATTTTCAGTTGTTGAAATATCTTTTTTTACTTGATTTATTACTATACGCACCTAACAATACAGACTATGGTCAGGAAGTACCCCGTAAGATACTAATTTTGGTCCCAATAGGAAGTTTCCATCGGTAACTATTTATACTTTTCCGGGAGTTAGCTCTTGTCAGTTTAACAAATTAATTTCAATTGAGCGCCAAATGGGTAGCTCACAGGACATTTTAAATCCTTATCTACGATCTATAGTAGACCAGATCATGTATTATATATAGCTATATGCTTTGAAAAGACTCCGTTCGGCCAATGAACAAAAAGGGTATTGTCCTGTTTGATCGACGAACACCATTGATTTATTGTACTATAATGTGCACGTAAGTTAATATTGCCTAAAAGTATTACTAATAACGTTCAGATATTATACAGTTACGAAGAATTAATAATTGTAATACGTTGAGACGTACTAGAAGTATTAATTAGTCTTATTATAATGTATAAGTAGTGTTACAGCAATTAGCAGTTGCACAAAAATATTTCACTTTTAAGCAAAGTTTTCAACACAAGTTCTTTGAAATAAACCAAACATGACGAATAATTCAACATTTTCCTCTTATTTTATTTAAACCTTAAAATTCCATGTATATTTATGATGTGAACTTTGTAAGCAGGACGAATTTATTTGGCGTTAAGTGTTTGATTGTAATTACATTTGTCGTATCATTTGATGGATTTTATTTAATCATTAAATGTTTAGATTAATGATACATTCAGTTGAGAAAATCAAAGATGTTAATGTAATATATTTAAATCGATAAAAGTTAAATTATTATGTAAAGTGTACTTATAAAGATAATATAAATTCTAATAAAATATTATAGTTTGTATAACATACACCAAATGTTTGCACCAAATTGATTTCAGAAAAGTAATGAATTTGAGTATTGAGACTCATATTGAAAATATATTTTTATCGACGGTAAATATTTAATATACAAAAAATAAATATTATAGGTAAGGTATAATAAAAACTCCTCGGAGAAGAAAAAAATGATGATGGCTTTAATTAAGGGTACGTTGGAGGATTTCAAGATATAAGGTAGAGTGAAAAAAAACATTGTTGATGAAGAAGATTGTGGAAAGAAGATGGCGGTTATGAAGGAAATCAAGAAAATTAAACGGTAGATGGGAAGCGTTGCATATATTAAGGTCCTAACGAATTTCTTTAAATCACGAACTATTGATGTTTATTTATGTATTTTTTTTTTTTGTATTACTTGTGTTAAAAATTATTCGAATAAATACTGTAAATTAATTTAATTGTTTGCATACTATAATAACACGGAATATGAATGATTTCAATATTTTAAATAATGTTAATTTATAAAGAAATGTACAATTAACTAATTTTTGGAAACTCAGAACAATTGCATTTTTCATGTTTCAATCAATTAAGTACAAATTGAATTTACTAGTTAATCAATATGATTATAACCAGAAATTCAAATTCAATCAATTTAAGGTTTCTTTTGTAATAAAGTTGGCCGGTAAAATCACTGCAAACGAATGAATCGAAACTTTTTTCATGCAGTTAAAAAAGTAATTTATTTTTTTGAACATAAAAAAATACGATAATTCTTATATATACATTTCACTTGTACGTATAATTTATACTTCGGATTCTGAGTAAAATAAAAAACAGATTGGTTTAATCATAATGTTTTTCCCGTGTTCTCTGAAAAGTTTTACGCAACATCTTGTTTGATCAGAAATCGTTCTTAGAAGGTAAATTTAAACTGCTAATTTTATATTTTTTTCAGTGCGTTTTCTGTAGTCCTAAGCGTTTAAAAAACCTTCATTGAAGAAAGCTGAAACTATTCAAGCCATGATGATTTTGGCAAATATTATAATTCTTAACATTCAATATATTATTTTATAAATAATATTATTTAAGCATAGTTTATTTGTCACCAAAAAGTATTATTTATAACCTTATTACCCCTGTGAAAGTATATTATTGGTTAGGAATACATGAAATTTAAAAGTATTGTTAACATAATATTTTATATATTTATTTACATATTTACGGTTAATTTATTACATGAAACGTTTTGGTTACAATTATTCTATGATAAATTATTAAATACGATTTTTATACTTTATGACCTTTAACCATAATCGTTTCTTAAATACTATAATTTTTCATTACTTTTAAATGTATACGGTTTTGACATGTTTAAGTTCATTTTAAATTGCATATGATTCGAAACATGTCCTATTCAACAGTTTTCCCCTTGTTGGAGGATTTTCTTCCTTTTTTATAATTTCTAAAGTCTTGGTTCCACGGTTCCGGTGTTGTAATTTTAACTCTTTTTAATAACTAAATTTTCAAAACATAATCGTTTTTTTCCATTTTTTTTTTTAATTAAAAATTTTCATCGTTTCGACGACTATTAAGACTAAGTGAAAAAATATTAAAAAATGTTCCTTTTTCATCGGTTCATATCCGTATTTATAATGTATTTCTTCAAAATTGTCCAAAGATTCAGAGAGATAATTCGTTTAAGATTGCATGTGTCATGTTAGTTGATTAATTGAAAAAGGAGTCACGTGAAACGTTTAATCCATTTTCTATAAAAAAATAAACGAATTATTGTAAAACAAATTGATTCAACGATCCAATTTGAATCTAGAAATGATATAAAATCAAGTCAACTGAAATGTTTAATGAAATAATTTATATTTGATTTTTAACTTTTAAGTATTTTAGTCTCAGAAGAATAATTATGATTTCACTTTGTACAGAATTATATAGTGGCATAATTATTTTCTAAATTCAACTTATCAAATTTTTTACGTGAAAAACTGTTTTACTCTTACAATAAATGAAACCATTGACCGTAGATACTGTATTGGAGACTTCATAATGGTATTAGCTTATACGTGCTAGCCAACTTTGCACTGGGATGCCAAGAAATTCTCCATTATTTTTGGTTAGATTATTTTGCCATAAAATCTTGTGAAATATTTATAAGTAGATTATGCACTTGCAGTAGGTAAAAGGTATTACTTAATCTAATATTACACTTATATAGAGTTACATAATGTTATTATTGTGTAGTACATATATATATAAATAAATATATCATATTATAACATTAAAAATATTACATTCCAAACACGAATTATGTCACAAACGATTTTATAATACACATAATTATTCATCGATAAAGTAAATTAAATGGAACGTCGAGCTTTTTGAATATTCTCAGTACGGTACACTCGACCGTGACTTTGTGTTTTATAAATAGAAATGTATTGCCCATGGCATCTTACGATGTTCTATAATAATTTCAACCTCATTTGTGTAATACAATTATATTATATTCTCAGTATTAAAGACTTTAAATAAAGGTTTGGCTAACTTTTTTTTTTTATTCATTAATAACAACCAAATAAAGAAAATGTTATGAAAAATTTTATACATATGAAAAATAAGCAAGTGAATAGTTCGTGAGGAAAATACTCGTCGTTACATGGTTCGATTCTCGATCTCGGTTGAAGCCTTTTGCAATTTTTATCACTCTTTTTCTCTATACATCGGTAAACCGTTAAGCAATGAAAAAAATGATCTTCCTTAGTATCAACTATACGGAATTCCTTTTCAGAAAGTACCATGTTTGTATGTATACATTGGAGTAATCCTTGTGGTCGAAACCGTGAACACAAACATACAAAAAAAAAAAAAACGTTTCATGATAAAACGATTCACTCGGAATCTAAAATAATAACAATAATCATTATAATCATCATAATATTATACCATTGCAATAGTGATTATTTGCACAGCGTTACAGCTATTGCGCGGATCCATCGACGAGATTTTGAAACGTACAAGCGCGTTCAGCGAACGAGAACCGCTGTTGTAAAGTTAAACGACAGTTGTTGGTGGGGGTGGGGGTGCACGGTGGTGTAATTACGAAACATTTTAAACCGTCCGTTGCATCGTGTCTGCGCGCTAAACTTAAGTGTACGCCGGCCTAGCCGGTCCGTTAAGTACAAATCACAGTGCACACCCTCCAGCCTTTGTAGTGCAACTGCGCAGAGAATGTACACCACCCGACGACGAGAGTATTAAATCGGAATACGATAACGGTTTGTTCATAGGCGCGCTTACGTTCCGCTTTCGAGTGGGTCTGTTGTTCAACATCCCCTGTCCGACTTCTTTCTGTACACAATATAACATCTTTTTTTATTTTTTTTTATTTACGGTTTAATGACATGAGCGTTCTGCGAATTCATCCCGTCCACTACCTCATCCGTTACTCGATACACCCGTTTTGTATTACCGGAAGACAGACACACACACACACACACACACACACACTCGGTGTGGATAATGTATGGACGCGTTCAGTACCCACCGTAACCTCCGTGTGCTCCAGTCGTGAAATGTATTGCGTTCTTAAATCACCAATGGCGGCGGCTGAAAGTCGCCGAGAAAGTAGAAAGAAAAAATAATAACAACACAAAACAGCAATCGTTGAAATACAATGATACGCACTTATACGGGTGGAAATGACAAAAGAGAGAAATAATTTAATTATAGCCCAATCGAAATGAATTGAATCGTATTTTCATACGGAAACTGTATTTTTGACAAATGCTAAAAAAAAATATCATTCGATGTTCTACTCTATATCTTGCGTAAAATCAAATATTTGATGTAAAACATAGTTGAAAAAAATCTATAATTTGATTTTTGAATTAATATTTGTCACGTTGGTGCGCCTACCTCTTAGGAACCACGATTCATGGAAACCACTTATTAATTTCATCCAACAATGCGAGACTCTTATCGAATTATTTTAAAATAAATGTAATATATTAGTATAGATAAAACTTTTTTTTTTATCACTTCGACTAGAGTATGTAATATGAGTTTATTGGTTTTCAACTTTTTTTTTGTTTCCACACCTTTAATGACTGCATATAAACAATTTGTGATCTCTAGGAGAATTACAACACACAAAGTTACACAAAACTTATGCAATGATATGCGCAATATATGTATTGCATACCTATATCATCTATTGATCTAAATACTTTCTCTGCTAGTTTTTTGTTGTTTTTAAAGTTAACGGGATTTTAAATTTGTTCATAAATTTGTACACGCATGAAATGGATTTTTTGTGTTATTTTGTCAATGTAATTAAAATAACCACTTTTTTTACTAGATAATATCTTGGCATATTATTTTTGACATGTAAAATTGTGTAGAATTTTTATAAGATTATGAATAAAATATCTAGCTTTTATACGATACATTATCTCGTATAATAGTTGCTCTGACCTATCACCAATATTATAGTACTTTTTTAGCTTATTTAATATATTATAAAAACAGTTATCTATCGTCATGAAATAACAAACTGATTTTTTCCTTTCCTAACTGATATGAATATTCCAAATAAATTGTTGTCGTGACATTATATATTAAGAAAATAAAGATAAAGTAACTCACAATATCAGTTATAAAATCAATGTGTATATTATTTTAAATAGTAATGATTCTAATAACGTTTTAGTAATGTGATAATTTGGTAATAAATAATACAGATTGACACATTGTATGGTGGCACCACTCCCAAAATTAATAATGATGAATTAAAACAAAGAATATCCTTGATTGGTTTCCATTTAATTGAAGACCATTCATCATTTATATGATAATAGTTCTTATAATTCAAACAATTAAAAATTTAAAAATATTTGATATATGGGGTAGTTTTGTATTTTACTAATAAATGTTTTGCACATGCAATTGGATTGATGTATGAATATGATGTAAAACTGAATATAAATTATTATTATTACCACAATAATATTATTTCGTACGTACAAATGATTTATCGTATGTTTAGATTTCGATTTATAATATTATGCACTCTGAAAACGCTAGCCCTTATTTTAGTTTAAAATTCTATAATTGTGTAATTGGCATTTCATATGAATCCAACTAACTATCCAGGAAATAAATTAATAAAAGTGCAGAAAAAAAAAGGGTTTTTTATAATTAATTAAAGCTTTACGGTATACTACATAAAAGTAATTAATGACATTCTTATTGAAATACGGATACTTGAAAGTTTCAATTTGTTATATTATACGCTTCTACATGTTAAATAGTTTTGTATAAGTGAATAGAAGTTCGTGCGATTTTTTTAAATTCATAATATTCATATTGGATTATTTTGTTCTTTGGTTCGGTCTATCTGCGAATATGGATCAATAATATGGTCTCCATACCAATTAGGTTTCAAGTTAAAATTAGAAAAAATCCAACAAAAATTCTTCCTTTTTCTTTCATTCAAATGTTCCATACCTAGGACACCTCATACTTCATACTCCCCACTTTTGTCTATTCTTAACCTTGAAACATTAGAAAATCGTCGTTTGAGATTGGATTTATACTTTTCGTATAAACTTTTTGTCGGATTAATCGATTGTCCTAAATTCTTAAGTCGATTTTCTTTCCATGTTCCTACTCGTAATGTTCGAACTAAAAATACATTTTATATTAACGTAGAAGTAACAAACTATGCGAGCAACACCCCCACCACCAGAATTATGAAAACTATAAATCAGTTCAATATTGATATGTTCAGCACACCAAACTTTCTGTCATTTAAAACTTATTGTAATTTTGTCCTTAATAATAATTTATAAGCTTGTAATTTTATTATATTATATTTATCTTGTAAACTGTAACTATAAAATTAAGAATTTACTGTATATACTATATATATTAATTATGTACCTGGGCCTGGCCCGTTTATAATTTAAAATAAAAAAAAAAAAAAAAAATATACGATTTACTTAGTATACTATTATGAGCTCTTCAATAAACCTCATATTATTTAATTTTAAAATAGTTTACAGCAGTAGCAACACTTAGGAACTGAAATGAAATATTCCAAGTATTTAATTAGTAAACTGGACGTCCATTGAAGAGGGTGGGGCTTATGCTTTCTATACTCATTATATATATATTTATATGAGTTATATTCTATTATTATTGTAACTTTAATATTTTTAGAAATATTTGATACCAGGTGGTCATTAACACTTTAATATATTATATTAATTAACTATTTGATTGTTGTTGAAGTTATTGTATTATTATTTGGTATTACAAATATTGTTATCCGCCATTTCAAAATGGGCCCATACTAATATTATTATCACCCCAAAAGTTTAAAAATAAATTATAACTATACAAATAACATTAAGTCTTCCGTTATGTTTTTGAATGTTATTAAAAAGAGTAATTCTCAAAAACAATTACACTTAAAAGAACAAAAGTATCACTTTAATTTATTGCGTGTCAAATTTGACAGAAAAATACTCATTGGACGTAATTTTTGTAGACATGGTATTTATGTAAAAAAATAATGTGTCAGTTGAATTGTAATATTTAAAAACTCCAAATTTAATTCTTAACTTATTTAAGTAAACATATCATCATAACATATTCATATGAGTTATACTATGTATATAATTTACTTAGTCTGGGAATTCTTTAGGAATGTGAGAACGTAGTTTTCAATTACTATATGCACTTACCACACTGTTTACATTTCAGAATGGATTGATAATGAAGACTGTGTTCCTACGTGTCGGTTTCTATATATTCACCATCGTTTTATCGTGTAAGTATAGTCTGTCACTATATAATCCATAGAGATAGTTATTTCCATACTAATGAGACCTCAACTGAATGGGATAACTAGACTAGCCTAAACATTAATTGCTTTGAACATTAATCAATATTCAGCGGTCGGATTTCCACGGTTATAGTTTTGTCGACAGGAAATTACCCGCAGTCAATTTCCCTAAAACGTCAGCGATGTCTGAACATCCTTTTTCCATGTATAATATGTTTCAGTTCACCATTATCGCTAGGCCAATTCAATAAAGCATCACAAATCACCACCATTCGGGTTGCCCAAGCAAGAAATCTTAATATTTATTTGATTATTATTATTATTATTATTACGTTAAAAATGAATTTTACTCTACATTGAACATGTAATTTATTTTCAGTGTGTCAGGCAAACAACGAGCTGATCGGTCCTACATTTCGCCTGGTACCTCCATTTAACGTCCAGTTTTCTAACGACACCGGTATCAAGATTGATTGTACCGCGTTCGGAAACCCTATGCCACAAATACAATGGTATCTAGGTACGTGCCGTGGTCATGTAAAAATTAAAACAATATCGGTGGAAAATTTGATAATTTTTATCTTAAATATTCTCAGAGGATGGCACAAGGGTAATGACTTTACCGAAACTTAGAGTGGTTCATCAGAACGGAAGTTTGATATTTCTCAGCTTCGGTCCAAGTTCTTATATGCACGATGTACATAGCGCGCAATACAGATGCAAAGCTAGTAATGCAGTAGGTCAGATCATTAGCGGAGCCGTTCATGTCAGTGCCGGTAAGATAATAAAAAGTTTTATTTTTTAATGATCAATCGCTATACGGATTATAAGTTAAAATTATTCCAATTCAAAGGCAATTAATATCATTTGACTATATTATTTATTATACACCACCATTAATAGCGATATTGAACTTTTAGTTATGAATCAAAACTATGACGTCCAAGTTTATTCCGAGTACGTCACTGTTGGCAATACAGCATTGTTACGGTGTCATGTCTCCGCGTATGCTTCTAATTACGTAATGGTTACATCATGGACACAGGACGAAATCACTCACTTTTACCCAAATGTAGATTCTGGTGGAAAGTATCTGGTTCTGGGAAATGGTGATCTATATATTAGTAACGTCGACTCTAGTGATGGATATAAAAGTTACACGTGTAGAACGGTACACAAGTTGACTGGTGAAACCAAAACCAGTTCTTTTCCCGGACAAATCACTGTGAACGGTACTAAAGTTACACTCGGGGGTTTCTATTTTCTTTGATACTTAATCAAAGTGATTTCAGAGCCTACTGGAAGTCAGCGACCGAGAGTCGTTGTGGAAACTGATAGCAGGAAACACATACGGGTGGGAGAAGATCTCACATTGTCTTGTTTGTCCCATGGATTCCCAGTGCCAACCTATAGATGGTATAAAGAGAACGGAGATATACTGAAAGCTTTAGCACATGATCCGCGTTTATCGGTACCAATAGACGGACTGCTTAAAATTGAAAAAATACGCCTAGACGACGATGGGAGATACGTGTGTATAGCAAACAATAGTGTAGGCGAAGAAACAGTTCATCATAGTGTTTTCGTTACCGGTAAGTTGAACAATTTTTTCTGATATTTTTAAATCATCATTTATTTATTGTTTGCTTATATTAATATATTTGTACAATTTGTATAGTAATATGTATTTAACCTAAAACTGTCCATCATCATTAATTTGTTTCAGAACCCCTCTCGGTCAACATACTTCCCCAAAAAGTAGTGGGCTCCTCGCTTTTAGATTCTACAAAGTCTGCTCAGTTCGTCTGTACGGTAAACGGGCACCCAATAAATAGAATAATGTGGTATAAAAATGGACAACCTTTAATGCAACTGAGTGGAAGAGTACGGGTGACATCATCATTACACAAACAAGTATTGATGTTATCCCCTTTGAGTAAAGATGATCAAGGGATGTACCAATGTTTTGGAACTAATGATTGGGATATGGCTCATGATAATACTCAATTACTTCTTGGAGGTATATCATTGACTGTAATAAAAATAAGTACAATTTAATACTAATTTAACTATATGATTATAGATATCGGACCTGAAATGGTGTATTGGTTCACCGAGCAAACTTTACAACCAGGTCCATCTTTATCTTTAAAATGCGTGGCATCAGGAAATCCTTTGCCGCAATTCAAATGGACTTTAGACGGATTTCCTATACCAGAGACGAATAGAATTTTGGTGGGTCAGTACGTGACAGCTCACGATGATGTCATTGCTCATGCCAACATTACTTCTTTAAAAGTTGAAGATGGTGGAGAATACACGTGTACCGCACAGAATGAAATTGCTAAAGTTTCACATTCTTCTAGAATAAATGTTTACGGTGTCCCATTCGTTAGAGAAATGTCAGGTGTTCATGTAGTTGCAGGAAAACAACTTGTCGTTAAGTGCCCTGTAGCAGGTTATCCGATTGAATCTATTAATTGGGAGCGAGGTAGAGTATATGATTTCAAGCTTCAAATTGATATTTTATTTGGACACGTGCTTTTAGACGGATTGCTATTACCTGTTAATCTTCGTCAAAAAGTCTACAGCAACGGAACTCTAACGATCGAACAAGTCCAACGACAAACAGATGCTGGCACTTATACGTGCCAAGCGAAAAACCATCACGGTCATTCGTCGAGGAGAGATGTAGACATTCAAGTTTTAAGTATTAAGCCACACTGCTCGGTGAAAACTATGGATATATTTTTCTTATACCTTTTTTATTATTAATTTTCAGTTCGGCCAAAAATTTTACCGATTCCACCAATGACTAACCTTTTAGCCGAAGGCATGCGTGCAGCAATTTCATGTCAAATCGTGGAAGGCGATCTCCCTGTAATGTTCACATGGACAAAATACAGTGATGGTGTAAATCACGGCTTGGGACTTGGAACAGTAACGAGGAATCACGACGAGTATTCCTCATCATTGATTATTGAACGAATTACAGCTGAACACGCAGGAAATTACACGTGTATTGCAACGAACGCAGCGGGCGAAGAGAAATTTACCGTACCTCTAACAGTAAACGGTTAGAACTTTAAATGTAATATTTATTTTTAATAACTTTTCTTGACGCGAAGATCTTAATGAATTTTAGTACCTCCAAAATGGACTGTTGAACCCGAAGACACCAATGTGATCATGGGCTATCCGTGTATGTTACATTGTCAAGCAGAAGGGTATCCTTCACCGGCAATCGTTTGGAGAAAATCATTTGGTAATTTAAATTAAACGAGTACAACACAGTTTTATACCACTCATAATGGTTACATTATATTGTCATTATTGTAATCAATAGTATTAAATGGTTTTTTTTTATTTTTAATTTAGGTGATTCGATTGGTGAGTATAAGGACTTTTTATACGAACCCAATGTGAATTTCTTCAGAAATGGAACACTGGAGTTTCTTCATACTAGTAAGACCAATGAAGGAAAGTATATGTGTGAAGCGAAAAACGGTATAAGTCCAGGGTTGAGCAAAGTTATAAACTTAAAAATAAATGGTAAATTTACATATTTTAGTCTACTATTTCCTTGATTAAAAGGAGTCTTACTTTTTTTAATGTATTTATAGCTCCGGTGAAGTTTATTCAAAAAACGAAACAAATTCAGGTAAAACTTAACAATGATGCTCATATACAGTGTATGGCTGTTGGAGATAAACCGATGAAAATTTCTTGGAAAGGACCAACTAATTTGTCAATATTGAAAGATGTAGATCGAAGGTAACAAACACTGATTTTAATTAGGACCGTATAAATTATGATTTTAGTATTAAAATGATAAGGGTGAACGTCTTACGGTTTCTAAATAATTGCTTGGAAGAAACATTTCGAAATAAAATTTTTCCTATTTTGTGTTATACATTTATACACATAATACGATCGTATCGGTTCATGATTTGAACGCTGTGGAAAATATAGTAAAATAATTCTTCCGAGCGCATGCACATGTGATAATAATGAGAATATACGTATAAACTTCGAATATTTTACCACACCATATGAAAACGTAATTTATGTAGTAATATAATATTCAAGTTCACATAATTTTATGTAAATCTTAAAATATTCACATTGTGTTTAGTTCTAATGTTGGTACCGTTTTCAGGTTTACCGTGCGAGAACAATCAAAGGATAACGGGATAATGTCTGAACTGGGAATATCTCCCGTGTACCGGCATGATTCGGGGGTTTTCAAATGCACAGGGAGCAATTACTACGGGCAAGACGAGTACTCCGTCGAACTCATAGTGCAAGGTACGCATCGATATTGTGTTCTGCGGATAAACGCGTTATAAGTTCGTACGTAAATATGTTTGCTCGGGAACTGTTTGAAACAGAGGTGCCGGAAAGTCCGAAAGACATACGGATCGTGAACCAACAGAGCAGATCCATGGAGATAACGTGGAACCAACCGTACGACGGGAACAGCGTCATACTCAACTACATAGTTCAATACAAATTGGTGGCATGTAGGTCACAACACTGGGTTAGGGAACGAAACTGACACGTTTTTATAATAACATTTACCGTTGTTTCGCCAGCGTTGTGGACAGCGGACCCGGCGAAAGCGGTCGTCGCCGGTACGCAGACCGTGACGATCATCGAGGGTTTAACGCCGGCAACGTCTTATCACGTCCGAGTCATAGCGGAAAACGCTATAGGATTAAGTGAGCCCGGTGACGAGATGCAAGCGATTACGCAGGAAGAAGGTATGCGTTCGTATTGTTATGCTTTAATATTATATTGTACGGCCATCCCGGCTCAGTGGACGAGTAGGCGAGCGCGTCTTATTTCCCCCTACATAGAATATGTCTTAAGTCCATCAGGGTTGTCTGTGTTTAGTGACAGTAATGTTTTCCGATCTATAGATTTTACTAGGGACGTCGCTCTTATAAGTTTTAATTTGTCTGTTTTTCGACTCTTGTAACCGCGTTGAATTTATAATCGGCATCATGGTTTGCTACACGCTCTAACTCGTAAGCCTTTTCTGTTTTAACTTTTAAAGTTTAATTTAACTGCATGCTAACCAACTATATTCGCGTATTTTGGCTTTTCCATGATTTGAATATAATATATATATATATATATATAAAAAAAATCTGTAAACCATTTTCATTCCTATCATATTATATGATTTTCATTTACGTAATCCTTAGGATGGTATTATTTATAAGCTCTTTTGTTGTTTCGCAACATCGGCATTTGCTTTATTGAAACTTAAACAAAATATGCTTATGAATATTTTACTGCGATTAAAATGTATTCAGGTTAACTTTGCGCTTACATCATACACGTAGTCCCGCTTACGCCGACTAAGCTGTTTTGAAACATTAATTAACAAATTTGACTGGAAATTGTAATAAAAAAAAATAATTTTGCTACATAAACGATTAACATCATTAAATAAGATAAAAATAAGTATCGGAAAACTAATTTTCTATATTGATTATAGACGATTGTTTTGTTCCGCTAAAACTCATATTTACGAAGCTAACTTTTTTCATCAATTATTGGATAATAAGTCTATGCATATAAGTACAAGCAGAGCAGTATTAGTATAATAATGAGTGTAAGCTTTTCTGATAGATTGTAAAAAAAAAAAAACAGTAACATGGTACAACGAATAACGTACGATTGTTAACCATACAATCCGACAGTTTAACACTGATCAGCAATCGCACAGCAATATTATGACATGTAGACCATGTAGTCATTACTGCTCTGCAACGCAAACCACCGACGGTGATGGTTTTCCTAGCTTTTTTTTACTACAATCGATTTCTCTATTGTATGAAATATAATTTTTTTTTTTAGTTCAGATAATCCCAAATAAGAACATCGTTATGTTCATTATGTTTTAAAGTATTGCGTAGATTACCTACATTATTATTTTAAGCTTTTTTTTTTAGAATTAAAAATAAATCTCTCATTTCATGTATTATTAAATTTTTTTACGCATGTGTGTAACATGCAAGGTTATGGCCGTAAAATGAAAAAAAGATTTAACATCGGGGGAAATCCCTTTCATAACTCATACTGGTAAAATTGTACAGAATACTATTATTAATACAGATGACGTACAAAATCTATACAGAATTGATTCAATGAATTGCATTAACAATTAAGTTGCCTTCTAGTACAATAGATTCAACGTCATTGTTCCCGGTAAATTCAATAACAAATTATTTTGAAAAAAAGGGCTTTTGTGGGGATGATTGGATAAATATAATGTGAACATTCAACTAGTTTTTTTTTTGTTGTTATTGTTTCTAAACATAATGCCTCGTTGTGCTCATCACGTAGTTAACTAGCTTACACTGTAGGTAATATGATGGTTCGAGGAATTTTCAATAAGACATTTTAGTGGGAATTAAAAATGAATAAAATAAAGAAATAATTTACGGAAGAAATATTTATACCATGTGTCAGCTCATTAAATTAATTGAATTTACGTTTACGATGTCATTTTTAATTAATTAATTAATTAATACATAATACGTATAGATTGAAACGAACGATTACAACGCTTGTATTGTGTAAATTTGAAAAAAAATACCATAAAAGCTTTGCGTTTTGTTTTTTAACCCATGCTGCGCGATACAATACTATTAATTATTCATCAACGAGACCGTTAATTAGTTCCCAGCATGGCACCTCAAAATATCCGAGCTGAAGCGAAAAGCAAAACAGAACTTTTAATAATGTGGGAACCACCGCCATCCGAAGCTTGTAACGGGATTTTGATCGGCTACCACGTTGGATACCTGCCAATCGATGACGTAGAAAATATTGAGTTGTCAACCGTAGCGCAAAGCCGTTACACCACGAAAACTATTAACATCAACTCTCAGTACGGCGAAGACGTTGTCATTAGTGATCTGAAACCGTATACGACCTATTCGATTTTAGTACAAGCATTTAACAGCAAAGGGCCCGGGCCTTTTTCTAAGCCCATTTCGGTGCAAACTGACGAAGGAGGTAAGTGCGTTTCGACACTAAACAAAATGCGTTGGTCGAACAACGTGACACTTATGGCGTTTGCGCTTGCGTTCTGTATTTGATTAGTACCGACGATGCCACCGGAAAAGCCAATGTGCAGATCATTGACGTCACAGAGCATTCACGTATCATGGGATTTGCCTCCCTCGGCGGGTCGCAATGGTAAAATACAGGGTTTTAAAGTATCATATCAGCCGGCCGAAGACTGGTATGGTAAGTGCTGTTGGAACGAAATCATGATTATTATTTACTTATATTCTGTAGTGCATTATGATATAATGTTTTTAGAAAAAACTGAGTTCGAAACGAAAATAACTTCTATACAATACACGACAATTCAAGCTTTATTGAAATACACCAACTATAGCATATCAGTATTAGCATTTACGAGTAAAGGAGATGGAGTTCAAAGTGACCCTATTTACTGCCAAACCGAAGAAGACAGTAATACGATTTACCATCTTCACTAGTCACAGCATGTTAAAGCTTATTATTTTTTAGCTCCATCGGTACCGGCGGATATCAAAGCGGTAATAAGCTCTATAAAAACCATGATCGTTTCTTGGCTTCCTCCACTCCGGCCGAACGGAAGACTGACCGGGTATATCCTATACATATCAATTTTGAGCGGCCACAAAGATGTAAGTTATATTTTTAATACATTTTTTTTTGTGTGTGTGACTATATTGCAAACCTATTCGGTTTTCCAGTCAAAGCCGATAAAAAAAATACTCAGTCCATCCGTTGAGGTTTTCGAAGCTTCCCGAATCATCGACAGTGCTAAATATCAGTTTTGGGTAAAGGCCATAACTAAAGTCGGCGAAGGCGAGAGTACGAGAACAATAACGGTACTGCCGACGATCAAGATTTCCGCTCAGATCGTATCGTTCAGCCAAGTGTTGACCATGCGATGGAAGAAAAACGTAACGTTAAGTTGTAAAAGAGTGGGTATACCCTATCCTCAACCAATGTGGACAAAAGGCGGACGATCGATCATCGCAAGTGGGAGATACCAGGTTACACGGCACACGTTTTGTTTTGAATTATTACCCTACGATATTAATCTTAACGCACCTTATAATTCTCATATTTAGATAAACAAAGACGGATCGTTGGTCATACACGATATACAACATTCAGACAGAGGAAACTATACGTGCGCTGTGGAGAACACGCACGGAAAGGATGAAATATCTTACGCCGTCTACGTCAGAGGTAAAACGACTTTACGACACTAAATGCTATGCGTTTATAGATTTAAAATTATGTTGTATTTATAAATTGTAATTATTAAAACAATGAACCAGTACCGCCATCACCGCCGAAGTTAACCGTAAGCTTAGAAGAGACTGATAGTTTACAACTAAAATGGACAGACACAGCCGAGCCGGACACTCCTATATCGGGTAAGTGCCATTGATACAATACCAAAGAAAAACACGTTTTACATTTTTTTTTTTTAATAATTACAGGTTACATAATAAACTACAAGCGTGAGCACGGAGATTGGGAAGAAATCCATATCGATTCAAATATTCATTTTCATGTCCTACAGAAATTACTTTGTGGCACAAGGTATCAGTTGTATATTACTGCCTATAACAAAATCGGAACGGGTCTGCCGTGTGACATTTTAACATCATTCACTAAAGGCGCAGGTACCAATTGTGTTTTTTTTTTTTTCAAGTTAACGTTAAATTTATTTTTATTAAAATACACACGAATCGATGATTAAAAAGGCACGTGCATATTCCTTATATTGCATTATACTTTTGCAGCTCCTATTCCACCGGTATCGCCGTCCGAGGCTATAACATACAACAGCTCGACAGTGAGCGCCTGGTTTGACCTGTGGGGAAGCGGAGGATGCGATATACTCTACTACACAATCGAGTGGAAACAAGCGAAATCTAACGAATGGATTTTGAGCGACGGCAAAACGGTGGTTCCTACAGAACGAATGTACACCGTTGGAAGCCTCGAACCGGCGACAAAATATCAACTGAAAGTCACCGCTCATAATAATATTGGATCTTCGTACGCACTGTACAACTTCACCACGCTCACGATAGACGGGGGTAATTAACGGTCACAATTATCTGTTTTGAGCTTAAACGGGTAGAATTCCATATTATACTGATTTCGTTACAATGCCATTTGATTGTTTATAGCGACTGTTATACCGTTTGATGTGTACACTGAAATAAAACAGGAGGAAACGTCAGTCTTCACGTCCATTACAACCGCGATTTCTTTGATAATAGCTTTGATCGTCGTATCATCGATTGCGGCATTTACGTATTATTATAAAGTAATGAGTAAGTATTTTGAAACAATTATGGGCCTTCAATCGAATCGCTTGTTAAAATATGATTTTTATCAGAACGCTCGGACGATGAATCATTTAGAGATCAAAGCCAAAGATCACGGGATCAGCGATATTCAGTCAGGGGACAGTCGCAGCAAACCCTAAGTTGTGATTCTGTCACGTTCAAAACGGATTCGACTGGTACGTTATAGTTGTGATTTTAAACAACCGGTTTATTTACTATGTTAAATTTCATTTTTAATTATTTTAAAGAATACATGGATGAAATCTGTCCGTATGCAACATTTGAACTCGCCAAACAACCACAAGGTGAAAGCACATTTAGTGGTAATGTTTATAGTGGCCCATATCATTCAGTTAGGGGGTCATTTGTATATCATCAACCAAAAGCGTCGACTTCCGAGGCGTATAATTTTGTTCCGGTATAAAAATGTTTAACACGTCCACTACATGAAATATGAATTCACGTGAAACATTTTTGTCTTAGAGAAAAGAACCTGAGTATACTAAAGTCCGCCAAAAGGGGAGAAAACTTAGAGATCCTCATTCCGAAAGTCAAGGTAGGTTGAAATATTTTTTAGTCAATTTTTTTTCGAAATTATTTTGTGATTTATAATAATATCTATATTGTCTATTATTACACCTTGTACGAACCTTAAAACACACACTCCCAGTGATTTAATTAGGATTAAAGAATAAACATTAGGAATGGGCCTGTTTCAGAATCAGATAACTTAGGTAGTACCGATTCTGAAGTAAAGCGGATTCTAACACTTCACCTGCCTATTTCAGAGTATGACACTCATGGTAGTGACTCTGACCACGTCGAGGTGAGACGAAACCAATCAGCTAGCCAAGAGCTTGTTTCGTTTAGACATCGGATGAGCCGAGGTAAATAAGTAGTGCCGAGTACGGTATTTTCAAATGGATTTTTTATTATTATTTACCGTTAGAAGCGAGCACGGAAGATACTAGCTCTTCGTCGGAGAACTCTGTAGCAGAAGTGAGAAAACCTCCTGTTATGCCTGCACTCCGGAAGCCAAAATCGAAAAGCCAAGTGTTCACGAAAAGACCGCCGAAGAATAGCAGTGGATATACGAGTCATAACGATGAAATTAATTTTAGGTACTAGATATTAGTCAGCTTAATGAATTTTCATATAATACACGTTTTGGGTTTTAGCGAACGTTTAAATCCTCCGGCTAGATTTTCAGACTCTAGGCCAATGCGGCAGAACGAGGGAAATGAATTTGAGCGCCGCCCCAAGATATCATCTCATCAGCGAAGATCACCCAGAAGACTTACACAAGAGACTTCGTTTCAAATAGATGTCTAGTCAATTTAGTCACATATTCGCATAAGTTTAATTTATTTATAATCGGCTGAAACAATTTTTAAAATTCCTACATTTTGTACTTATTGGTTTTTTTTGTATAACACAAAGTTTAATATTTTTTACTTTAATACCCAATAAATTTTATACCTCTTATTAAAAAAATCTGAATTGAAGTATAATATTGTATTTCATCGATTATCTATTGATTACATTAATTATTTACATTAAATTTCTAAAAATAATTTAATAGTTTAAGAGTAATGTAATAAATCTAATAACTTCCACGTGAGCTGCTCAAAATCATTTAAATTCCAATACAAGTGGTTTTATTTGGTTTCTCGTTTATTAACAAGTTCATAGCTATACTCAGCCAAATCTTACCTTTATAAATTAATTTCATCGGCCATTATAATATTCTTTCCAAAATTGATGTATATTAGTATTATAATGAACTATAAATCTTTATTATGAGTCGACTACAATATATTATGTTGAAATAGTTGAATGTACGAGTATATCATACAGTCAGCATTACCGATTTGTGTTTTCAGCCACTATAAAGTCATGTAAATCGATAGAACTTGTGTTTTTTTTTTATATTTTACCGGTTTGTTTTCTCAAATCAAGAGTTAAAATAAAGGACTGTAAAGAGTTTTCTTGGCGAAGAAAATAAATTAATACTCTGATATCGTTATACATATTTAATTGTAGGTGCCGATTCTACAGAAAAACGAGATCACTATTGCCGTTTTGTTCATTTAAATTAACGAGAACAACCGATTTTGATTTCGTTCATGCGCACTGCAAAGTGTTTATAAATCATAGTGCTTTTCAACTGTACTCAAATGTTTTAGTTGTACGATTTTGAAATGAATAAATAATAATAATAATATGCGGTCCAGTATAGTAACAAATAAAACCACTCGGAAAAATTGCTATGAAAAAATAAATAATTATTCTGCCCGACTTTTGACGACTTAATGTCATGCGTATGATAGCAGTATGATTGTACATCTCGCAGAAACATAATGCACCCAGATCAATCGAAAAATCAGACTAGGTACGTTATGTTAAACTCGTGATCTTTGCTTGTATGTGTTTTTTTTTATTCTGTGCCAAATCTAATAAAGATACCTTGTGGGCGGAGAGCCCTGATTTCCCATGTATTTTCTTGTAACATATGTCACCGTGTTCAACATTTTAAATCAGTGCCCAAGCCATATATGTATAAGCTTGAACGCACAACGAAATGCGTTAAATGTGCCATTAAAGTGTTTTACTAGTCGTAAATAATAGTGATGATCAACTGTAAGGATTGTTAACTGTATCATTTAAATTACGAATGTATAAATGTATAACGTACTTATAACTGTATTTACTTACACTATATAATATTTGTTTTGTGAAATAATTAAAATGCAAAATTTATCTGATTATTGATGGCCACGATGGTGACTTTGGGTAAGATTTAATTTTCACTCGACAACGTATAATACATTTCGTTTATTCGAATGAAGACGTTTAGATGGAAAGTTTTCTCGGACAAATTAATGGATTTTTATAATTTTCTTAGTACATTATGCACACTCAACATCGAGTACCGTTTGAACTACTGAGTTTTAAAGTTACATCTGTTTTACTTTTCCAAAATGTATATGATTGTCGAACCAAGAGTCGTAAATACCCCATCGCCATCTATCGATTGTCACATCCGATGTTTGTTTCAATTAATTACTATTACGTTTTGAGCTTTTTGGATTACGTGGTTATCGAATATAATATAGTTTTAACTATTAGTCTATAGAATAAGTGTTGGCAACAAAGTGCTCTTTTGATATTATAAAATAATGAATAGACAACCCTCATGTGTTACGACGAGCTATAAATCATAAACAATTAGAAAACAGAAAACTCGATATATTGCAATACGTGGTGTTAGATAAGAATACTTAGGGTAGGCACCTAATTAATTATTCCAGTACTATTTATATGTAGGTTCTGTGTTATTCTCATAAATTCCGAGAAATATGTTAAATATGATTTTTTTTTTTTTCTTTTCTTATACTTCGTTTGAGTATTTATTATGTTGAAGCAAAATTAAATAACAACCAAAGAAATTATGAAAAACAAGATGAATTATAATTTACTTAATGTGGCACGTGTGATCCATTATTGATGTATTATTAAACTGCATTTTTATCCAAGTATATGAATATCATTTAGAACAAAAAGTTATATATGGTACCTAAATATTATTTAATACGAGTTTATAAATAATTTTAAGATAAGAAATGAATCATATAACTGTTAACATATAACAGTTGTATTTTATAAATTTAGTAGGTAAATTCCATTAAAATAATTTTTGATTAAAATTATAATACTATTGAATGTTAATTACCTATATTGTTGCAATGTTTTTATTTTATAATGACGTTTGTATTGATAGAAAATGATTTATGTAGAGAAATATTATGTTCAGTATGTTTTCTTCTGTTATTATTATAATTATTATTACCAATTTTTCTTTTTTTTTTTTTGTGATATTTTTTGTATAAAATAAATCCGTTAATGCATTAAAATGTTATTCTTATATTAGAGATAATCTACTAATATAGTTTTATCGCACACTTTTTTTAAAGTCTTATCAAAGTACCACAGTCTATAACGATTAAGTTATTTTATTATTCGACCATAAAGGTGGTGAGTGTTACTGATTGGTACCAGGGGCGAAATAAAGACCCCCCCTCCCACAGATCCTTATTTAAATATTGTTCTATTAATATTTTATTATTGTGTAGAAATTGCATACACCGTCGCGTATAACGACAACACCGACCAGATTTCATTGTTTTGCCTACCCAGAAAACAGCAACCAGCATCTGAGTGCTTAATAATAATCATTGATTAATTACGATTATCGTCGACACCCGCAACGGGGGGTAGCTATAAGTTGAGCTTCTAAATTTTTTTTAAAACAGCTAACCATCTATCATAATATAATAATGTATTATCATTTAATATAATTTTATAATGATTTACAGCAATAATTATTTCTTTACGTGTTTAGATAGAAGTTACCGTTGAAAGCGGACCAATTTTAAAGTGTTGAATATAGGCAATATTCTATATCCATCGGGAATTGCTGTGTGAATGTGTGTGTACTGTGTAGTAACTGATCATCAGTTAACGTGATTTCCTTGAATTCTAATTGATTTCTTATATCCCGGGTACCTACAGTCGCGACGCGGCCCATGGCTTTTTGGACATACGTGCAGTTACGAATTCAAATTTTTTCATCATAATAGTTTCGATTTCACACAGGCTTTGAAAGTAGTCCGAAAAGGAGAAGAAAAATTCACCAAGTAAAATAAGTCCGATTTTAATTTTGAAAACATATTTGAATATCTCATTCTCTTTTCTAGGTTTTGTAGGAAATTGATTTTCGATTTGTTACATAGTTAATTTATTATGGTACCAAACGTACATCTTTTTTTTCCAAACTTTACTGTAGATTAACAAGAAAATGAATTCATTAAAAATATATTTCTTACAAAACACAAACAAACAAAAAAAGAATTCTATTATATTTTCAAAATTAAAATCGGGCTTTCCATACTGGATTAATATTTCTCCCGCTTTTCGGTTTAAATGCGTGAAAAAACGACCAGCTTTCAACAGCCATAAGTATTAATTTATTTTCTTAGTAGTATTTTTAGTCTTGACCATGTATTTAGCCGTCTTGAAAATTAAAAGTACACTAATCGATAATAATACGATAATCATAGTAATTATAACCAAAAAAACGTCAATTAAGAAATATTGCGTATAGCTTTGTGGAATATTGTTGCTCTGCTTAAGATGATCAGCTCCATTGTGCCGAAGTACGTATTCCACCCAGTACACAGCGCGATCCATCGGTTTCATTTGGTAATCTTTGAAAATCTCACTTCGTAGTTTAGAATTTTGTTTGTACCTAAATGGTTGACATTATTACGAGTTCATTACCGAATAGTTATTATAATAACAAATTACGCCTACACTGATCATTTTATAATCTATTTTAACGTTTCGTTTATGCAATATATTTACTTTGGATTCGTGAGGACTTCGTTAACAGCAGACAGCATGGTTTCTTCGTTCAATCCGATGTGATCGACCATTTTACCGATGCCATTATGCTCAACTAGTCTCATGTTCATACGTTGGTCACCGAAAAATGGAATGCCGACAATCGGCAACGCGTTGTAAGTAGCTTCTTCGAGGCTGTGTATGCCTCCGTGAGTGATGAACAGACGGACGTTTGGGTGACCTTTGACAAATAATACATAATGCACGACATTAAATAAATAAATCATATTATCATATAGAAGTCAGTGTGGCAGAAAATACTTTTAAACAGAGTATTCAAATATCTTTTGAAAGTTAATTTAAATTTAATAGAACAATTAAATGTAATAAATCAAATACACTTCATTATGATTATTATACGATCAGTTATATCACGATTTTCATTTTTACGTACACGATTC
The DNA here is from genome assembly GCA_949715065.1 of Periphyllus acericola. NCBI lineage: Eukaryota > Metazoa > Arthropoda > Insecta > Hemiptera > Aphididae > Periphyllus > Periphyllus acericola. Next base: position 36,339,066 of record OX454266.1, read on the forward strand.
GACGAACAATATTTTTTCTACGTAAAAAATGGTTACATCGCCAAGATCATTTCGTAGCTGGAACGTTTCTCAAACGGATACAAAATCATTTAAACAAGTAGTAACCAGTAGTTAAACCAGATATAGTATAATTGATATACTTATCCAAGTCATTCCAATGTATATACAGTATACACACTAAAAATTAAACAATATTACAAGTAATAACTTCCTTTTTGGTTGTTAATCCCCCCCTTCCCCGAAACTTTTCCATGGTATATAATATCAAATTATACAAAAAAAAAACTGAATAATTAACACCAACATTTTTATTTGTACTTTTGAAAATCATACTGCTGACTGAAGAAAAAATAAAGTTTCCTAAACTGGCCACTTTGCTGTATACGAGTTTCTCGGAAAACGACGAATTTCTCATATTACAGTCTGTGACTTATGAATATTAAAAAATGATTATAAACATATAGGTACTCACCTAAAATATCAGGTTGTGGGAACCAATCGCTCACCATAACATGATCCGGCAACTGTGGAAGATTTTTTGATTCCCATTTCCACATGACTTTTTGCTTAAGTTTTTTTATAACGTTTATAAAAACTTCAACAGTCGAATTTGGCAATTTAGATGGATCCACAATGGTGCCGAAACTGAAATAAATCACTCCATCTTTGGCAGATTCTACAAACTCTAAAAATTTCTGCGCAAAAATAAATATATACATTTACCAGAACGGACTGCAAGACCTGATAACGCCGCCGCTGTGTATATATGAAAGTCGTAGGCATATATAGTCAATCAGGCATTTTTTAAAGTCAAAGAATTTAAGCTTATGCAATTTTATTGGCCACTAAGGCATACATATTACGAGAAAGAAAATTAATAAAAAATGGAACATTCTTGTAATATTTGAAACTATATTGAACTATTAAATATTTATTGTTGTTCTATATTATAAAGTATTTAGTCAATAGTTTCAATTAGTTCAATACCTAATGATAACTGATAAGTCTCGTACTCTTGTACCTCAAAATAGTTACCAATCTATTTTAATTTTTCACAATCAAAGGTGAAAACTTAATTGAATGTTGTATTTTATACTGTTGGATTTTGAGTATTTAACTATAAAAGTATTGATATTTAAATCAGAATAACAACAGATAATAAATTAAATAGTATACATAAAAAAAATATAGTCAAGTTATTTTAAGAATGTTTAAATTTTTATTATTTGCCTAGCTCATCATAGGTATTTGGTGCCCATAGAATAAGTTTTAAGGTTAGGGTAAAAAAATTGTTCTAAATGTAAATTAAATAAAGGTGGCTTCATAATATTTCACGCATTTTAATAAGGACAGAAATAATATTATTGTAAATAAAATATAATTAAAAGAACGGTAAATTTCTTTGTTTCATACACTATAATATTAATAACAATAATTTATCGAATTACGTGTTCATATCATATTTCCAGAGAATGGCAAATCCCTCATCTTTCCCCCTAATGGGCGCCCATCGGAATTTAGTTAAATGACTGAGCATGTAATTAAATGCCTAGGTGAATAGTATAATTGCATACAAATAAAATTCTTTGACTACCTATTTCGGATTTCCCAGGGCGTTTTGTAAAATGCCAGATTTGACTATATTTCAACATATCACTTATACATATATATTAATTATATTATATTGGGTACATACTCCGGTCAACGGCCTCGGTTCGTTGACGTGAAGTCCAGCGATTTCGATTGAACCGGGCAAGTAGGGTCTCGTTACCCCAATGCTGTGATGCGCGTTCAGTAGTGTCACCGACACGTTCCTCAACATGTCTTCGATAGGAGGCCTCGATTCGTATCCTTTGTACTTAAAGTATTTGTCCATCGTCTCCTTTTGCTTGGGCAAATAAAAGTACTCTTCCAAACACAGTTGGTACATTCCGATGACTGCGTTTTTGAACCGTTCGACGAAAGACATCTGATCTGTGGCCCCGGTTCGCTGATCGAGGATGTACGAAAACGTGGACGGCTCTCCGATCCATTTACTGTTGGAAGGCCACAGCATCGAAACGCCTAAATTAATGACGGGCGCGTTGTACTTATGGCCAAGCGCGATCGAGTATTCCTGGTAAAACGAAAAGACCATCACCAGGTCGAATTCGTAATCTTCGGACAGAATGAAATCTTGCATGGCCGGTTGAGAAATCATTTTCGGAGCCAACGTGGTAGACATTGTCCATAGGCTAGGCACTACCGATAGGAAATTATGTTTGGCCAATTCCATTGGGTCGATCGCTTAAAAACATACGTATAACTTTCAATAATCGCATTAGCTTTGCATATAATGTAGACAACGATCATATTTATATTTAAATATTTTTTAATTAACGGCTGACAACCTTTTAAAATGCTCTCGTCGACCGTAATCGGAATGTCCGTGTAGTTTTCGAGTGGTTCGTTCAACGGAAACGTGCTCACCACGGTGAGGTTATATCCCCTGCCCGCGAGTTCCTTGAATAGAGGTTGAAATCCCCTGAAGTGGCTTTTAAACGGCATTGGTGCGAATACAAGTATGTTTGTACTTCTCGAGACAGTGATCACGGCGAGTAGTTGGTAAATAAAAATCCACATGATTAAATAAGATTTGTTCATTGTACAGCGGTAAACGTTCGTAAGTACTGAAAACAATGTCACGCGTTCAATTGGCATTCAATTTCAAAGATATTTTTTACGTATCTCGAAAACTAGCAATTACATGTTAGAGCAAACGCAATGACCTCCGGGCACCAAAATCTAACGGAACAAAACAAGAACGACTTAATCACATTTTTAATTAATAAACTATAAATATTACTATTGAACTATCACTGAACATACACTACGACTTAATTTTTGTAATTGTATTGTATTTAAAATAGGGCTTGAATAATAATAAAACTATTGTTTTTTTGTTTTCGGATATTTTCTACGTTATTTATACGTTTCACAGACGTTTAACAACGTTATTGTACTTTTAAGCGTTTTTCGATGTTTCTGCTTAACGTTTTATGTTTTAATTTATTTCTTTTTATCATTTCTATTGTGACTTTACATGCTACACTATATGTAGACGTTGGGAATCGTGGGAACCGTGTACCACACAAATGTAATGTTGCTCAAATAATCGTATGAGACGTAAACACTTCTTATAATAGTATTGTTATTTAATACCACTGACGTATGTGAGGAGGTTAAGGGCCTAGGCCCTAGAGCCCCTCTACATTGACCAAGTTACTTGTAAATTTTTGTAAAGTTTTATATTATCACAAGTTTATCAATTATTGTGAATTGTAGACTTGCAGTGATTTTTATTCATAAGCAAGTTTTCAGGTTACTATGCATATTCATCTAAATACAACTGAATATAACTTATGATTTCTTCTAAATATATTAAAATAAAAATAGTATAAATAAATAATGTACAACAATTTAAACAAACATTTTTGATAGTTGAGTACAGTTTAATGCAAATATTTTGAAAACTTCGTCAGAATTGTTGTGCAGGTCTTTTTGACGTGTAATAATAAAAATAAGCGAGTCGTGACCTAAGAAATAAAGATGAATTTTATGCAGGTAGAAAGAAATTTTTTTTATTTTTAAGATATTTTTTTACGTTACACGTGCGTTTATTGTTAATCATAATAACTTATAATGTGTTTGATAAAAAGTTATAATTTATAACGTTTTTAGACCCAGATTTAAGAGTAATATTACTTTATATTCTGTAATAAATAATTATAACAACAGGTCAATAGCGATGAAAGTAAAAATGTATTATGCAACATATAACAAATTAAAAACTTCTATTAATATTATTTAACAGGAACCGCAATTTGTTTAAATGTAAATACGTTTTCGGAAAATGTCTCAGGTAGTGTTTTCTGTTACCGATCGATAGACACGCGTTATGTATACGTATAAACAAAAAGGATATTGGTGAATAGTGCAAAAAATGAATGCGCTTATACAGATTAATAAATAAAAGTGCGATGTTCGTATGCTATGTGCGGCTTTATAGTTGAGCCTAGTTTAGAATATTCCAAAAGTTCCCTGAGCGAAATAGGCATCTATGATCCTGATTTTTGAATAAAGGTCGAATGAGCGTATAATTTTGCGAACAATTTTTTAAAAAAAACGACACTGTATTAAAGAAAAAAATTTGTTTGTTTGAAAAATAAATGTTTTTCTACTATCGTTCTTACCGTAAAAACGCAAGCGTGCACAGTCAGGTCCGATAAATTATATAACAATACCTATTACCTACCGAACAGAGTTAAGATACTGTAATAACAACAGGCGCGGCTCAAGTAATTTTACACACCTAGGCAAACTTAAGTTTTGCCGCCCCTAATACATGTATATAGTGTATCAAATATTTTTTCACATAAACATCACTAAAATATATTTAATTCTGAGTTCATTATACTTATTTGTATAAAGTTAACAATTGGTTAAACAAAACAATTTAAAAATAGTTGTTTTATAATATAAAAGTTAGTAAAAATATAATATAAATATTAACATCGTATTAGATTAGAACTTGACTTTTCTTGCTTTTGCGTTAGCGAAATATGATACAACTTCTTCCATGTCCATAATAATATGTAGGCTAATTCTTTCTCGATTGAAATCAATGAATTTTTTCCCCCGTGGCAGACGTCACGGGAATTGTTAAAAGTATTCTTAACACTTAAAGTGTTAGGAAAAAGTTCAACTAATTGATTTTCATAAATATATTCCAAAACAATTCGAGGATTAGATTCTGTATCATTGAACCGTCTTTGCAGTGCTGTAATTTCATCATATAATTCTACTGCATAAATGTCAGAAGTTAAGCCGTCATCTGATGCAAGTGCTAGTTGAAGATCTTTACAATGAGTCATAAGCTCGTCGCTATTTTTTATTTTGGAAATGTCATAAAGAAATTAAAATAAGTTTGCATGCTCAGAAAGTTATAAAAATCTTTCGTTTATTGATTGAATAGCTCTATCTAAAATTTCATTGAAAAAGTTTACTTTGAATCTTTATAAAATATATTTTTTTTCGATCGGTTGAAATATGTATAGTTTTTAATTTTAAATTTGAAAAATTTGTCAAAATATGCAAAATAAGCACAAAAATAATAGAATAAGCACTTTCCTGCAAAATCTATCAAATATGCAGAAATATGCACATTCAAATTTTAGATTTGATATCATGGCACCGAGAAATGAATTTATTTCGCACTCTGCTATATTTAACAATAATTTACAAAAATATGCAAATGCTCGAAGTCCCTAAGCCTAGTCATATCAATTTAAATTAAGTTTAATAAATAATAATTTCCGTACAAATATGTGTAACATAATTCATAAAGATAATTATTTTAAATTAAAATAACATAAACAAATTTGTTGTTAAATTTTTATAATTTATTATAATTAGATACCTGTAATTTGTAAAGCAACAAAAGCGTACAATGCTACAATGGCCAATGTTCTTCTGAATTCTGATGAAAGTCGGCAGGCAAATGAAAATAAAATTAACTTATCTGTAAACGTCAGTCGGTATTTGGTACCTATTTTTAGTCAATAATATTCGTCAACAGAGCGTTTTGTGAGAGTTAAAATTGAAAACAACAAAACACGTTATCGGGGCCAGACAAAACTGATTCACGGAACCGATTAAAAACCGTCAAGAGAACACCGCAACTTGCTACGGTCGACGGTCGACCAAAAGCGTAAACACACGTTTATATTTGTCCACACACGTTTATATTTGTCCGATCATAGTATCATACTGACCAAATTTTATATTTTTTATTGATTTGTATTTTTCACTACACACGATTTAATATAAGTAGGTACTAGGAATCTTTTTAAAAATCATCTAGTATACATAAATGTTAAATGCTGCCCTAGGTGTGGGCCTGTACCGCCTACCCCTTGAGCCGGGCCTGAATAACAAGTAAGTATAGGTTCGATTACTTACTCGGTACTGATGAAGAGTCGGTAATTGTATTGTTCCAAGATTAGATACCGTGCCCAAAAATAGCAGGCTGTGTCGTGAGATTACGTAATTCACATCGTTTAGCAACTAAAAGCAATAAAGCAACTGCACGCCACACGCAAGACTATGGTCGCTCATGAGCTTGTACTGACGTCTGACACTGAATTGGAGTATTGGACTACCTTGGAAATACACTTGTGTTCTTCGCCGCGTCCGTCCTACTACGGCTAATCGCTATTATAGTAATTATCTCAATTGCATAATCAACCTCGGTCAACTGAAAAATAGGTATAATTATAATCACCAATCACGTGGGCTATTTGAAGAATTTCACGTTATTGTGCGATTATAAAAACTGGGAAGGGGCTAAAGATTACTGCTTTTCGACGAAATCAAAACTGTTTCCGTAATGATCAAATCGATCATTGCCGTAGGGACTATTGTAAACATTTACGTTGAGTATTCGAATATCACCATTTATCGTGATCTAGAGGTGATTTTCGAAATATTTTGACTTTTTTCGTATTATATATTCATAGATATTTCACATGATCGCGCATGTCTTCTTAGATTTTCTTTGTAGGCAACGGACAATAGGTTCATTGTTCTTTCTTCTGTAAAAAAAATATTGAAAATCATAGGATACAATTTTTTAGGAGCGTTTGGATTTTGACAAAAATCACGGAAATCTGCAACATTTGTGTACTACTAAATTCATAAAACTTTAAATTCTTATACTCGAGGCTTGAAAATTGAATACCTATTAGATACAATTAGAACATACATTTTTTCACTACTTACTGCTACAGCCTACAGGTTTAAAGGTTTGCATTACTAGTCCTCATGATTCAACACCGTATAATTAAGAATTTATATAATAAAAACGTGGTCAATAGTACAAAACCAAGAAGAAAATCCAGTACCCAGTACCCACTGTTTACACTCGAAGAACTAACTCTTAAAAAAAAAAGAAAAAACGAACTACGGTTACACTAACATCCCGGAATTTATCTGAAACATGAAAAAACATTCATATAAGCTTATGATTTTTCAATTGGAAAGGCTATGAAAATATCGAAGGGTACTAGGCTTCGGAAAAAAAGGAATCTGTTTTTGTATTGTGTACCTATACTTATGAATCATGCAGTCACTAACAAATATTGTTTTAAAATTATACAATATTTTGGTATCGGATAAAGACAATATAGAGATGGTACTATGGTAGGTACCTCGTACCTAAACGATTAAGCAAATTAAGTGAAAACTGAAATAAAAATATGTAATTATCTAATAATATAATGATATAAACTAAAAAATATCATATTAGGTATGATGTAATAGACAATATACACCCTACAATTTCCGCCAACGACCATACCACGTTGAATACACCAGTTCTCGTCCGATCACTGAAGTTAAGCAACGTCGGGCGTAGTTAGTACTTGGATGGGTGACCGCTTGGGAACACTACGTGCCGTTGGCTTAATTTTTTTTTTATTTGAGGATTTAATTATTATTACTACTATATAGTATATTTTATCTATGTTATTAGTTATTACTTAATTATATTTTGAGTATATGTGAAAAGTTAGAATCTAAACAATACAACCCCCAAGTCACACGGCGAAGCTAGGTATTTAAAATGAATTTCAATGTTGGCGCCAGGTAGGAATCAGGACAATTTTTTTGTCTTTTTCCATACGAAATTTCATACCTGCACTGTGGTCACATTGATTTCGTCGTGGAGATAATATTCATAGTTTTTGTTAACATCTCGAGTGAGCTATCTGTTTTCATATAGTCTGTAGTTCAACCGATTCGCTGTATGCTGATTATACATCGTAAATAATTTAAGCTTACTATCTGTATCGTCCAATATCCAATTTCTTTGAGTACCTGGTCACGCAGGAATAGCTGGTAACGAATACGCAGATCACTTAGCCAAATCCACAGCCTCACTTAGATGCCCACCCTGCGCCAAAATCCCTTGGTCCGACTTCAATCCGTATCTCAGCTTATGCATAGATAAACTATGGCAAAAATATTGGGAATCTCTCCCTCATAATTTTGCCTCATGGTATAAATCTATCTCCCCAATGACCCCTCGTTATCCCTGGTTCCACAATACAAACCTCTCCAGGAAATCTATTAGCTCCTTCTCTCGACTTCGTCTAGGCCATACCCTACTTCCTTCTCACTCCTTCAAACTTTCACTTAACGACTCCAACCTCTGCACACTCCACAATAATCCCGCGATCTGCGATATCTCGCACGTCATCCTCTTTGACTGTCCAAAACTAGCCCTCAAGCGCTCCGATCTAATTTCTCTTTTCAACTCCCTCAAAATACCATTCAATATCCAGCACATTCTATCTTCACCTCAACCAAACCTAATACTTCCAATCTTACCTTTCTTCAACCATTCCAGCTTCCTTATTTAAATTAAATTCTGCCCCCAATCAATGTCACCCTCCCTTTTAATTGTTGAGATTAATTGTTTTACAGAATCTAATAAATAAAAATAATAAAAAAAAATCTGTATCGTCAAACCTTATCTGAAGTATTAATTAACATGTTTGTATGATTATTCACTAGGTTTTTGTATTTAATTGTCCTTTATTATACTCTACCAATGTTTTATCGGTCAGGCGTAGACGAATTAATTGGACAGTGATTTAAATTTGTAAAGGTAAAGGTGGAATTGATATAGTTACAAAATGCAATAAAATCAAAATAATATCATTGGGAGATTAGTTTTAAAAGCAATAATTGACATAATTATGCATCTAACAATAGAGAACAGTGCGTTTCGTGAAACTGAGTAACTTGTTTCTAGTATAAGTAAATCTAATCAAAGTGGAAATCTTTAAATCTGGTAAATTTAGTATATCGTCATAACGAGCCACTAAGAATTTATCTTGAACGTCATAAGAAAGGAAATGTTACATATTTTTCACACGAAATTCAAAATTAATTTTTAGAAATTATTGCAAAAAAAGTTAAAAATACAATTTTATCACAAATTAAAAACGCTACATATTATTCATTATTATTCGATTGCACGCCAGATATCTCACATGTAGAGCAAATGTCTCAAGTTATTCGTTATGTTGTTGTAAATGAAAATGGATGTGAAATCGTGGATAGTTTTCTAGTTTTTTACAAGTTTTTAAAAAAACCGTTAAGGCGATAACAGAAGATATTTTGAGAAGTTTATTCCTTGTACGGCCCACAGTCTAAAATTAGTAGGTTAAAATGCAGCTAAATGTTAACCAGAATTAGAAACATTCTTTGGTATAGTTCAAAAATTGTTCAATAATTTCTTTAGTTCAGCATAGAGATGGGATATTCTTAAGGAACATCTTAAATTTGCATTGAAAGGTTACAGTACGACTAAATGTTTATTTTTTTTTTTTATTTTATTGTTAAGCCTCGGCGTCTATGGCCATTGGCATACAGTGTGTTTTTAAGGTTCACATTTTCTTAAGATACGACTAAATGGTCTGCAAGGCAACGTGCAGTTAAATCATTATAATTGCAGATAGTACAACTGTACAAGTCATTCATGTTTGTAAGCTACTCAACAATAGTCATTTATGCGAAGAAGCAAGTGTTGAATTAAATAGTTTGTTAAAAGGGATAACAAATATGAATTTTATATTATGTATATTAATCATGTGTTAAAAATATTAACGGAAATTGATAAAGTAAATGTGATTTTACAATAACAAAACATATTAAATAAAAATTCAATAAAATGTAATATTGATCAGATAGAAATTATAAAACCCAACTACACATAATATATTAATTTAAAATATGTTAGCATTATATCTTAGCGGATTTATGTGTGGGTTCACGTGTCACTTTTTCAATTCTCAGTGCACCGATTTAAAATGTGTTCCAGGAAAAAAATCAACTTCACTTAAATTGTGATGATTTTAAAACAATCCCATTGTATTGTTCAAATTTAACCTAGGTAATAGCGAACTATAAAATGTAAGTGCACTACTCATCAAGCTATTTACGTCGTCATTTGCAGGTATTACATGTGTTTTGTAAAATATTACATACTGTCATCGTATTTCGTGATATTGTTTTAACTAATAGACGTTTGCGTATAATATTTTGACATGCAAACACAATTAAACCATAATAATTTCACCAATTGAAGTAAATACAGTGAATTCAATTCATGTTAGAAAATAACATGAATATTAATGCGAAATAATCGTTTTGAAATGTATTGCAGAAATTGCATATTTTCGATGTTTTATAATTTTGCGTCTGATTTCAAATCTGTGATAATATATAACTTGTATGGCCCTGCTGCTTTATTATTGACGTCATCATACACCTATTATTTGCCTTATAAATATTATAATTATAATCTAATTCAATTTATTCTTAAAATCCTTATAATTATGATGATGGTTATTATTATTGTTATTATCATTGATTATGTTCAATCTGATTAAATACATAAATAAATTCCAAAATTCATTAATGTGGTTTTTTATATTGAATTTCGACACTTGGACGATACTAGTTTAAGAAGAAATCACCGAAAAGGGTAAATATTTAACATTCTTCAAACCTTTGAAAACTATTAAATACTTAGATTGGCTTAAATAAAATATATTGCCAATTTTTGTTTCTTAGTTATGATCGAATTGATATAATAAAATATATATAGTGAGTGTTGTCTGACGATATTTGCACGTTCCTACCGACAGAGCGATCTTCCTATACAACATACATTTACTCATTTACATTTACATTTAAGTATTTCCTTCATTCATATTTATAGAACAATATTATCAATTATCATTTAACGTATACATTTAATTCCATATTTTCCTCGATTCATATTTATTGAACAAAAATCTTTTTTATATTGTTGAAGACCATGACTTCAAATAAGCGAAACAATTTAAGTACGTATGTTCTAAAGTTTTAATGTTTAATATATGTCGATTATTTCAGATTTTATTAAACAAATGCGTGTTACTTACTACAGAGACATGTTAGATAAAGTAAATTAATTAAAAGCTTTTCTGTGTAGACGAAGCACTATTGAAACATTTAAATTTTAGTAAAAAATGCATTGAGAATTGACAATTGTAAATAAAACTTTTACTTATATGTGTTGCTCAGTTTACTTTTTATCCCCGAAACAATTTAAAATAAATTCGCAATAATTTGTTTTAAATTTTTTTCTCAGGTGTTATTATGAAACCAAAACTGGCAATTCGGATGAAAATACATCGAGTAAGATTTAACCTGTATTGAATTTTAAGTTATATATTTAGAAGTAATTCTTAATATTTCCAAATAATCAAAACTTTATTAGTAAAAACTAACCCATTGAAAATTGACAGTGATTAAATGTGGAACAGTGATGAATTCCAATTAAAAACCATTCGTATTGTTTACTTTTTCTCAATTTATTTTGACTTAATTGTATTCATAGTTAATCGATTAAGATGCGGCCTCTCATATTTATACTAATGTATAAATTGAGTATTCACATAGCTAATGTACTAAAGTTAGTGCTGAACGTTCTGTAGTCCAAAGATAAATAATTATAAAAACATTTAAAAGGAAAAAAAGTATAGTGCAAGAGTCGACAAGAGCCATATTTTTTATACAAATATTCACTGATGGTTGCATATAATATTAAGAAAACAATTTATTGAAAATAACGAAATTAAAAATTTAATAAATAATAGGTAGAAAATTTGGAATAAAAAAAAACATATTAAGTGTTATATTGCTCGGTTGTCCGATAATCGACTAAAATCAAATACAGTATATCAGTAGAGACGCATTTTAAAAATTACGAGTCGACTGTGATAAGATCGTAGATAATGACATAAAACTATGATTTTAGCTGCCCGACATCGAAGGACTAACGGAAGAGGAGATCAATAGAGCGTCCACTTCCGTTAAGACTAAACGCCGTGTGGCACATGTGCCAAAATATCCGCCTGTTGTTAGGCAGCCTGTAAGACCGGTGACAGCGGTGAGTGCGGTGATGGAAGTGACTGAAAAACCAAAAGAAAAAGAAGTTCCCCCAATGAAGATACTATCCGTAAGACTATAAATGACAAATAATTAATGTAATAGACAAGAAGAATTATACCACTGATGGATTTGCTATTTGTTAAAATTTCCGTGAAACGCATAAAAAAGAAAAGATAAAATTTTTTTTATATTTACGTATTTATTATTAATATACCCATGTTGGTTTGAAGCTAACATGGCTTACAAATCGCTACTAATTACTTAAATGAAGAACAATATTACCAGATAGATTCAATATTTATTTTGTGATAAATGCAAAATTTTCCATTATATGGACTGCGAATTGCAATTTTTATAAAAACGATAAAAATATAACACATTGTCTAAAAGGCGTAATATTTATACTTTTATTGATGTACCGACTATAATTTATATTCATTGATTGTATCTAAACATAAAAAAAAAATAAATACATTTATATATTTAAACTTATGCTCATGAAAAGTAATTGGAAATTTATTTTTAGAGCTCAGAACTGAATGCATATATGAACCGCCCAATAAAAGAACGGAAAATAAGGACAGAGGTCACAGTGCCTTGGGCGTATAGACATCCTACGTCGAGTTCAGGTAGAAGACAATTTATTAATATCAATCATTTTTTTTGTATAAATACCACTTTTTATCACTCCGCTGAACATTTTCAATTTTCCTTTCTCTTTCACATGTAACACATAATTATTTCACATTGGATTTTCATTTAAAAGACCCATCCCTTTATACCGATTGTGGAATCTCGCCGGAACAAGGAGTTTCGTTCGTTTTTAACGGTTACTCTTTTGTAGTAATCGGTATTTCCATGTCAGTTTATACCTTAAAGGGAAGTAGATTTTGTCAAGTCTTATTTATATTTCTAGTTGGTGCAAAAGTTAAGGAAATTAAAGCAAAGAAAATAATGGAAATCAAAGAACGGGCTTTGTCCGTAAAAAAAATGAGAAAAAACGCCAAAAAGTTTATATTATGAACAAAGGTATAGAAATTATTTAAAAATTACTAACTTCAGGTTATGGTTTTATTAACTGGATGGGGGTAATCTGATATTAATATAACTATTTTCAATATTGCTACTATGTGACCCATTCTTATTTTTTAGACTTATGAAATATTATGGAAGAAACTTCTCTTGAGCATGCATGATAGAAAAACAATGATTGTATTTTATGATGTATTAGTTTTGATATCTGAATAATTAAAAACAGTTATATGTTGTAAATTATGCCTTTTTATATTACTTTTTAAATATGTAATTTATTCTAATACAAAGTAAGATGATCATTATTATTAAAAAGTGCATACTTTGCACATATCAGAGTCTTCATCGGCTCCATCTGGACAATTTTTGTAATAAATGTATGGACACACTCTCCAGAATTGAATCTAAATGTATACTCCGAGCATGTTTTTTTTCTACAAAAATATCGGTAGTTCACAATGAAAATTATTAATTTTTTTACATCGAAATATTAAATTTATTATTATTTATTAATTGTTTATATATATTATTATATATATTCATTGTTGCGGTTTTGTTGGAGGTAAAGGGACAGCTATTAATCCGAGGATGAAAATAAATCAATGTTACAATATTAGCACCAAAATTTAAGTTTATAAATTTAGTTTTTTACGATAAAAAATAGTATTTTTTATAAGAGTGTTCTAACTCTGCACATCTCTAGGTCTTCTTCGCTTTTATCAATAAAATTAGGTTAGCTTTCACAAACTAGAGTCGTGAACTTTAACAACATTGATTCATTTAAAGGTTGACGATATTCCCGTACTTCAAATAGATTAGATACTTTAGACAAAACGCTTACAAAGTAATCATCAAATTATACTTTAGATAAACAATTTATTGGCTTATAAAGTAGCGTTTTAAAAATTAAAAAATCCAATGCTCTGTTCTGAGATGAATGGGCAATAATTGAAGATTTTAACTTGTTTGGAATTAAAATATGCCCACTTACAAACCAAAAGCGTAGTAGCCGAAGAATTTACCCCCGTTATAAGTCATTATTTGTATTCGGCCGAAAATGAAAGTACATGCGATTACAATGTTCTCGGATATTATAGACGGTTTTAAATAACTGAAATAAAGCAGAAATAAAAAAATAAAAATAACGAATTTGATGTTCTGGCTAAAAATTAATAATAAAATAGGTATCAATTCATTTTTACGTCATTAAAAATATTCGCTCATGAATGTTGTGTCAGTGAAATCGATTGTGAATTGTAAGTTTAACTTAATTATATTCGATGGAATAGGCTTCATGTACGTTGAAAAGTTGAAACAGAAATAAAGGCCTGTTATAATTTATTCCGTTTACGTTTGATACTGAACTATATGATATAAATGGTCAAGATTACGTAATTTGTGCACGTACCTACCTGTAACCTTTGATTAAATATACACAGTTATAGCTCACTTCAATGGAAATACAGTAAATGAATAGCACAATACATAGGGTGTGTAGTATCATAATAATTCTAATATTATAATTGGATGACATATTTTTATCAATACCGAAATATATATCAAACGTCTATTTTTATTTACTCTAAAATAATTATTGTTTTCATAATATTTGAAATTAATCTTATATGAATATTAATTACATTTGGGTAATGAAATACATCGGAAGTCAATTTCTGATAAAGCTAAACGACGTATTGCACACGTTTCTAAACACCCAGTTCCAGTTAATTATCCACTGAAGGATAATTTAGGTATTCCTGAACAGAAAATATCGAAGCAGGAAAAGATTAAACATGATAATTCCACAAAGGGTCAAGTATGTACTACATAAAATAACTATAATATACTATAATATTTATTATTATTTGAGTGTTAAAATAATTACCAATGTATGCTAAAAATGACAATTAATATAAGTTTTTACTAAAAATGTTTAACTGTGAGTTTTTTTTTTTAGAAGTTGAGCGATCCCTTGGGCGTATAGTGATTTATAGAGTTTACACTAAAAATATAATTGTGTTAAAAATATTAATACATTTATGGGAGTTGTCGTCTTGTGTGATTCCATGATTGCTTTTTATCGTATGAAATCTCGAACAAATAAATGGACAATTCTCACAATTTTCTACCTAATAGACTTAGCTACTCTTGTTGTGGATGGTGGAGATGACACAGATGATAACGATAGTGAAGAAGATGATCCACAAGAAGATAAAAGTGGTTGGTATAATAATATTCCACATAAAGTATTTCGTAAATTTGGACAACATATACCATTAGGAGAAGAACTTAATTTTCCAAGTAGATGCTATAGAGAGGATGCAAATTTAAAAGTTGAAAAAAATGTGAAAAATATTTTTCGTTTTTGCGTTACGTTTTCTTCAAAAACACTCGAATACTTTAATCTTTCGTATATACTTACACTGCAGGGACGTACGCAGAAAAAAGTTTTGGGGAGTGTTTTTGAAAATCAGGACTTTTTTCAATAAACAAATTAAATTTTATTATGAAAATCTTATGACATACTTACATTATTTTTTTTTTAAATATCAATATATATTGTATTAAAAAAAAAATCACAGAACTAAATCTAATTTTCGTGAAGTTTCAGCCATTATGTTAAGAATGTCTTCACAATTAACTTCTATAATAATTTTATAATGCATATTTTTGAATAATTCTTGATTTTTACATTTTAGAGCATATTTCTTTGCATATTTGTCCGAATGAACATTTTGTGTAAAAAAGTAAAATAAAAGTGCATATTTTTAAAGCATTTTTGTACTTTTTTAATCGCATAAGTGCATGCATATTTAGTATTTTTTAAGAACATTAATTTCCGAGCCCTAGAGATAATGTATTATCTATTATTAATTTACGTAGTATATTATTATAATAATACAACAACTTGAGAGTTGAGACATAAAACAGTATATTGTCAACTCATCGTGGCCTCGTTCAGATACAAAATAAAAACATTTACGATAACGTCGATAACAAAAAACAAGAAAGACGATAATATTTATAATACCCTTATCCGCAGTAATTGTTTCAAGTCTAGTGTAGGTATTTCCCGAGTCTATGTACATTTTAGTATTATTTTGTACCCATGTCATTACACAATAAGTATAATATTATTTTACTTCTAAATTCTGTTTTATTTTTTTTTCAATAATATTAAAATAAGAAATTGTTGGTATTAAATTTTCATTTTGTTTTCGCCGGTGTTTCACAAATACAATGTAATATTATACCTGTCTCATTGATTAAATATACATTGTATATACCGTGTGTTCAATTTTAAAGGTAACAGGAAATATTTCGATCCTGTGACCTTGAATTTTATTCGGGATTTTTATACTGCATATAGGACTTATAAATACATATTTTTTTAATAAATTCAAATTTTAAATTTTTTTTCTATCAGCGCATGCGCAGTAAAATAAAAATTTCTTAAATAGCAACCACTATTTTGGAGACCGGATTTCGATTTCTTTATTTTTTCTGAACAACTTTGATCTTTACAATTTTTTGATATCTTCAAAATTGCCATTTTTATGATGGTCGAAAGTTTTAAAATAGTTATTCATAAATATCGCATTTTTCAACGATCTATCTTAATTTATAGGTATATGTATCTTAATTTATAACAACTTATTAAATTAAAAAATTAATTAAATAAATTGTTATAATAATACCTATAAATACCTATAAATTAAGATAGAGCATTTAAAAATGCAATATTTATGAATAACTATTTTAAAACTTTCGACCATCATAAAAATGGCAATTTTGAAGATATCAAAAAACTGTAAAGATCAAAGTTCTTCAGAAAAAATAAAGAAATCGAAATCCGGTCTCCAAAATAGTGGTTGCTATTTAAGAAATTTTTATTTTACTGCGCATGCGCTGATAGAAAAAAATTAAAAATTTGAATTTATTAAAAAAATGTGTATTTATAAGTCCTATAGGCAGTATAAAAACCCCGAATAAAATTCAAGGACACAGGATCGAAATATTTCCTGTTACCTTTAAAATTGAACACACGTTATAATCAATGCCTGTCTATTATAGTATAATATAATAAAACAATTAACATCAAAATTTAATAAGAAAATAACCAAACATTTCGGGGGGTGTTTGAACACCCAAAACACCACCCTGTGTACGTGCCTGTGTAATATAGTATAGTTATAATATTTACGTTTATCTATGGAATTTCATCTAAATATATGTAAAATGTACAATGAAATACATAGTATGTAAGAAAATAAAAGAGTTATGTTATTTTATCTCTAAATGTGGATAAAACTGGGTTCATGGCGTTTTCAATTAATAAAATCGATTTAAACCATAACACTATACCTACATGGTTGCCTTGATAACAAAATTTGTAATCCGCAAAACTGCAAAATAATTAAAATAGTTCCAAAATTCCATATTTGGATGTTATTTTTGAAAGTAACTTAATATGGAATTTTCATATAAATAATTTATTAAGAAAGCTACGTTTCAGTTATATTATTATTCAATTATAATATAATAATCTACATTATTATCTTAAATTTAAGTTTTTTTTTTTTTTTAAGTATTGAATTCTAACTTATATTTATATTATGAACTTATTTATTTTATTTTGTAGACAGTAGTAATCGTAGTTCCCTATCTCAAACCAAAACTGCATAAGCTTACAAGAGGTAGGTGTATCAATTCTGTAACTAAATTATATTTTTGATCTGTAATATGTGTTTTGTTTCTGATTTCTAATAAAAAAAATTAGTATAATACATTATCGATGTTATTATGGGTTTTGATTTTTCAGTTTACACATTCATGTATTAGTATTCTATCTTGTGGATTGATGAAAATTACTTTTTATTTAATATTTTGAAAGTTAAGAATACACTTTTTTTTACTTATAACTGTCTAATACCATATAAGGCATATATAAAATCAAAGTAATTTAAACTGTATAAGCTTATTAGATAGTATTTGTTGGTTGGACTTGAGAATCGCATCAGTTATTTAAATATTTGAAACTTTAAACCTAGGTACCCCTCAAAATAATAAACATTAATTTCTTACAAGATTTTTTACAAAAAAAAAAAGAATACCATGAGATTAATTCATGGAAATTAAGTATTTTATTTTGTATTTATAAGATACATAAATAAAAGAGCCATCCCAAAACCTATCTTACACTTTTATTAATGAATTTATAAATCATGCAAATACACTGATTTCGTGACACCAAACAAATGTAAAAACTGAAAATGAACTAACACCAAGAAATATTATACAATATTAATATATTACCTATCAGTAATCAATTATGAATTAAATGTATCATAATAGATTAATAACAAATATGTAAACATAATCTACAAAGAAAAATTCTAGCTTCCGTTAATAAAACTAGTGAACACAAATAATGAAAAATGTCAAATAAATTGTTCAACAATTTTACAATTTATTTTTAATTGATATATTGTTAGCCTTTAATTCAGGTATCACTTTAATCCAAATTTAATGTTTTAAAATACTTAAGGAATATTTAAAATAAAAAATTATCAAAAATAAATGAACAAACAATAATTATATAAAACAAGTATATTATGTGATAAAAAATATAATTTGTTCAAACACCACTTCAACACGGTCAATGTATTAAATTGTGTCATACACAAACCTCCACAGATAATCATGATTTGTAGGTGTACATTATATTAAATATTGCTCTTTTTCAGATATTTTAAAATATGGCCAGGCAAGCGTGATAAGGTGTCAACATGAACAGTCACTAGTTGGAACCTAGTCATCAGTGATTCTGCTTTTTGGGAAGGATGACTGCCTTGTGAGAAAAAACCATCACCGCTCATCCAAACATTGTAATTGATCCTTAAAAATAATAATAATGGACAAGATATAATAATTTAAGATGCTGAAAACTGTTAATACAAAAAAAAAAATTGTTTCAAAAATTTTTTATGAAAAATAATTTTATTTACATTGTATTGTGCTTATAATTGATATAAAAACAATTTTTATTCAACTTCTGAATTGCTGAGAATTGTTGCAATGCGGTCAAAAATTGGCCTGAATATTTTGCGATAGCCAGTTTCAGATGGATGAAGATAATCTGGTGAATCTAATTGACTTAATGATCCATCTGGTCCAAGCAAATCAGAATTGATGAACTCAACTTTGGTCATACGTTCCACTTTTCGACAAACCATAATATTCACTTGATTTCCCAAATCTCTAATTGGATTTGGAAAAGGACCATAAGGTAGTAAACCCTACATAAATAAAAATTATTAAAATCCATAAATAAAATTAACATTCATGAAGTAACATACAAAGTTGTTAGCATTTTAATAATGATATTTCTTTTGTTATGATTAATGAGTAATGACCTACCACAACATTAGAAAAAATGTAATTTAATAATGCCCAACAATAAAGATTTAATCAGATAAGTACTTTACTTATCGAGTTACACCGACTGAAAAAAAAAATGTTTTAGTGTTTTATATGATTTTATAATGATTATACTGATAATAATGAAAAATTTAGTCGGTTAACTAACACTCTGTAAAATTAAAAATTTACTAATAAAGTTGGAATTTTAATTGCTTTTTATAATTTGATTCTAATTTGTTTTATACTATTTAACAACAAAATATTCTTACCAAATAATGTTTTATCATTTTATTTATTTGTTATAAATTATTACAATAATAAACATTTTTAAGAACTTTTTTAATTTTGAAATTGTTTTATAACATTTCTCCAAAAAATTAAATACTTATTAATGAAATAGTAAATATATCTTTACAACTATTTAACCATCAAGTGATTATCTCATTTTAGTTTTAGATACAAATAATATGTATTGCAAAACAACAAAGAAAATAATGTTAAATTTTAATGTTAAAGTAAGAAAAATAGATGACTTATTACATAAAAATATATATAATATACATAATATACATACATTTTAGACTTTGTGGAAAATATAACAAAGCATTTGAGATATTTTCATAGAAAGTATTTACAATAGAAAATTATAATGATCTTATTAAGTCTCAAAAAATTACAGTATAAACATACTATATACAATTTTTCAATAACATTTAAGAAACCTAGATTTTTAAAGTAATTTTAAAAGTACTTCAACAATTTAGATAAAAGATTTCTTTCTAAGTTGAAATTGATACAAAGAAATTGTTATCTTATAAAGTAATTTAACAACAAATTAACACAAACTCATCAGACAGCAAAAAACTGGGTGAATATAACATATTATATAAGAATTGCATAAAACTATTATCTATTGTAGGATAACATAATTTTTTTATGTGTTAATTATCAAATATATATATTCTTACTATTATTATAATGTAGCAGTTAGGAAGTTTTGATCTTATTTCATTTACAATAGTCAATATACCTTCCAAAATGTCTGCAGGTTTATTATCAAAATTATTTGTTCCAACATTTAGAATGCAAATCTGTAAATATAAATAATTTTTAATGTATAAAATCACTAAATAATAATAATTTATTTAAATCTACTTTTGGTTGTATATTACTGAGAATGCCATTTTTTACTCTCCACAAAACATTTTCAGTTCGATCACCAGCTATTCCAAAATTTAAACTATTTAACGGTTTAAATTTATCATTCCAAATAGGACATGATTGAATGAATTGAATAATAGAAGCGCCAATTAATATGATATCAGGGTCCTGTTTTTGTGTTTCGGTAACATGGCGGTTGTGCTAAATATATAAAAATGATTGCTTAGAAACAAATAATAACACAGCAATACGGCAAGGATTCAAGTTTGCATACTTACTTGCATTATCCATTCGTCTTGTTCTTGTCCGTTATATGGTATTTTAGGAATAATACAAGGATTCATTATTTTCCAATAGATTATAAGACGTAATAATATTGAATAATTGCTCGGTTCAATATATATAACCGATTGCTGAAATATTATAAGATATGATAAGTATGATCAGTCTTATACAAGAAAATAACAAGTTTGAACACAAACGATGAAATCATTTTTCACAGTAATAGCACCGGTAAAATAATAAATATAAAACAATAAAATAAAAAAAAATTGTCTTATCTATAGTCTAGGGGTAACACATTCAGCTGTATGACTGTATGCCGTGTTGTCGACCACAAACAAGAAAATATTCCAAGTTTATGGCGCCCACCTAGGTACCAATAACGACCAAATTTCTTATTTATCTTATTCTCATCGACGTTTGTTTAAACATCACGCACGGCAAGTGCACGTGTCGCGGAACTGCGATTGAAATACTAAAACGACGTTGCAGAGCACTAATCCGTTGTACGGCTTTACCATAGAAAACGATTCGACCTGTTCGAACGCAGTACGTACTTGACGCTGAATAGAAATCCCGATTACGTAGACCACCGCCAGTGCTTTACTTTTCGGTAGTTTTCGTGTACTCGCGGAACGTGTAAGCTTACGTTACGCGCGCGGCAGTCATTACGTAAAAAATTGACACTCGACTTCATTTTGACCTTAGATTAGATCATATGATCTTGTAACTTTCGTCGTCGCTACTCGTTACGGCGAAACGCGCCATTTCACGTTATCATTGTTGACGGTATCACTTCGGCACATTTCTGAACGGCGGCGTACTATCACAAAATATATTACTGATACCGAGTAACCATCGACCATGGTCATGGAACATGTTCGGGGTTGTGCCAAGCCCAATATTGTGCCACGGTCAAGGTAGTATTGTAGTAAGTGCAAACAATTATTTCTACAATGACGCGTAATCGAATAAATAAAGATTGGACGCGTACAATTTTCCGTTCGATAAATCATCATAGTTTATGACGATAATATTATTCGTACAATTGTGCTGTGTGTTTTTTTTTTCAAATTTTAGTACGATTTCGTATTTGTTCCGGGCTAAACCGTCCTCCGGTTGTAGGTGATTCTACATCTACTCCAGAATTGTTTTCACTGAAATTCAGTCACTTCGAGTAACAGTACTGACTACCGGGGCACACTGAGTACCTACTTCCGTTCTATTGCCTATTTATTACCGATTCCAGTGCACCATTCACCATTTATATTCTAATATCGCAATCGAGTTATTGTCATTTGTACACACCAATAATAGTTAAATAACAATTTCCAAAGAACTTAATTCCGTTTATTCGTTGTTATATTTGCTTCCGTTCCGATTGATTTTACGAATAAGATATGCGTGTACAATGTAGAAAATCTGAAACACTTACTAATTGTATTTTAGGCGTTTTATTTATTTATTTTTACGCCGGGTTCACGCTGTGCCGTCGAAACAGAAAACAAAGACACAACAGCAACTTCATTATTTTTCTAATTTGGCGACAAATATGAAACAGCCACAAAATGTTAACTTGCCGTTTACCTACAATCTACATCATCAAAGTGGAAACGTAGGCGAGACAAAATGTTTATTTTATGATAATTGAGTCATCAAGAAAAAGCTGTCATGCCGTAAACAATGTTATGAATTTATTTAGTTAAGACTTAATTGTGTTCGGGTACATCATATACATGTACTTGTATTGCGATTATCAGTCAAGGTATACCTGGGTTACAGTGGCGTAGCAAGGGTATGGCGAACTGTGCCTTGAAAATATGAAGGGGCGCAAATTTGTGCTTTAAGATTGGTACGTATTTTTATCGATGAATTCTCTAGCCTTAAAGCAAGGAAAGACAATTTTTAAAGTTTGAAATTCACATTGTAATAATAACTGATAATTATATGATGTTGTATTAGCTAACTACGCTCCGTCAGCCAATACCAATCAATTTTGAGACCTAACCGTGCGCCTTACATTTAGTCTGAAAATCTCTAAAGGCTCAGTAAAACAGAACGCGGGCTGCCCGACCAGCACTCCTGACTGTGGCGGTCTGTGATGTCAAACAACGCGAGGGGGCTACTCAGTCTACGCGTATACTCTGAATACACTACAAACATATACATAGAATTTTTGTTTAATATTTTTTGTGACCAAAATTATCAAATTTTAAAAATGACACCCAGTAGTAGTTCAGACGAAGAGCTTCTTATTTTAATCACATTGAAAAACCAAAAGAAAAGGAGAAAATGAGTGCACGAAATTAATCAAAAAAGAGAAAAGTTAGGAGAATTTCACCACCACTGCATAGAACTGTCAACATATGAAAACCGTTTTGTAAATTATTTTCGTATGACTCGAGAACAATTCGAGGACATACATGAACTCGTATCACCATAATTATAATAATAATAATTTGTGACCGCCGCGTTCACTGTAAAATATTACAACCAGACCGCTGACCGCGACGGTCGACATATAATAATAAATAAATCCTCCGCGGCAGCCCGCGCTATTTTTAACCATGATGATGCAATCATAGATAACAGTGCCCGCCGCTGACTGAGCCTTAATTGTACGTATTGAACCCAATTATTTTCAAGAAGACAACAGTGAAGACTTATAAATAATATCAACAAAAAATGTATGCACCTTAATTCATCTACACGGCTGTATCCACTGCAACGGGTACTTTTTTTTACATAATCAATGGTTAAACAGTAATGCAAGTTAAAAAAATGTTTAGCTAAATATTTCATGTTGTTTAACACATTTTATGCTAGAAAAATAGTAGTATATAATACAATATTTACAAATCTTGGATTTTTCCATTACGTACAAATCCGCGCCCTTGTCATCTGTCGCGGAATCCTAGTGTGAAAGGTGAAACCAGTGGCCGTCCGTTCAAGTGCATAGTGCAACCGAAGGCACCTTCACAATCAACACACGTACGCAATAGGTGAGTTATGCAAGAGCTGAGCACACTTGTGTACCGCGTATACCGAGTTGATACTCGACGAGTGGGTATGTGTTATGTGATCGAACGAAACCGATGGTTTGTCCGTGTGCTTGCTGACGAGCACGTGTACTTCTCCGGCAGAGTT
The DNA here is from genome assembly GCA_949715065.1 of Periphyllus acericola. Taxonomy (NCBI): domain Eukaryota; kingdom Metazoa; phylum Arthropoda; class Insecta; order Hemiptera; family Aphididae; genus Periphyllus; species Periphyllus acericola. The sequence goes on from OX454266.1 coordinate 36,363,156, forward strand.
CAAGTTGCTGCTGTGTACAGTAGGATAATATTATTATCACGCCGCACCGATGGATTTCCGTTTACCGATCACCGTGAGTACACCAAACTGAACAAACTAAATAACTTAATAGGCATGGCCTAACATTTTAGATATTTGGTACTGCAACAGACTAAACGTTCGTAGGCTGTTGATCGGCACTGATACACTGATGAAGATGGACTACCCTGTAAAAAGTGATTACCATCGTTGTATAACTTATAAGCATCGACCAATTTCAACGACATCTGTATATTATTAGGCTGCAGCTGATCATTTTTGTAATCCCAACACAAATAATGCATATTTTTAATTAATAATATTCTTTAAATATTTCAAATAACATGGATATAGAACTGATTCGTTAGAAAATTAAAATAAACATTCCGACCAGTGAACATAAAATGATCTACATTGTATTTTTCAATAAAATTTCTTTATAAATAGAAATGTATTTGCTACACGCACCTTCAAATTTCGTAGTACCTACACACTATTTTATGCTCGGGACCGCATGCCGCGCTGTGGTCAGATTTTTAGTCGAAAACCGAAACTCAAAATATCATTCTTTGTGCCCACGTTCCCGTTTCGGTTAAGCCGAATGAATAGTTTTCTAAAACAGTACCAAATGCTAAACCGTCTCAATTATTATTATATTATTTTTAATTGTGATAGATTCTGCGTAAGATTATTGGTGGGATTGGTTTTTTTGGGATCAAGGTACTTGATTGGAGCGACTTTTGGAACTGTTTTTGAGACATCATTTTTTGATACTACGGAATGTTTCTTATCATGGAAATTTATTTGTTTCTTTTCACAGGCTTATAATAGTTATAAACGTAAGTTATTGACGGCAACTGAAGGATGTTTTTTTTTCAGTTGTTATTGCTGTCCGGCTGTTATGGCTCCGGACTTCCAAATGTACGCCCATCGAACATTTTGGCTTTTCTGCCCACGGACACCAAAAGCCATTTCATCGGCTTCAAGCCACTTTTGGAGGAGCTTATAGCTAGAGGACACAACTTGACTATAGTATCACCTTTCTCACTGAGTCCTACAAAAGACGACGGATCACCGTTACTGTATACACACGTCCGAATAGACTTAAGCGAACAATTAGGAGGTATTTTTTGGTAGAAACGAAACTAATAAGAGCTTGTTTTCCATGCAAACCCAACTGAAACACTTGTAACTATAATACGTATACTGTAGGTAATTATTCGAGCAAAACTTTATGAAATCTGTATGTGCTATAAAAATCACCATAATATGTAAAACCAGTCATAAACATATAAAAAAAATAAATATATAATTGCCTATTAGCTTAATATTTGGTAAAACTTTGAAGCATTTCGTAATCCTGTGTTAGGTATATTATACGAGTACGTCATGATGTAATGCTAGTTTTGTAAATATTTCATTGAGATGTATTAGCTTGAAATTTTATAAATTAAAATGCTAAAAAAAAACTTTAAACTTAATATATATAATCTTGACAATTAAAAGTCTCTAAATCGTGCAAAAACAATTAATAATTGTTCACATTGAACCGTTAAATCCCCATACAGAACGATGTATGTAAGAAAAAAATAACAAACTAAGGTATAACTAGCACGCTGTTTCTTGGTTGGACGTTTGTACATTTTATAGTTTAATATATTGGAGAGAATCCGAGACGTCGAAATCATCGAGATATCACATCATCATATTAAATTAATCATTTACGGTTACAAATATTATTTCGTTTTAGACATCAACCATCTGGATAAAAAAGTCATGTTCAACCGGTTTCCGTCGTACATGTACGTGCTGTTGTGGGGCCCGCAGAAAACGAGGAGAACATTGGAAAAGAAAGTCGTGAAGGATTTCATCCTGAAGGACGACGGCCAGTACGACCTGGTTATCGTGGAGAATTTTTACCACGAGTGCTTCGTGTCGTTGGGCCACAAGTATGGAGCACCGGTGGTGCAACTGCTGCCTTTCGCTACTAATCCCCGGGTGTCACAGTGGCACAGCAACCCTTACGATCCTTCGTACGTCGCCGAATTTTGCACCGGCTACGTGGCGCCCATGACGTTCCTGCAACGGGCCGAGAACACCTTGGCCGCCATCTTCAACACTTGGCTCAACCGACTGGTGTACATTCCGCAGCACCGGGCTCTGATGCGCGAGTACTTTAGCTTCCCCGGGCACGAGCACATGCCCGACCTGGAGACGATGCTCCGCAACGTGTCGTTAACGTTGGTCAACAGTCATCCGCTAATCGGCCCCGTTGCGCCATTCGTCCCGAGCTTCATACAAGTGGCCGGCATGCACGTGAAACCGGCTAAAACGTTACCACAAGTAAGATATTGATAACTCAAACCGGGTTCACACTACACCAGGGTCTTAGAAGATAAGGTCGGGATATTTCCCATAACATACTAGGAAGCAATATGGTCACTTAGAAAGGACATTTTAATGCACTTTTTATTCATCAGCACTAATCATCAGCTATAATCTTTAGTTATCAAACTTTTTTATACTTAAACTTAAAAATAAAAAAATTGTCAATTTCTGTTCAACATAGAATAAAATTGTAATTTGTATACTTGAAACATTTCGGAATATTAAATAAGTAAAATATGTAAATGTTTACAAAAAGAGGAAAGTATGACAGGTCGTGTCATCAGAATAGCTGGAAATTTTAGTACTAAAAAGTCCTATCTAACCGGATGAATTGATAAGACGAGTGTCCCGACCTTATCTTCTAAGACCATGCTCTACCCCGTGATGTCATGTTGACGTGATGTGCATAATAATTATTTCCGATTGGCTGAACAACAAGGAGTTACGTTTAGGTATACTATGAGGAATTTATCGAACGCTACCGATGTAATCATACGGTTCTACCACGAAGTTGTTTTATCCAACCTGTTAGGCTGTTAATGTGTGGTTACTTATTTCAATAGGCAATACGTTTTATATAATTAAATGATATAATACGTAACCCAGATGCTACGTGGTCGATGTAGTTTTTATGATATTTTTTTCACAAATGCTTGTATTTGAGTCTCTCGGTTTGTATACGAAATCTTTGTAAACTTTATTATTTACAGATTAGTTAGTAGAACAGCGAATGGGTGGCTAATATTATTCTTGCTTAAACATTCGACCGGTCTTGACGTGACCCTAAATACGTAATTTGTTGTTCACAGGATCGTCCTTTACCTCAGCGTTGTATCCCAACAAACTTTTAACGGATCCCTTTGACGAGAGTATTGTTTGGTTGTCTCAGGTCTTATGCTCACCTCGAGGAATTTGATTTTAACCGACTAGGCATATTAATTAAACATTTACATTTATTAAATGGTTAATAAGTTTAAGTTAAACTTAACATTGTTGAAGCGATTTGAAGATAATCAGACAATCACTTGTCGTTATTGTCATTAGTTTTATACGAGAAAATGTTATTTCTTTAACATTTTTATTTTTCAGGACCTTAAAACCATTCTGGACACTTCTGAACACGGAGTGGTCTATTTTAGTCTGGGCTCTGTGGTCAAGTCTTCGAAAATGCCGCAAGAAAAGGTTTCGCTATTATTATCGGAACTCGCTAAGATTAAACAGGTGGTGTTATGGAAATGGGAGGACGATCAGCTGCCCAACTTGCCGAAAAACGTCATCATCAGGAAGTGGTTCCCGCAAAACGATATATTGGGTATTCTGAAAATATTATTATTAGACCTGCAAAGTGCTTATGTAAGCTGTTCCAGTTACTGTTACGAATTTTTTCTTTGTTGAATAGTGCTACAGTGTAATTGGGGGATGCATTTAAATTATAAATTATTATATTGGATAAATTCACCAAAAATGAAGTAACAATCGTATTAGTACCTATCTTACTTAATTTACAAAACCTTTTATTTATTATTATGACGATAATTAAAAAATATTTCAATAAATGGAATGATAAATCAGAACTCTTCCAATATCTTCCGACATGACTTGATTTGCAATATTTATAATGAACATATTTCGCCGTATAACTCGTCGTATTTTTCAGCCCATCCCAATTGCCGACTGTTTATCACACACGCGGGCATACATAGCTTGATCGAGGCCATCTACCACGGAGTACCTATGCTGTCCATACCCGTGTTCGGCGATCAGAAGCACAACTCTGTGGAAGCCGAAAGCAGAGGATTTGCTTTGTATGTGTCTTACTTCGATTTGACGGCCGAGGCGTTCAGCACAAGGCTCCAAAAACTCTTGCACGACCCGCGGTAAGCAAACGGTAGAAAATTGTTTTGATGTGAAACAACTTCTGGCCCGCCTAAGATGTAAAACCGTCGGTAGTGGCAAGACGGGAGTCACGGCCAGACGGTGAGCACTACTTAGGACTCTGGATAAATTTAATAAGAAATATATTGTAGGTATACCGTTCTACCTATACACCGTCATCATCATCAGCAGCAATGCTGTTTCTTTTTTATTTCAAACTTTTTTTTTATTATTTCCTATTCACTTGTTTCAAAAGAAATAAATTATGATGTTATATATTTGTTGAATTCTTGAACTCTCAAGTCGCAAGAGATGGCCGATATTTATTTGAAGCTTGTGATGAGTGAAATCAATTAAATAAATGATAAGGAAATACATATCTAAATAATGGTTTTCCTTTCATTTTCACTTCTTTCAATTAAAATAATTATTAATACATTTTTGTTTCTTATAAGTGTAGACTTATTCAAAATAGTTTTAACTACTTATCAAAAGATTGAAATCAAAACTGTTCATTATTGATACCATTATTATTTTAAACAAGAAGAAAAAATATACTTAGTTTGGTTCTTGAAACTGCTGCCTTAAAGTTACACAACGCGTCACAGAACTGTAATCCGTGTAATCGTGTATTCATAGTGGTGTGCTTATGGGATTAGGTCAGAACAACTTATACTCACAACAAATATTTTATGTGTACGCTTGGTCTAGTCAGTGGGGACCTTTCATAACCCATAGGTGATCGGCGATGGTCGATGAGTCGGTGTTACTAGTCCTCTCTTAAAAAAACTACCGGCCCACTAGAGTTGCACATGTTCTGCTGGTGCCACCACGGTGTTTTCCGAACGGGTTCGAAACCAATACATGATAAATTATTATTACAGGTTTGGCGAAGCGGTCTCGAAGGCGTCGTCCATAATGCGAGACAACCCCACGTCGATCTTGGATAAAGCAGTCTATTGGATCGAGTACGTCGTCCGGCACAAGGGAGCGTATCACCTCCGTACGGCCGCCAACGATCTCTATTGGTTTCAGTACTATCTCTTGGACGTCATTGCCGCCTTCTCGTTGTCGCTGGCTCTGGTCTTGTACTTGAATTTCAAATTGTTCTCATATTTGTTGATGAAAATGTGTACCGCGAAAAAATCCAGTGTGGCTAAAGTATCTAAACAGAAAAACAAAAAACAATAAACTATTATTTATCGCTCGGTGTAATATTATGTTCAAATAATTGTTCTATCCATTCGTGCTTTGTCATTTTTAAATATTTAATTACATAATTTTGTACCGATGATGCGTGTTGTATTCGTGTTAAAATCTTAATCTTAATAATCTGCAAATGAGGTATGTTTCAATTGGCCAAGGGTAATATTTGTGGACCGACGGAGTAGGGAAAAACAATAATGAGACAGAACTGTCACCGAGGTAGATAACAATAATGTACAAGTGTTTCGGCTGGTCTTAGTCCTTGTCTAACGAGCGTTACATCGCTATTACTATTCTATTGGCATAATATACAGTATAGGTATACTATACATACACTGACTAGACATTAAGTACCCCCCCCGTCCACAGTTACTATTGTACCTAATGCATATGGCCAATAACCAGTCAAGGGATAAAAATGAAAACGAAAATCACACACACATATGGTTTTGGTTTTCTTGAATTGCCGAACGGATGGTAATATTACCTATTTATATATACATATGTGTATGCAGTGCCGCCAGTTTTCACGTGTCGGTGAAGACTATGCTGGCCCCTATGACCGTGCGCGAAAACAAGTTACGTAACGCCCGGATGTATAAGTCGTATATAGCCGTCTTCGTGTGTCAAAGCGTCAAAGATGTTCATTCGGAACTCGTTTTCGATCTGTCCACTCCGGCTTTTCTTACAGCGTTCGACTGGTTTGTTTTTCGGCGCGGCCCGCTCACCAAGATCTATTCCGACTGCGGTACGAATTTCGTCGGTGCCGACAGACAGTTGCGTCAATTGATCAATAGCCCCGCCGCGCAATCAATCGTCACATCAGCAAAGTCATACTGCGAGTGGAAATTTGACCCCCCCAGTGCTTCAAAATGTGACTGGTTGTAGGAGGCTGCAGTGCGCTCAGCGAAACGCTTGTTGCTTCGTATCATAGACACACACAGGTTTACGTGTGTGAAGAAATGACAACAGTATTGTGCAGGATCGAAGCTGTATTGAGTCAATTGACTCACGTCCGTGTCGACTGACCCTCGCGACCCGTAAAGCTTAACCCCCGGTCATTTTTTAGTTGGTCAGCCTTTGTTGGCTGTGCCGCCGTGCACGTCCGAGTTCCCGGAACGTTCGATTACCGATCGTCGGAAGCTGTTGGATCAGTGCCACCAAACCTTTTGGCGTCATTGGTCTTCGAAGTACCTAACCACGTTGCAAGAGCCAAGCAAGTGGGCACGCGGTCAACCCAACATCGAAATCGGCCAGATGGTTACCGTCCGGGATAATCAGGGCCCTCCTTTGGAATGGCGACTTGGACGGGTACTCAATGTGCTGCCTGGTAAGGATGTAAATTGCGTTCCATTTTAAATTTTTTATGTAAATTGCGGCCTGGGTATATTTTGTACATACGTAAATTGCGGCCTGTGTATAATTTTGTATTTATGTCTACATTTACACGTTTTAACTATGCAGCACCAACGTTGAATATCATTTTTTAATAATTTACGAAAACGATATTTGAAACCATCAACTACTTTCAACGTTTTATTCCTTTCGCATTTTATAACGTCCATTTTTACTAAATTGAAAAAAAATTTTAACTGTAGAGCAACGTAAAACCTCGTGCGTAAGATATTCGATCAAATTCACACTAGCTGTTAGAAATATTATATTAGTGAACATATTATTATTACCAATCAATGATTAATACTTATCACTAAATTGTACAGCCGACTGGAAATCGGAATATCCCAGGCCGCAGTTTACGTATGTTTTTAAAGTACACGGGCCGCAATTTACACAGTATATGAATATGACCTTTTTTCGGGGACACAATTTACCGTCTCCGAGGATGGTGTGGTAAGGGTAGTGCGTTCTGTAGGGCATCCCCCTACCATGTGTCACTCGTATACTCCGGCGATAAGGGCTTACGGGGTTTTTTGTCTTGTGTCACCACTGACAACATGTGGTCGTCGTTCCGCGTTCACACCGACGTCGCGCATTGTGCCGGAACTGTATACCATTTTCCTTTTAACTCTTATTTAAATAATAGATTGAACTACGGTTACACTGACATTCCGGAATTTTCAAAAAATATAATTATTTCGTATATTGAGTAAATTTATCTGAAACATGAAAAAACATTCCTAGTCTCATGATTTTTCAATTGGAAGGGCTATGAAAATATCTAAGGGTACTAGGCTTCGGAAAAAAGGAATCTGTTTTTATATTGTGTACATATACTTATGCATTATGCAGTCACTAACAAATATTGTTTTAAACTTATACAATATTTTGGTATCGGATAAAGACAATATAGAGATGGTACTATGATAGGTACCTAAACGATTAAGCAGATTGAGTGAAAACTGAAATAAAAATATGTAGGTATCTAATATAATGATATAAACTAAAAAATATCATATTAGGTATGATGTATTATAGTATAGTTATAATATTTACGTGTATCTATGGAATTCCATCTAAATATAATATGTGAAATGTACAATGAAATCCATAGTATGTAAGAAAATAAAAGAGTTATGTTATTTTATCTCTAAATGTGGATAAAACTGGGTTCATGGCGTTTTCAATTAATAAAATCGATTTAAACCATAACACTATACCTACATGGTTGCCTTGATAACAAAATTTGTAATCCGCAAAACTGCAAAATAATTAAAATAGTTCTAAAATTCGATATTTGGATGTTAATTTTGAAAGTAACTTAATATGGAATTTTCATATAAATAATTTATTAAGAAAGCTACGTTTCAGTTATATTATTATTCAATTATAATATAATAATCTACATTATTATCTTAAATTTAAGTTTTAAGATTTGTTTGTTTTGAAGTATTGAATTCTAACTTATATTTATATTATGAACTTATTTATTTTATTTTTTAGACAGTAGTAATCGTAGTTCCCTATCTCAAACCAAAACTGCATAAGCTTACAAGAGGTAGGTGTATCAATTCTGTAACTAAATTATATGTTTGATCTGTAATATGTGTTTTGTTTCTGATTTCTAATAAAAAAAAATTAGTATAATACATTATCGATGTTATTATGGGTTTTGATTTTTCAGTTTACACATTCATGTATTAGTATTCTATCTTGTGGGTTGATGAAAATTACTATTTATTTAATATTTTGAAAGTTAAGCATACACTTTTTTTTTACTTATAACTGTCTAATACCATATAAGGCATATATAAAATCAAAGTAATTTAAACTGTATAAGCTTATTAGATAGTATTTATTGGTTCGACTTGAGAATCGCATCAGTCATTTGAATGTTTGAAACTTTTAACCTAGGTACCCCACAAAATAATAAATATTAATTTTTTACAAGATTTTTTTTTAAAAAAAAAGCAGGATACCATGATATTAATTCATGGAAATTAAGTATTTTATTTTGTATTTATAAGATAAATATATAAATAAGCCATCCCTAAACCTATCTTATACTTTTTGTAATGAATTTTTAAATCATGCAAAAACACTGATTTCGGTGACACCAAACCAATGTAAAAACTGAAAATGAACTAACACCAAAAAATAGTATACAATATTAGTATATTACCAATCAGTAATCAATTATGAATTAAATGTATCATAATAAATTAATAACAAATATGTGAACATAATGTACACAAAGAAAAAGTTCAAGCTACCGTTAATAAAACTAGAGAACACAAATAATGAAAAATGTCAAATAAATTGTTCAACAATTTTACAATTTATTTTTAATTGATATATTGTTAGCCTTTAATTCAGGTATCACTTTAATCCAAATTTAATGTTTAGGAATATTTAAAATAAAAAACTATCAAAAATAAATGAACAAACAATAATTATATAATTAAAAATACAATTTGTTCAAATACCACTTCAACACGGTCAATGTATTGAATATGTTGTATCACACACAAAACTCGGCAGATAATCATGATTTGTAGGTATACTTTTTTTTAAATATTGCTCATATTCAGATATTTCAAAATATGGCCAGGCAAGCGTGATAAGGTATCAACATGAACAGTCACTAGTTGGAACCTAGTCATCAGTGATTCTGCTTTTTGGGAAGGATGACTGCCTTGTGAGAAAAAACCATCACCGCTCATCCAAACATTGTAATTGAGCCTTAAAAATAATAATAATGGACAAGATATAATAACTTAAGATGCTGAAAACTGTTAATACAAAAAAAAATTGTTTCAAACATTTTTTATAAAAAATAATTTTATTTACATTGTATTGTGCTTATAATTGATATAAAAACAATTTTTATTCAACTTCTGAATAGCTGAGAATTGTTGCAATACGGTCAAAAATTGGACTGAATATTTTGCGATAGCCATTTTCAGATGGATGAAGATAATCTGGTGAATCTAATTGACTTAATGATCCATCTGGTCCAAGCAAATCAGAATTGATGAACTCAACTTTGGTCATACATTCCACTTTTTGACAAACCATAATATTCACTTGATCCCCCAAATCTCTAATTGGATTTGGAAAAGGACCATAAGGTAGTAAACCCTACATAAATAAAAATTATTAAAATACATAAATTAAATTAACATTCATGAAGTAACATACACAGTTGTTAGCATTTTAATTATTATATTTATTTTGTTATGATTAATGACTAACCACAGCCTTAGAAAAATTGTCACTTAATAATGACCAACATTACAGATTTAACTAGATAAGCACTTTACTTAAAACACTGACTGAAAAAATAAATGTTTTAGTCTTTTATATGATTATATAATGATTATATAGATTATATAAATACATATTAATGAAATAGTAAATATATCTTTCAACTATTTAACCATTAAGTTATTATCTCATTTTAGTTTTAGATTCAAATAATATGTATTGCAAAACAACAATGAAAATAATGTTAAATTTTAATGTTAAAGTAAGAAAAATAGATAACTTATTACATAAAAATATATATAATATACATAATACAAACTGATTTTTAGACTTTGTAGAAAATATAACAAAGCATTTGAGATATTTTCATAGAAAGTATTTACAATAGAAAATTATAATGATCTTATTAAGTCTCAAAAATTACAGTACATATATACATACTGTATACAATTTTTCAATAAAATTTAAGAAACCTAGATTTTTAAAGTAATTTTAAAAGTACTTCAACAAATTAGATATAAGATTTCATTCCAAGTTGAAATTGATACAAAGAAATTGTTATCTTATAAAGTAATTTAACAAAAAATTAACACAAACTCATCAGACAGCAAAAAACTGGGTGAAGAAACTACTGAATATAACATATTTTATAAGAATTGCATAAAACTATTATCTATTGTGGGATAACATAATTTTGGTATTGGTTAATTATCAAATTTATATTTTCTTACTATTATTATAATGTAGCAGTTAGGAAGTTTTGATCTTATTTCATTTACAATAGTCAATATACCTTCCAAAATGTCTGCAGGTTTATTATCAAAATTATTTGTTCCAACATTTAGAATGCAAATCTGTAAATATAAATAATTTTTAATGTATAAAATCACTAAATAATAATTATTTATTTAAATCTACTTTTGGTTGTATATTACTGAGAATGCCATTTTTTACTCTCCACAAAACATTTTCAGTTCGATCACCAGCTATTCCAAAATTTAAAATATTTAACGGTTTAAATTTATCATTCCAAATAGGACATGATTGAATGAATTGAATAATAGATGCGCCAATTAATATGATATCAGGGTTCCGTTTTTGTGTTTCGGTAACATGCCGGTTGTGCTAAATATATAAAAATGATTGCTTAGAAACAAACAATAACACAGCAATACGGCAAGGATTCAAGTTTGCATACTTACTTGCATAATCCATTCGTCTTGTTCTTTTCCATTATATGGTATTTTAGGAATAATACAAGGATTCATTATTTTCCAATAGATTATAAGACGTAATAATATTGAATAATTGCTCGGTTCATTATATGTATATAACTGATTGCTGAAATATTTTAAATATGATAAGTATGATTATTCTTATACAAGAAAATAACAAGTTTGAACACAAACGATGGAATCATTTTTCACAGCAATGGCACTGGTAAAATCATAAGTTGTTGGTTATTAAATAAATATAAAACAATAAAAAAAAAAAAAAATTGTCTTATCTATAGTCTAGGCCCTAGGGGTAACACATTCAGTTGGAAAATATTCCAAGTTTGTGGCGCCCACCTAGGTACCTATAACGTCCAATTTTCTTATTTATCTTATTCTCATCGACGTTCGTTTGAACATCACGCACGGCAAGTGTAAGTATCGCGGAACTCCGTTTGAAATACTAAAGCAACGTTGCAGAACACTAAACCGTTGTACGGCTTTACCATAGAAAACGATTCGACCTGTTTGAATGCATTACGTACCTGACGCTGAATAGAAATTCCGATTCCGTAGACCACCGTCAGTGCTTTACTTTTCGGTAGTTTTCGTGTAAAAAGTAACGTAAAAAATTGACATTCGACTTATTTCTACCTCAGATTAGATCATATGATTTGGTAACTTTTCTCGTCCCAACTCGCTAGTCGCTTGTCGCTACGGCGAAACGCGCCATATCACGTTATCAATGTTGACGGTATCACTTCGGCACATTTCTGAACGGCGGCGTACTATCACAAAATAGATTACTGATACCGAGTAACCCTCGACCATGGTCATGGAACACATTCGTGGTTTTGCCAAGCCCAATATGGTGCCACGGTCAAGGTAGTAGGTGCAAACAATTATTTCAGTAATGACGCGTAATCGAATAAATAAAGATTGGAGGCATACATTAAATTGTAAATTTTCCGTTCAATAAATCATCATAGTTTATGACGATAATATTATTTGTACAATTGTGCTGTGTTTTTTTTTTTTTTTTCAAATTTCAGAACGATTTCGTCTTTGTTCCGGGCTAAACCGTCCTCCGGTTGTAGGTGATTCTACCCCCGAATTATTGTTTTCACCGAAAAGCAGACACTTCGAGAAACAGTACTGACTACAGTGGCGGCTCTACAGTTTGATTCTGGGGGGGGGCCAAAAACATCACTCTTTTTTATAATATTTAATGATATATTTATTAAAATTAGTGCCACATATTACCCACATTAGTCATTAAAAAACACAAAATTGAAAATATTTTACAAAATAAACATATCAAAATTACATAAAAAATTACATTACATTTTACAAAACAAAATCTAATTTTCGATTTTTAATTTTAGAAAATCTATCTATAACTTGCTCTATATCTATAGATATGTCTCGGTGAATGTGCATAAGAGCGAGACCATTGAGTCTGTCCTCAACCATTCGTGTACGTAACCAGGTTTTAAGCCGTCGCAATGTCGAGAAGGACCTTTCAGCCGTCGCTACACCGACTGGCAAAGTTGCTAAAATATGAATCAAAGTATGAATCGCGGGAATCATATCAACATCACAAACATCGAGTGCTTCTAAAGCGGTTTCTGGAATTCTGCCGTTATTCATTTTCACACGATTCAACTTTGCTAACAACACATCATACTCGGCTTCTAAACAAATCGCATTATTCTTCAAAATAACACCGTAAATCTCTGACAATTTTATTATTTTTAGTTTGGTTTTATTTGCTTCTTCTGATTTTTTTAAGGCTTCAAAATCTATTGTGGCTGGCATCAAAAGTCATAGATCAAAGGAGTTTAAGACATCTTCCGAAAAGCGGTTTTGTAGATCATTTATAACTGAATCTAAGATTGGTACCACGAAAAAAAAATCGTGCACTAAACGTCTGAACACATAGATAACTATACATAGAGAACAGTAGGGAACAATTCATATCTACACGCCGCCGACGATAAAACACACACAATCGAAAAAAGGTCAGGTCAGATAGATACTATCGCGATCGGCTACGGGAAAACCCGAAATACACAATGCAATTATACAAATTTATTAAAAATAAAAACTATCCTATCTTTTAAGTTGGATATATAAAGATAATATAATAATATTATAAACCGTAATAATAATAGCGTATCATATTATATTAAACTCGCCTATTTTTTTTTGGATTTTGGGGGGGGGGGCATGGCCCCCTGAGCCCCTCCCCTAGAGCCACCACTGACTGACTACCGGGGCACATTGAGTACCTACTTCCGTTCTATTGCCTATTTATTACCGATTCCAGTGCACTGTTCACTACTTATATTCTAATATCGCAATCGAGTTATTGTCATTTGTAAACACCAATAATGGTTAAATAACAATTTCCCATAAACTTAATTCCGTTTATTCGTTGTAATATTTGCTTCCGTTCCGATTGATTTTACGAATAAAACATGGGTGCATAACGTAGAAAGTCTGAAACACTTACTAATTATTTTTTGTTAAGTGTTTTATTTATTTATTTTTATGCCGAGTTCACGCTGGGCCGTCGAAACAGAAAACAAAAAAGACATAACAGCAACTTCATTATTTTTCTCTTTATTACTCTCTTCATTATTTAATCTCTAATTGTACGTATTGAACCCAATTATTTTCAAGAAGACAACAGTGAAGACGTATAAATAATATCAACAAAAAATGTATGCACCTTAATTCATCTACACGGCTGTATCCGCTGCAACTGGTACTTTTTTTTACATAATCAATGGTTAAAAAGTAATGCGAGTTAAAAAAATGTTTTGCTAAATATTTCATGTTTTTTAACACATTTTATCCTAGCAAAATTAGCAGTTTATAATACAATATTTACGTATCTTGGCATTTTCCAATACGTACAAATCCGCGCCCTCGTAATCACCTATCGCGGAATCCTAGTGTGAAAGGTGAAACCCGTGGCAGTCCGTTCAAGTGCATGGTGCAACCGAAGGCACATTCACAATCAACACACGTGCGCAATAGGCGAGTTATGCAAGATCTGCGCACACTTGTGTACCTCGTATACTGAGTTGATACTCAACGAGTGGGTTGTGTGATGGAACGAAACCGGTAGTTTGTAGTGATGGGCACAACTGAATGGTTTTGACTATCGACTACATTCGATAGATTATGTAAAACTATCGAATAATTATTCGAATGAATAATTGCATGAGCGAATAATTTTAACTATCGAAACTATCGAAAAAGTATTCGAACCATCGGAAAAATTATTCGATAGTTTTTATTCGAACCATCGAACAAAGTATTCGATAGTTTTATTCGAACCATCGAACAACGTATTCGATAGTTTTATTCGAACCATCGAACGGTCGAACAAAGTATTCGATAGTTTTATTCGAACCATCGAACAACGTATTCGATAGTTTTAAACGAACCATCGAACGGTCGAACAAAGTATTCGATAGTTTTATTCGAACCATCGAACAACGTATTCGATAGTTTTATTCGAACCATCGAACAACGTATTCGATAGTTTTATTCGAACCATCGAACGGTCGAACAAAGTATTCGATAGTTTTATTCGAACATGAACCCGGAGAGTCCAGCGCCGGGGCTTTTGTATCTATTTATATATTTTATTTTTAATTGTAATTGCATTATCCGAATAAACTGTTGCGTTTTTATATATTGACTGTAGTTTGACTCTTCGTAGTGAGTTTTTTACTAGTCCGAACTCAAAAGTGGCCAAGTGGGATCTCAAGTCTCAAGTTTATAAAGAAATAAGACTTAAGATGACGGTGCGCTAACAAATTAGTGGTCCGTGAAGATCTTTCGTATGAATTTTTACACAACATACAGAAGGCTGTTGTGGGGTTATTGACATATTTTTTAAAATATTTCCATACAATTGATGAATTTTTTTTTGACATAATGACTAATGAGACTAACAGAATAGTTGAGATTGGAAAAAATCGAAAAGGTAGTCAGTACTCAGTAGTCACTCTAATCGTCACAAACCGTGAAAAATCAGTTATCATAATTATATATATGTTAGAATCATTGTCATTACTCATTTGTCACTACAATTTTTTTCTCATCGATAATCATAAACAGATATATTATTTTGATAATTCGATGATAACAGATATATGATTACCACGGCTGTAGATACTATGTACAACCGTGATCATTACCGATAGGTCGATGAAAACCGATGGTTCGATGAAAACCGATAGTTCGATGAAAACCGATGGTTCGATGGTATCCGATAATTCGATGGTGTCGATAGTACCAACTCGATAGTTTTTAACTACCGGCTAATTCGATAGTTTTAAACTATCGATTAATTCGATAGTTTTCATTCGGTTGTGCCCATCACTAGTAGTTTGTCCGTGTGTTTGCTGACGGCCGCACGTTCTTCTCCGGCCGAGTTCAAGTTGCTGCTGTACACGTGTCAAAGCCGTGTACGGTAGGATAATATTATTGTTGCGCCGCGACGATGGATTTCCGTTTACCGATCACCGTGAGTACACCACACTAAATAACTTAATAGGCAGGGCCTAACATTTTTGATTTTTCGTAATGTATCAGAATAAACGTTCGTAGGCTGTTGATCGGCACTGATACACTGATGAAGATGGGCTACCCCTGTGAAAAGTGATTTTCATCGTTGTATAATCTATTAGAATCGACCGATTTCAACGACACTTGCATATTAGGCTGCGGCTGATCGTTTTTGTGATTCCAACACAATAATGCATATTATTAAACATACCTATATTTTTTTTCAATTCCTTAAATATTTCATATAACATGGGTATAGAACGGATTCGTTAGAAAATTAAAATAAACATTCCGACCAGTGAACATGAAATGATCTACGTTGTATATTTCAATATAATGTATGAATTAATAGAAATGCATTTGCTACTTGCACCTTCAAATTGCGTAGTACCTACACACTATTTTATGCTCGGGACCGCATGCCGCGCTGTGGTCAGATTTTTAGTCGAAAACCGAAACTCAAAATATCATTCTTTGTGCCCACGTTCCCGTTTCGGTTAAGCCGAATGAATAGTTTTCTAAAACAGTACCGAATGCTAAACTGTCTCAATAGTTGTACGGCGTTCGCGAAACCAAAATTAACGTTCAAAGAACAATATACGCCTACCGTTTTCGTTCGTCATCATGTTTATTACATTGTAGTATCGCTTATTTATTAAAAACTGCGATTTACCTTGTAACCGTTGTACTATACTAAATATACTACGTAAGACTGCAATACTGTTTATATGCTTGATTGGTCAATGCAAAGAATATTTATTAAATTGATACGTTTAGGTTCTATGTGGTAATAATAATTAATAATAATAAAAAAATGATTATTTGAAAATTAATAGTGATTGTTTAAATGTTTATAAGGAAAATAGGATATTTGTGAGCCCTCCCCTAACAAAAATTCTAGGTGCGCGTCCGGCATAATATAATATTGTACTGGATTATTCGAATTACGTTCTCAATGTTAATAGCAATGTTCGTATTATGTAATATAAGTGAATCTTTGTATAAATACTATAAACGAAAGAACCTTGACTGTTAGTATTACTCCACGATTCACGGAATTTTATAAGATTCTTCACTATAATATTTTGTTAAAAACTGGTTTGTAAGCTGTTCAAAGATTTTTTTTTTATTATATTAATCAGGCACGAATTATTTAAGAAAATTAAAAACTAAAAAAGGACTATTTCTATATATTAACTAATCTCAGCAGTTTGGTTTTTTGGTCGGAATGTGCTCAAGTATGTTAACATACACTCCATTAAACGTAAAATTAAACGTAAACCACAATATTATAATAGTTTTGGCAACCTTATACCACCACATGTAGTTAAAAAACACTGTATGATTTCAATGGAAATTAACTGAAGACGATGTTAATGACGACGCGTTTCCCGAATCAAGTTATATAATTTCAATAGGTGCTGATCAAAATAATATCTCAAAACAGTCACACGTGAGCTCTGCAAATGCCTAAATTCATCAAATCCATATAAAAAATGTTAACGATATAAATTAATTTAAAAATACGATGTCAAACGCAATTGATATTAACCAATTTTCATTAAAAGCCGCCAAGTTATAATTAATTGTTCTGCCTAATGACCAATAGAGTTTTTCATTCAACGTAGTCATCGTTATAATAATATGTTATTTGTTAAATGTTGTGATTTTTTTCACTATGGTCACAAAGTGGGCTTGGCATCAATGCTGTTCTAGTAAATGATTTAAAATTACTCAGTTATATTATCCCTTCGTAATTGCATAGCAGATTAATCACACAGTATACACTTTTGAGCAAATTGTACACATTCCATATTGCTGCACGTTCATAGTTTTTTTTTTCCTTAGCTATTGCTATACATTTAATATAGCTCGACAATTAAAGTAAATAACAAATAATAATAACGGTACAAATGTCGAAAGATAACATGTAATATTGTGTAGTAAATATAGGGCAATTAATGTGAGCTTAATGTTTTAAGCTAGTGTTGCCTAACTATATAATATAATAAATAATTTTACTGAGGAATATCCGACAGAGAGTAATTTATTATAAAGCAATGGTACCTTGGAAATCGGTGTATTAAAAACAGAAGATTGGAGACATATAAGGTGTTTAATTTTGGAATTTAAAATATAAATTTAACTTGAAAAATCGTTGTCAATGTATTCTGAGTGTGTATTTTTATTTTTATTTTTGATAGATTCTACGTAAGATTATTGGTGGGGTTGGTTTTTTTTGGATCAGGGTACTTGATTGGAGCGACTTTTGAAACTATTTTTAAAACATCATTGTTTGATACTACGGAATGTTTCATATCATGGAACTTTATTTGTTTCTTTTCACAGGCTTACAAACGTAAGTTATTGATGGCAACTGAAGGATTTTTTTTTTCAGTTGTTATTGCTGTCCGGCTGTTATGGCTCCGGACTGCCAAATGTGCGCCCATCGAACATTTTGGCTTTTCTGCCCACGGACACCAAAAGCCATTTCAATGGCTTCAAGCCACTTTTGGAGGAGCTCATAGCTAGAGGACACAACTTGACTCTAGTATCGCCTTTCTCGCTGAGTCCTACAAAAGACGACGGATCACCGATACTGTATACGCACGTCCGAATAGACTCAAGCGAACAATTAGGAGGTATTTATTGGTAGAAACGAAACTAATAAGAGCTTGTTTTCCATGCAAACCCAACTGAAAAACTTCTAACTATAATACGTATACTGTAGATAATTATTCTAGCAAAACTTTATGAAATCTGTATGTGGTGTAAAAATTACCATAATATGTAAAACCAGTCATAAACATATAAAAAAAATATAGTATTTCCTATTACTAAAATTTATAGGCTATTAGTTTAATATTTGGTAAAACTTTGAAGCATTTCATAAACCTGTGTTAGGTATATTATACGTCATGAAGTAATGTTAGTTTTATAAATATTTTTCATTGAAATGTATTAGGCTGAAATTGTATGAATTAAAATGCTAAAAAATAAACTTAAACTTTTATATATGAAATCTTGAAAATTCAAAGTCTTTAAATCGTGCAAAAACAATTAATAATTGTTCACATTGAACCGTTAAATCCCCGTACAGAACGATGTAAGTAAGAAAAATAAAACAAACCATGGTATAACTAGCACGCTGTTTCTTGGTTGGATGTTTGTACATTTTATAGTTAAATATATTGGAGAGAATCCGAGACGTCGAAATATGTATAAATAATCATAGTAAATTAATCTTTTACGGTTACTAATATTGTTTCGTTTTAGGCATGAACGCTCTGGATAAAAACATCATTATCAACCGGATTCCGTCGTACATGTACGTGCTGTTCTTGGGCCCGCTGATAACAAGGAGAACATTGGATACGAAAGTCGTGAAGGATTTCATCCTGAAGGACGACGGCCAGTACGACCTGGTAATCGTGGAGAATTTTTTCCACGAGTGCTTCGTGTCGCTGGGCCACAAGTATGGAGCACCGGTGGTGCAACTGCTGCCGTTCGCTACTAATCCCCGGGTGTCGCAGTGGCACAGCAACCCTTACGATCCCTCGTACATCGCCGAATTTTGCAACGGCTATGTGGCGCCCATGACGTTCCTGCAACGGGCCGAGAACACCTTGGCCGCCATCTTCAACACTTGGATCAACCGACTGGTGTACATTCCGCAGCAGCGGGCTCTGATGCGCGAGTACTTTAGCTTCCCCGGACACGAGCACATGCCCGACCTGGAGACGATGCTCCGCAACGTGTCGTTAACGTTGGTCAACAGCCATCCGCTAATAGGACCCGTTGCGCCATTCATCCCGAGCTTTATACAAGTGGCCGGCATGCACGTTACACCGGCTAAAACGTTACCGCAAGTAAGATATTGATAACTCAAACCGGGTTCACACTACACCAGGGTCTTAGAAGATAAGGTCGGGATATTTCCCATAACATATTAGGGAGCAATATGGTCACTTAGAAAGGACATTTTAATTCACTTTTTATTCATCAGCACTAATCATCAGCTTTAATCATCAGTAATCAAACATTTTTATACTTAAACTTAAAAAAAAAAAAATTGCCAATTTCTGTTCAACATAGAATAAAATTGTAATTTGTATACTTGAAACATTTCGGAATATTGAATAAGTAAAATATGTAAATGTTTACAAAAAGAGGAAAGTTTGACATGTCGTGTCATCAGAATAGCGGGCAAATTTAGTACTAAAAAGTCTTATCTAACCGGATGAATTGATAAGACGAGTGTCCCGATCTTATCTTCTAAGACCATGCTCTACCCCGTGATGTCATGTTGACGTGATGTGAATAATAATTATTTCCGATTGGCTGAACAACAAGGAGTTACGTTTAGGTATACCATGAGGAATTTATGGAACGTTACCGATGTAATCATACGGTGCTACCGCGAAGTTGTTTCATCCAACCTGTAAATGTGTGGTTACTTATTTCAATAGGCAATACGTTTTATATAATTAAATGAAATAATACGTAACCCAGAAGCTACGTGGTCGATGTAGTTTTTATGATATTTTTTCACAAATGCTTGTATTTGAGTCTCTCGGTTTGTATACGAAATCTTTGTAAACTTTATTATTTACAGATTAGTTAGTAGAACAGCGAATGGGTGGCTAATATTATTCTTGCTTAAACATTCGACCGGTCTTGACGTGACCCTAAATACGTAATTTGTTGTTCACAGGATCGTCCTTTACCTCAGCGTTGTATCCCAACAAACTTTTAACGGATCCCTTTGACGAGAGTATTGTTTGGTTGTCTCAGGTCTTATGCTCACCTCGAGGAATTTGATTTTAACCGACTAGGCATATTAATTAAACATTTACATTTATTAAATGGTTAATAAGTTTAAGTTAAACTTAACATTGTTGAAGCGATTTTAAGATAATCAGACAATCACTTGTCGTTATTGTCATTAGTTTTATACGAGAAAATGTTATTTCTTTAACATTTTTATTTTTCAGGACCTTAAAACCATTCTGGACACTTCTGAACACGGAGTGGTCTATTTTAGTCTGGGCTCTGTGGTCAAGTCTTCGAAAATGCCGCAAGAAAAGGTTTCGCTATTATTATCGGAACTCGCTAAGATTAAACAGGTGGTGTTATGGAAATGGGAGGACGATCAGCTGCCCAACTTGCCGAAAAACGTCATCATCAGGAAGTGGTTCCCGCAAAACGATATATTGGGTATTCTGAAAATATTATTATTAGACCTGCAAAGTGCTTATGTAAGCTGTTCCAGAATTTTTTCTTTGTTAAATAGTGCTACAGTGTAATTACGGGATGCATTTAAATTATAAATTATTATATTGGATAAATTCATCAAAAATGAAGTAACAATCGTATTAGTACCTATCTTACTTAATTTAAAAAACCTTTTATTTATTATTATGACGATTATTAAAAAATATTTCAATAAACGGAATGATAAATCAGAACTCTTCCAATATCTTCCGACATGACTTGATTTGCAATATTTATAATGAACATATTTCGCCGTATAACTCGTCGTATTTTTCAGCCCATCCCAATTGCCGACTGTTTATCACACACGCGGGCATACATAGCTTGATCGAAGCCATCCACCACGGAGTGCCTATGCTGTCCATACCCGTGTTCGGCGATCAGAAGCACAACTCTGTGGAAGCCGAAAGCAGAGGATTTGCTTTGTATGTGTCTTACTTCGATTTGACGGCCGAGGCGTTCAGCACAAGACTCCAAAAACTCTTGCACGACCCGCGGTAAGCTAACGGTAGAAAATTGTTTTGATGTGAAACATCTTCTGGCACGCTTAAAATGTATAACCTACGGTAGTGGCAAGACTCGAGTCACGGCCATACGGTGAACACTACTTAGGACTCGGGATAAATTTAATAAGAAATATATTGTAGGTATACGGTTCTACGTATACACCGTCATCATCATCAGCAGTAGTTCTGTTTCATTTTACTTCAAACTTTTTTTATTTTACCTCCTATTCACTTCTTTCAAATGAAATAAATTATGATATTATATATTTGTTGAATATTAAACTCTCAAGTCGCAGGAGATGGACGATATTTATTTGAAGCTCGTGATGAGTGAAATCAATCAAATAAAAGATAAGGAAATATCTAAATAATGGTTTTCCTTTCATTTTCGCTTCTTTCAATTAAAATATTTATTTATACATTTTTGTTTCTTATAAGTGTAGACTTATTCAAATTAGTTTTAACTACTTATCCAAATATTGAAATCAAAACTGTTCATTATTGATACCATCATGATTTTAAGCAAGAAGAAAAAAATATACTTCTATATACAACTTATACACACAACACACATTTTACATGTACGCTTGGTGTAGTCAGTGGTGGCCTTTCATAACCCATGGGCGATCGGTGATGGTCGATGAATCGGTGTTACTGGTCCTCCCTTAAAAAAACGACCGGCCCACTCGAGTCGCACTTGTTTTGCAGGCGCCACCACTGTGTTTTCCGAACGGGTTCGAAACCAATACATGACAAATTATTGTTACAGGTTCGGCGAAGCGGCCTCGAAGGCGTCGTCAATAATGCGAGACAACCCCATCTCGATCATGGACAAAGCAGTCTATTGGATCGAGTACGTCGTCCGGCACAAGGGAGCGCATCACCTCCGCACTGCCGCTAACGATCTCTATTGGTTTCAGTACTATCTCTTGGACGTCATCGCCGCCTTCTCGTTGTCGTTGGCTCTGGTCTTGTACTTGAATTTTAAATTTTTCTCATATTTGTTGAAGAAAATGTGTACCGCGAATAAATCCAGTGCGGCTAAAGTGTCTAAACAGAAAAAAAAAAAACAATAAACTATTATTTATCGCTCGGTGTAATATTATGTTCAAATAATTGTTCTATCCATTCGTGTTTTGTCATTTTTAAATATTTAATTACATAATTTTGTACCGATGATGCGTGTTGTATTCGTGTTAAAATCTTAATCTTAATAATCTGCAAATGAGGTATGTTTCAATTGGCCAAGGGTAATATTTGTGGACCGACGGAGTAGGGAAAAACAATAATGAGACAGAACTGTCACCGAGGTAGATAACAATAATGTACAAGTGTTTCGGCTGGTCTTAGTCCTTGTCTAACGAGCGTTACATCGCTATTACTATTCTATTGGCATAATATACAGTATAGGTATACTATACATACACTGATTAGACATTAAGTACCCCCCCCCGTCCACAGTTATTATTGTACCTAATGCATATGGCCAATAACCAGTTAAGGGATAAAAATGAAAATGAAAATCACACACACATATGGTTTTGGTTTTCTTGAATTGCCGAACGGATGGTAATATTACCTATTTATATATACATATGTGTATGCAGTGCCGCCAGTTTTCACGTGTCGGTGAAGACTATGCTGGCCCCTATTACATAATTTTGTACCGATGATGCGTGTTGTATTCGTATTAAAATCTTAATCTTCATAATCTGCGAATGAGATACGTTTCGATTGGCCTAGGGTAATATTCGTAGACCGACGGAGTAGAGAAACAATAACTGGGTTTCAACCAAACTTTTATACTGATGTACACTTGAGTTTTAAACTTGCTATTAATATGCCAAAAAGGATTTCGTAACTGTATTGATATGTTTATTTGCAGATTAAGGTGTCTGAATCGATGTAAATGAAAAAAAAGAAAAAACAGTGTTAAAAATGTAATTATTTACTGTTGATTATTGCGTATTGCATAGGACAATAAAACCTATCCGGTTCTCCCTTCACTCGCAGAAATAAAATAATAATAAAAAGTGAAGCGTCCTTTCATCGAATCAAGCTTCGAAAACCAATCATGTCCGTCAACATGGTCCTGGTGGGTACTTTTATTATTTTTATCGCGTTTCCTTGTTTTTTTGTGAAGTATAAAATCTGATTTCCATCGTCCCTACCATGATGGCTTCATAGTTCCATTGGTTATAGAATAATTGTACACTCAATGTTAGTACCTATACGTAAGTATTAATTTAATTGTTCGTAACATAACTTTATTCACGGTGTACGTATACATCAATATACCACCATACCACCGATTAGTTTGAATGGCTTTTGAGTCCGAGCAAAAAACCATATTGTATTACAATAAATGAACTTTTCTATCTGAAACAACTTTTAAAAATATCACAAAAGTATCGTTACGATACTATAATTGATCGCAATGACTATTATAATATATACTCAATCGTATACGCGTTATTTATTTTCAAAACTTACATTAGCCATACAACTATGAAACCAATAATTGAATTTTTAATTGCAATACTTTAAAAGCTTCATAACAACTTTTTTCCTAAAATGGCAACTTCGCAGTATCATGGACATGAAAAATGCAAAAGTTATTTTTCTAAGCCGGTTAAGGGATGATAGTGAAAATGAAAATCACACACACATATGGTTTTGGTTTTCTTGAAATGCTGAACGGATGGTAATATTATAATAGTAATAATGATAATAACAATAATTATAGTAACAATAATATTGACTGTTATTAACGTAATAATATAATGGTAGTAATAATTAGGATAATGCGTTTGAACGAGTTGCGTTTATAAATTTATAATGCAAGTTTTGCCTTTCCCCGTGTGTTTGTTTTATAATAACGAGCAATCCCTCTCCCTGCAGGTTATAAACTAACGTTAACAATGTATTATTCGAGTCGTTATAATTAATGGTATTTGGTAATCAACAATATAGCCCGTATCACGCATTATATTTACGTGTACGTATAATATTATATTTATGCGTGCATAATATATACCTCCCACACGTTTGTGAACCGCAAATATTTACATTTTGAGTTAATTATTGCCAAAATATAAGTACATAATATTATATATATATACATTTATAAATTGTTATTGTTTCCAAGAAATTAAATATACTCATATTATAAGTGCAATGATATGCGATGTCGTTGCCAGGTATAATGTATACAGGGTTGTTTTTTAACCATACTCACCCCATTTTTGAACGTAAATGTGATTGAACTTGAATTTTTTTTTAATGTCCAAGTTACTATAATACCTAGATATGTTTTTTAGAATTTTTTTATGCCAACTTAAATTCGGATAAATTCTCACGGAATTCTTCAAATTTAAAATTGTGTACAAAAAGTGTACAGTTCACGTTGTCTCGAATCAATAGTAATTAGTGATTACATTTAATTACAGATTATATTACTATATTAGGTATTTATTTTATATTTTCTTTAATAATTCAAAAACTACGTGTTCGAAATTTGATTTTGATAAATAAAAATGTGCAGAACATTTACCTTCATGAAATACCACGAGCAAAGAAAAGTTTTTCCACTGGAAGAAAAAAGTTTGGTTCGCCACAGGACACACACAGGTGGTACGAAAAAAAATTATGGAAAACATAGCTTCGACGGTAACTTGAAAATTAAGCAAAAATCCAATTTTAAGCAATTTGACTGCCAAAAAAGAGGGTAAACTTTGTTCAAAAATCACCCTATATAATTTATTATAGTTGGTTGAACTAAACGGGTGCACGCCGTATTTACTCTGCAGTACATGTGAAATTGAATTAAAAGATTTATATGAAACACACATGTAAAGGATGATATTATAATAATATAAGCTGAAATATATATTGCAGTAAACGCATCTCTTTTTGGACGAATCTCAATTTGAAAGCGAAGCCTTTTTAATTGTATGTTGAACGAAATAATGGTAAAAACATTTTTAATATTTGCTTACTTATTAAGCCCGAAATGGCTAAAGGGAGAATTACGTGTATCGAGCCTCGAATAATTTCATAGTAGTTATCAAATCACTATTATTACTAATCTATTTTTGTAAAATATTAATCTTATCATCTAATTAGGGTCTAAAGGTCTAAGGATATAATATACAGATTACACCATGTATGCATTTTACATTTTAAACCATAATAACTCATCTATATGTTTCCAGCAGCAAAAACATAGGACTTTCATATAAAGTACGATAGCCTTTCGACCCCTTGATTCGGCCCTTTTGCAAAGTCCGTTCTTAGCTGTCGTCTCTTACCCATTAAACTACTTTCCTGCCAAATATCAGCTTCATAGGTCAAGTAGTTTTTGAGGTTTTGTGTTTAGTCAGTGAAAGAATGAATGGATGACCTTTCGCATTTATATATTTTGCTTTTATTATATTATATAATTTCAAAGTTTCCTCCATTCTCGCCTACAGAGTATAGGAACACGTCTTATAATATTAAATTATACGTTGTACCTGCCACGTGTTAAATACTAAATTATTGTATGAAATATTATAAATATACTGGACTACAGGTGAGTAGGTTGTGGTGATTTGTGAAATGATATCATATTATCATTTTAATTTGTTCCATTCGATCAAAATTACGATTATTATAATATTATAATCGCTCAATCGATCGAAATCGTATTCTACAGGCGCGTAGCTATAAATTATAATAATAACTGTACAGCTGACAAAAAAATAAAATTCATAACCAATTCAGCTGTCAGGGCGGGGCGCAGTAATAATCATTTTTTATTTATTTAAATTAAAAACTGTTTCACTACACCAGATGCTATTACAACGATTTTAAATGATTAGTTTAATTATTATAATAAGGTTGGGATTTTGTGCTGTTTGCATATTTTTTATAAGGTGGTTAACATTTGTTTCAAGTTATACAGAATTCGTAATTAAAATTTTTTAGGCTTTATGATAATTTATTAGTGATAAAGGAATCATTTATAAAAATCTGTTTTTTTTGTTTAAGAATATTTTGTTGTTTTTATTACATATTTTTAGCACGTATGTAGGGTTTTTATCATGTATGATATTATTACAGCGTGTATTTCTGCAAAGACTTATTGATGAGTGATGACTTTGACTATGTTGTACATATTGTTTAGGATAAATCTTCTGCCGAAATCTTTTCTTTGTCCATCAGGACTTCAGGAGAATGTCCTGTGGTAGTCGAGGCCGCAAAATGTGTCTGTAGTTATTTTTAAGTGGCCGGGTGCGTATATGAATTCAGTAAGAAAAATATAATTATAATAATAATAATAATAATAATAATAATAGTTATCAAAGTGCGTAGCAAAGTATGGGTCCTTGAAAAGTGTTCAATGGAATTTGAAAATCACCGGATAGCGAAAACGATAGCTTCATGTTGAATGTTGATAGTTAAATATTTTGTTTTCATCTCACCTCGCGTCGGTGCAGTGATCGCTCGTAAAACGATCGTAAATCAATATTAAGTTTTTTTTTTTTTTTGTTTTAGTTGAGACAAGTAATCCTTACGTATTTTAATATTTCGAATTTCGTAAAATTCATATTCAATAGGGTGAAAACTACTAATAACGTATCGAATAATAATAAAAAATTGACAAGAAAGTATAAGATTAAAAGGTTCTCATACGAAAAGTGGACAAGTCCAATTAAAAATATATATATTTTACGTGATAGTAGTAAATTTTTTAAGGAAACGATAAGGTATAGCTAACATCAATCGGCCTATATATTACGTCAGATAAGTCACATAAAAAATAAAACGATAAAAAACTGGGATAAAAATGTACTAAAACAATTATTTTATTATGCTGCATAAAACAATAATGGCCATAAACAAAATTAAAAAAAAAAAAAAAAGTATTATAAAATTTTACCGCGTATGCCCGTAACTTTTACGGCCTACATTTCTCCCCCTACCATAAAGTTACTAAAAATATCTAGTAATTACTCTTGGAAATATCGACTCCTGTGCAGACGATCGAAATAACAAAATTAAACTAAAACGTGTAATAAAATCATTGAATACTCACTTTGTTCTTCCGAAAATTTATATTCGAATATTATATTCCTCAAATGGGCATCGTCAATATCATTGTTTTTCAACTGTAAGGGGCTGTGAAACACACTGCTGTGGGGGGGGGGAGAGACGTAAGTAGTCATCAAAGACTAAAAAATCATTTGTAACACCAGTGCATAAATCAGGTGATAATCATAATGTTACAAATTATAGACCGATTTCCAAAATGTCCATTATTCCGAAAATGTTTGAAGCATTAATAACAAAAAAGTTATCTTTAATTATGACCCCCCTCATTTCTATTAATCAACATGGTTTCAGACCCAAAATGTCGATTTCTACTAATATTTTACTTTTTCAGGAGAAAATCCTTTCGGCCTTAAATCAACGTGTTCAATTGGACACTATTTTTACAGACTTTCAGAAAGCGTTTGATAAAGTTAACCACAACATTTTATTATATAAATTATCTTGTTTTGGTATTCATGGTACATTTTTTAATTGGTTAAAATCTTATCTATGTTGTCATACCCAGGTGGTAAAAATTAATAGTTATGTGTCTAATGATTTCTTGGTTAGCTCTGGTGTTCCACAAGGATCGCACTTAGGACCCCTCTTATTTATTTTATTTATAAATGATTTGCCATCTATTTTTGATAGTTCAGTTAATATTCTTTTATTTTCTGATGATGCTAAACTGTTTTCAGTTATTAAATCACCAATTGATGCATTAAAATTGCAGTCAAACTTAGATAAATTTGTTGAATGGAGTCGTGTTAATCACCTTCCATTAAATGAAAATAAGTGTAGTGTGATAACATTTTCTCGAATAAATAATAAAATCAACTTTAACTATTCGATTGATAATTTTACAGTTTCTAGAGTTGATTCTATTAAAGACTTAGGGATTATTTTTAATTTTAATATGGATTTTTCGATCCATATTAAATCCTTCATTAAAAAAGCTTTTAAAATGCTTGGCTTTATTAATAGAAGCACGATACATTTTAAAAATCCCAATGCATTAAAAATTTTATATTTTTCCCTGGTTAGGTCTCATCTCGAGTTTGCATCAATTGTATGGTCACCACATTATTTTTCATATACCAGTCTAATCGAAAATGTTCAGTATAAGTTTCTAAAACTATTATGCTTTAAATTAAATATTCCCAACACAAGAGAATCATATAAATTGCAAATTTCCCAATTGGGGATCTCGTCTTGTGAATTGAGGAGAAAGGTGGCAGATATTATGTTCGTATATGACTTATTAAATGGCCTTATTATTTCTCCAGAATTATTATTTCATATTGGTCTTAATGTTCAATCTCGCGTATTAAGAAAAACCAATTTTTTTCATATTTCTCCTTCAAAAAATAATTACACCTCTACCTCGTTTTTCCCCAGAGCTCTGCTTTTAGCAAACAGAATAACAGATTATGTTGATTTTTTTTATATGTCGCGCCTTGTTTTCAAACATAATGTATATTATGCTCTAAATTCTATTGTTTGATCATTTTAATTCATTTTTGTTTATTTTTTCTTATTTTTTTTCTTTTCCATTATATAGTTATCTGTTAAATTTATATCATCATTGTCAATTATTACTGTACTTATATTTTTTTTCTACTACTAAAGGGTAATACCCGTTTATATACAAATAAATAAATAAATAAATAAATAAATAAAAAAAGACTAGAATTTTGACAATTAATAGAAACAGTGAAAATATGAAATAAAAATGAAAGTAATGAGTAATGACCGTTCGCCATTATTAAAGGTTTTTGAAATTATATGTATGATAATCTCCGTTGGAGTACTTAAATAATCGTCATAATGTACATTGTTAGTATATTTAAATTTTAAATATGAAAAAATAAAGAAACAATGGTTATACGATTTTTAAATTACGATAGTGGGGCTTGAGATTTCTAAGAATCTACAATGTTTGGTGGGGGAGAGCGAAGAATAAAAAATGTTGGGAACTACGCTATTCAATATGCTCTGAGACTATGCTTATTTAACAATTCAGTTGAACTGAAGGGTTTTCAACTGGATCGTTTTGGACGGAAATTCAAGCCACTGTAATTCACCGCAACACTTTTTGTTAACCAAAAGTCGATACCCCTCATTAAAAACTTAACCTACATTTATATGGAACAGTAAAAAATATTAAAAATAAAAAGAACCAACCTTTTCTTTTTTAGATCGTAAAATTAGATATTCGTTTAGTTTGTTTGTGAAACAACAACCGAAACTAGATAAAATACGTATGTATATGTATATAGGTTAGTTCGATAACGACAAGAGAGATTATTTTTACATTAGTTTTATCTTAGTTTTTAAATAAATTAGAAAATTTAACAAAACGTAAGACTCGGAAACGTGGAAATAAATGCAGTTTTCTTCAGAAACAATAAGGGATTCACGACATCTCGAGAACAATGTTTATTATTTCGGCGTCCGACGAACGAATAAATAAGTACAGAACGAAACGGTTTCGACGTAACATTAAAATGCTATTGTGACAACGAGACGACGAAAACATTTAAAACTATAACTGGACGACCGTTGATAGTCGCGTAAATGAAAACTAATAATATTGAGACGCCGGTGAGTCAGCTTTTTTCGACATCGTTTGGCTCTCGTCTGCTAGGGTAACCCGTTGAAATAGTGAAGGCGAAACGGCGAGTGTAAAACCTCGAACCAAAAACATATCGAAACCCTCTAGGACGAATCCTGATATTGTACGCGTTTAAATTCATCAAATCAATTAACTCGTACGACATTATGTGTTTACATCTTCGGCATCACATCACCAACCGGTGTGGACACTTATCGAATGCCTTCAAAGACAACATACTTTGGAGGAAATTGAATATGATCATGAGCAATGTCTATCTGACATAAACAATACGCGGGGGAAAAAAAAACACAAAGACTCTGCTGATGAGCGGGTTCAAAAAATTGTTAATACGAGTAGATATGACAAATACGATAAATTCCATATTTTTAAAAAAGGAATCGCTTATAATTTAGCATATTAACTAACATAAAAATAAAGCAATATAGACATACATTTACTCGAGGTAATTTAAAGAATCGCTATTTATTTTTTAAGTTAAAAAATGTTTGCCGTTTTTTATTCGAATTTTTTCATCTCGCTACTTTGTAGATGAACCCGACAGCGGGCCACGGCGTTCCATGCAGCCGACTCAACAGCGATGGACGTTATATAGTATCGAGTTGGTCCGGCAGATCCTCGTCGTGGGTTTTTCGTAAAATCAGCCGGTTCTACGAAGTACACATTTTGTTCAGCGTCTCCGTGGACTTATTGTGATCTTATGATTTCAGACGGTACTTTTGGGCGTGCGCAGACTTAATTTGCAGGGAATGTAACAAATAAATAACCTCCAAACGACTCTTAACCCTTCCGCTGCTGTAGAAGTACTATTACGTCTGAAATGTTATCACCGTTAATCGTTATCACTGCTCCAGACGTATTATTACGTTCCTAAGTTCCTTATTAACCTTATTCGCTATGAGTTAAGAATTAATTTACATTATGATATTTTCGTTTGTCGGTAAGCATAACGTTTCAAGAACCCAATTGTCTCGCAATATTTTAAACCTAAACAAAGAAATCAATCTAGGTCTCAAACATTTTATGATTTTACAGATTTATTATATGGCTTTCTCATAATCTGTTAAATTAAAAATACAAAAAAAATACCAAAATATTTTATTTCATGTAGCATAACACATTGTAGATAACACAAACAGCGTAGCAGTGAAAGGGTAACATGTTAAACGAAATGTTTATGATTTCTGTTTAAAAATGTACAATACATAAAATAATTAATGTCAACGTGTATGTGTAAAAAATTAGTTACAAATTACAAGTTATTACCAATTAATTTACAACACTCGTTTATATTTCCGTGGAAATTAAAATGTTATTCTAATGTTCGGCCATCGAGAAGACGAGGGTTCCTGCGTATTCACGTTTGAAACTAACGTTTGAGGGCCTATCATCGTACCTTTGCTTCGTTACGCGAAGGATCGATTCTCGTCCACCGGTAAGAGCACTCTCCCACAGTCACCCCCCCCCCACACACCCTCTCGACGAATGATGACTGCAACCACCACGAGAACCGGTGCTGCACGACGCGCGACGGCGATAACTATGTGTATACTTGCGTACCCGCCGAATGTATAATGTACAATGATTTAAATAAATAATATATGCAAATGCAACGCACACGGAGCTCCACATCCCGATACGTCGGTGGACCCGTTCGGATGATTTCGCGCGATCGTCCGTCCGATACGAGAAAAACGAGGAAACTTTTAGCCAATACTGTACGCTACGGTGCAGTTTTTTTGAACGATCCGTTGCTCAGCAAACGTTGGTCGCAGAAACTATCTGCACAGTTGAAAAACGCCAACGCACACGTATGTTCTCCGAAGGTATAATTATTGTGACCAACCGCGGCGAGAGGGTTTTTTTTCTCTTACATTTACGACGGGGTGTAATATTATTATTACTATCGGTTTTCTCTCGAAACTCGAACAAAGTGGGTGGATTTAAAACAGAGTTTTCGGGGAACCGTTTGTTTTGTGCAAACTGCCATTTTACCGACAAGATAAGTACACTGTCGCGTCGATGTTGGATTATAATATATATATATTATAACGGAGTACCATTGAACCTTTTCCCCTTCGAGCAGTTACACGCAGCGCGGTGTTTCTTTTTCTCCTTTTACCACGTCCCTATTTTTTAATTTCGCTGACACCTAAATAATTCTTTATCGTATATAGTGTATACGTATGTATGTATATACGAAGGGCTGTATAAGGGATTAATATTACGTATAATCGTATTACATTATGGTAATATGCTTTTCGTGTACAGCCTAAATAGCGATATTATACGAATACCGAGGTGGGAAGTAATCAAATTTCAAATCGATACCAACGTTTCGTCTTTGACGTCTTAAGTCTCTACAGATATTCGATAGTTGAATTAATCTGATAATATATCGTTGGCGAAACCACGTCTGTTTTTTAATAAGTATATTATTTTAATTTCACGGTTGAAAATCCAATACTGATAATATTATATTATTTTTACAAAAGAAAATGTACACGCTTACCGAAGTGATATTTCTTTTCAGAGATCAGTGTTCGTACTTAAATCAACCAAGTCTGAAACCGTAAGAAAAAAGTGTTTGATGAACATTAAAAAGTATCAGAATTCGGCTCGAATCACGATCACAGCGATATAACAGTGGAAGTGGTGGAAATGAGTACCTACGTGTGCTATAATATAATTTTGTACTGCTCGCTGAAATTTCAGGCATTGGTGTTTGACGCATTATTTATTGGACATTATTATGTCTCACGGTGGCGGATCACCTCTAGAATATTTGGTTTTGGGTTCGACGCGACTACGTGTCTTTTATATGACAAAATTAATAAACACTGCCGACCTTGATATTGGTTGGTAAAGATTTCCATTGATAATTCAGTTTGCATTTCTCACAGCTGTTAATGTAGGAAAACTACGTGGTAATGTAGGACACCTAATATACAATACTATTTGTACCCGAGCAATATTTTCGGCGCTCTAAACGTGTTGAACTATTTTGACAATATTTGTACACCAATATTTTACCCGTTACACTACTCTAGTTTTATTTGGTGTAAACACGCGGCCCGATATAATTAATAATTTTTTTCGTTTTCCCCCGATTCGTCGCG
This sequence comes from Periphyllus acericola, assembly GCA_949715065.1. Classification (NCBI taxonomy): domain Eukaryota; kingdom Metazoa; phylum Arthropoda; class Insecta; order Hemiptera; family Aphididae; genus Periphyllus; species Periphyllus acericola. Next base: position 36,396,718 of record OX454266.1, read on the forward strand.
ATACCATACGAATACAATAATCTAATATTGCCCGTACACTCGATGTTTTTCGTCGTCGTCGTCGTAGTTTTTTTATTTTCATTTCGACAAAATGTCCGATAAAAAACTTCCGATGATTTATTCCTTGCTATAATTAAATGCGGAAATGTGTCTGCCGTGTAATTTTTCTTCGTATCCTGAAACGAATCAGACGAAATTTAATATTTTACGTTTGAAAAAAGCACGCGCAGGAATAAGCTGAAGGACCGTATATATATATATATCATAGTGCGCCTGGTTTATATACAGTTAATAACCATTTCGCTCGCGAAAAAAAATAAAAATATGTATATTTACAAAAGTATCGTTTACATTCTGAAAAAGTATGTTGTCCGCATAAGCGCAATCTCTTGTATATTTATGGTATAATTATTTTAAATTTAAGGTGAAAACGACAGTGGAAAATACTCGTTTCTACGGGAAATCTCGTATTTGTACAAATAATAAAATCAACGGTGCAGCAAACTAGTCGGCAAACGTGGAGTATAAGATTATTATTTTCTTAACATTTTTCAATATTCTTGGTCAAACACGGCGATATATTGGTCTTGCCATGATGTTCTGAGTAAACAATTTTTGCAAAGGGGAAGGGGGCTGTACGGATATTATGGTAGTGCACCTCAAATTATCAGAGTTGTTTGAAAATGTTTATACGGTGTAAATACTTTATCATTGCTCTGCCAGATTTATTTATATTATTTATTTTTAAATGCGTTTATACGAGATACAATATTAAAGCGTGTATTTTAAAATTAAAATCAAGTACTTATCATAGATGTTATTTTTTACCGTCTGTATCTAGAGAATAGACTATAGCTTACGTTGCGTATTTATGACGTCCATGAACTTGGCCCGCCACATAATATTTTTTAGACTTAATTATCGTCAAAAAATAGCAAATAATAGCAAATCAATTCCCATAATTAGCAAATCATTTTTACGATTTTTATAAGCAAATTTCAATATGGTGGGCAAAGTTCAGGTAGCCCACCCACTTTATCCGATCGACCCCAAACCAGTGCCAATAAATGGCAAAACTTGTGTTATGACCATAGTATTGTATTTTATGTTATAGTGATTATAATAAAACGTTAATTTAAAATATTCTTGATTTCGAAAATAATGGAAATATTCATTGCGACTAAATACATATATCACAACAATCGGTGAATTCCGAGAATGCTTTATTATATACATAGTATAGGCATACCGCTATTTACTGATCCTTATGGGGTTTTTTGCTTTTACCAGGAGTATCAACACATGAGAATTTCTAAATTTAGGCATTCATTTTGTTTTTATTGAGTTATATAAGACGAGCACACAATCGGTGGGAAAAACACAACGACTTGGAAGAAAAAATTAAAAAAATTAAAATTGTTAATAAAACTAAGGTTAATCCTCATATTTTGTTGATGTATATAAAAGTATAATACTCATTATTATTCATTTGTTTTATATTATATACGAGTACATAATAATACAGTAAGATACTACATTATATATTTATTATTTTATGTATTATTTAATCTAACTTTTATTAATATTTTATTTTAAACTACTTACTATAAGTTTTATTATAACTAAAAAGTGTTAAATAATACGATTATAGTTCTAATATTTTATTTCTCAGATTATAAATCAATTTAATAAAATCAATAATATATACAAAAAAAATTGGTAATTTTTGAAATTTTTTGTCATTTTCCAAGATTCCTGGGGACTTCAAAATTTTAAAGTTGCATCTACAATTATTTGCAATTTGGTTGAAATCGATCGGATAAGTGGGTGGGATACCTGAACTTGGCCCACCTTATTGAAATTTGCTTATGAAAATCGTAAAAATGATTTGCTAATTATGGGAATTGATTTGCTATTATTTGCTAATTATTTGCTATTTTTTGACGATAATTTAGTCTAAAAAATATTATGTGGGTGGGCCAAGTTCATGGACGTGTATTTATGTTTCTTGGTGACGTGCGTGTGGAGCAGACGTAAATCGAATGTTTTTGAAGTTTTCTAATTAAAAATTTATCACTACCGAGAGTTAACTCTATTCGCGAATCGTGGATAATATGATTCATTGTTCGAGGTTAACCATTTTCCTTGCTACAATGATATCCACTGAGAACGCTATCAATCTATTCGATGATATAAAAGTTGGTTTTTAGTTACCAAAAAACCTTCAAAACTTAGGAAAAAATAAACAAAAAATTATACATTTTGCAAAGAAACAAGACCAAGAAATAAAAGCAAGTAATTGCGTTATATTCAGAATTGTTTTTCTCGATGAACTATACATTGTTCACAAACCTTAAATCTTATACACCTCCAGAAAACTGTAGTAGTGTACTTGATTTTTTTTTTATTTACTGGTTATTTTGCGGCTATTTTGTAAACTAAATAAATATAATCAAACTAGATTCTATCCAGTTTGTCACCGATTTCCGATACAACTTTGAAGTATTTTATTAGAAAAAATAAAAAACGCATGCATGTAAACGAAAAAATACCACACAATTGTTAAGTGAATATAAACTTCTTCTTAATTCCGTTGCAGAGTAAAAAGTAAAAGAACTCTTTTACCGCTATAGCATGCAGTGAAAGTACTTGAAAGTACCGCGCACGTGTTGGTAAACATAATTTAATGTGAGGGGTGGGTTTTATTTTTTACCTTGCATCGTGTCCCCCAGGGCTTGTAGTCTTGTGGTCGGTCCTTGTGACTTCTCTTTACGATTTGGTGCGCCATATTGACTTAATCATTATACATCGTGGATGGTATTAAACTGCAGCTTACTTATGCGCCGGAGTTCTTTGCCCATAGTTTAGAAATATCGCATAAAGAATTTTCCTTACAACGGTATAGAGAGTCGTTACATGAATATTAATTTAGTTTGCTAGGAGCTAGGAATAGGATACATAATAGGATACCTACTATATAATTATATTGTATATTAATACACGTGTTTTGTTGTATGTCACGGAAAATCGTATACCATTAGTTATAACCGTGGGAAAACGCTGCACATACGGTGCGACAACAAATCAACAAAACCTTCGAAACCCTTGATCATTAAAAATGAATACGTCAATTTTTTATTGGAGTTGTAATCTTGGACAAAAATGACCGAAAGTGCTGTGTATTTTATAGAAAGCAAAATCGAGAGTTAATTGATCAAACAAAAATCAAGCGATCGTTATAAAGCTATCGTGATGTATTGATGACAATTTTAGCCTATCAAAATCCATTACGTTCGATACAACGCATAGTATCAATATAATATTGTGTTCCGTAGTGTTCGTTGGATAACACGAAATTGCATTTGTTTTGGCCTTATGAACAAGAAAAAAAAACAAAAGTAACATGGAATTAAAGATCAAAACTCCTAGTTACGGTGAGATACAAGGGTGGGTAAATTATATTGGGTCTTTCAAACTTGAAACCAATGGACCGATTCTATTTCCTTCAAAGAACGATTCTGAATGGATCAATTTACATATTTTCTAAACAACGGTTGATATAAGGGTAGAACTAAATTTCTTAATAAGGTTAAACTTTTAACTTTCCAACTTTTCAAAAAAAAAAAAAATGATTCGAGGATTATCAAATTTCTATAAAGTTCTAATATAAGTACCAATAGTAAATGTTTTGATATTGTTAAATAAATTTTCGCTATGGTTAATATTTATGGAAAAACAACCAAATAACCACCAATATTTTACAACCAAAATTTGTTGAAATATCCGATATTATCAAAATGTAATTTTTCTCTTACGCTTGTACAATTATTTGTTTGTGACTTTCTGGTATACATTTTTTTATCGGCTGCCAATTAAATCATATGAAAAATCTTGTATCCATGAAACGTAAACATAACATTTTAAAATATCTTTAAATAACCCAGTGAAATAGTCTAATAGCGCGTCATAAAAATACCAGGCGGTGTTGGGTTCGAAACTCGAGCTCGATGTTTTCTCTATTTTTCTTAATTATTCGAAAAATAGTTGATCGATCAGAAATTCAAAAAATTACCCCTCAAAGTTCCAACTAGACAGTATTTCCTATCAAAAACCTCCCATGGTAATCATGATCAGATCAATCCTTCTGGTCGAAATTGTGTTCACGGACACAAAAAAAAAACAACACACAAAATCAACCAAACGAATTTTTCATCGTGTTATTTGGAATCTAAAATATCGTAACGAAATTAGTTACTACACGATTTATACCAAAATATACGGACGCGTGGTTATGTGTTACCATCATTTTACGCTGGAAGTAATGGTCGAGTTGTACAATCGAATTAATTTCAAAACTTTTAAAACTTTTAATTCTTATAATATTTGTATAACGGTTGACCTTTATACACGAAAAAAATCGATAAGAGCAAAAACATATTAAAAACTATTTTCACGCATGGCCGATCGGAAGACATTAAGAAGTAAAATGAAAATGTCTTACGACGGTGTATACTATATAGCTACGTTGTGGTATTTTTATTCGGATATGATTAAAATACCGACATATTTTAACGACTTTATTGAGTACGCGCGACCGTCTATACTAAGATGACTTTTCGTAGAAATATTTATGAAATTAAAAAAAAAAAAAATCAATACGTCACGAAAAGACAAAAATAATTAATTTATCCTTTTTAGATTTTTCGAACTCAATTATTTTCACGCATACGCACTAGAATTTCCAGCACAGCACGACTATTTGTCTGCTGTCTATTATTGTTCGACAAAAAAAGTCAAAATAATTTAATTAACTTGTAAAATTGCAGAAAAAAAAAATAGAAAAATGACCCGAAAACATTACCAAAGAATGTCAATTAGTTTTTGTAAAACGTTTTAGAATATTACAAAAATAATATGTAAGCCACCGTTTTAAATATATATTCTGCGGACCAACCAACCCACTCCCAATCCAATACCATAGTTGCCAAGTACAAAAATGATAAATTAATTTATGTCTCTCACTGTCACAATCATCTAAACCTATCGTCTTCTTGGTACTCCCGCTGGCGGGTAAAAATCAACGAATCAAAATCTATCCACACAGTATTTACACTAAGGCAAGGTCGATCCTGTCCAATTTTCTTAAAAAATAAACAAATATCTTCCCCAGATACAATCGAATACCTTGGATTATCACTTGACAATAAACGCAACACTTAAAAAAAAACAAAACTACCCTCAACTACGAATTTTTCCTACTTAAATTTCACTCCCGCCTACCGCAACATACTAACACCCTCATCTTAAACCAATCATCCTACTTATTTTCCGGTAATCCTGCCCGAAAGCTAAAACGTCATTGGCCTAGAACTTAAACTACATTTTAATAGAAATCGTATTTAAATAAAACACGCCGAAGTACTATCAATGGATAACGTCTTCAATTTACGCACATATTTACCTACTATGTACACCTCACCCATATTCTTATTGTAACTATATATAACGGATTGTTGATTCATCTAAGAAAAAAAACACCATTTTATTGGTACTTTTGACGACCGACAATTTATAACGGTTTGTCGCGATCTTGCATATATTGTGTTTAGTGCACAAATGGATTTTGGCGTAAATTTATTATCCAAACACTTAATACTATTAACAATATGGTCTGATCGCTACCGGACTCGACCGGTTGAACTCGGCTACACAATCCCGAATCGAGTTCACTGCACGGTGGTCCTTTTCGGTAAATCGTTGGTCTGCGAAAAAAGATTATAACCATAAATAAATATTACGTATTATGATAAACAGCTTAATTTATTGTACACGATAAGCCTAGAGTGTATACCCTAAGCGGGTAAAGCTGTTAAAATATTCACACGTTTGCGAGTAGTGTACACATATATAAAATCTTCACGTTTTTGTATTATATCGCCTCAAACACTTTTGCGAATATAGTTATCCGAGCTTACAAAAATGCAATAACGCATAGTGTGTTGTAACAAATAAATTCTCATCTTTAAAAACTCTCACGTAAAATTCGTTTTTGAATTGTTTATTCGCGTGTGTGTAGACTTGTATTTTAAGTTTTAGAACCATTGTAAAAAAATTGAAATTGTAAAATTTTCCGATCTTTTCGAATTGTTTGTTCAAAATGGTTTGGTTTCGTGCATCACTATAATGATTTAAAGCTATAAAGCGTTATCAGGCGACTCATTATAGTTATTTTACCAACAAATTGATAAGTGACGACATCTATTGTGGGTGGAAATCACCACGAATGTTTTTTCGTGTCAAAGATATATTACCAAGAAAAGTTAAAAACCATTTGTTTGTGATTATCTAAAAATTGCTGCATACTTCCGTATTTTCGGTGCAAATTAAGGATGCGCGAAATTCGTTGTTCAAACCGATGCGTTACCGGCATTACTCAGGGTCGAAGAACAAGACGCAAGAAAAATACGCGTTAGACAATAGTCGGCTAACACAGTACAAAACCTTCACCGAAATCGAATAACATTTCGGACCCTAGGGCCTAGATGTATGAATTACAACGTTAATCAATCTTCTCGAAGACTTTCGCGATGTATCACGAATTTATTATCACAGGATCAAACGGACGATGTAATAAAAAAAAAAAAAAACCGTCTGCTTTCACGGAACACGTACTATATCGCAATGCTCTCGTGGACCGCGGTAGTCCGTTTCCGCAGTTCTCCTCGCACCGATTTAGCGAAGTAAAAATGTCGACACACGACGATCGCCCGAATCGAATTCGTCGTAGTTCGTACGAACAACATATCGTATATTCTCTCGTTCTCTCCGGTAACAGTTGGCTGAAGAGGGATTGAAAAACGTACAAACGCGCCTTTTAACTTTTAAGGTGCCTATTTACAGTTACGCGGTGAGATTGTTGAAGTGGCTTTTGTGTTACAACTAGTAACCATACAAGTGTTTATCGGTATCAGCCACTATCGGGTCACCGTTATGGTCAAATACACTGATATATAATATGCACTTGACGATTAGAGAGAACAACCAATTTTGCATACACACGTATTGCCACGCTTATGTATTATTACAATATGCGAATGACAAAGTTAACTAACGTTCAACATGCAATACTGAGATAGTGAGGGAATAGCAACGATAGTGGTTTAACATTTAAATACAAAACTTGATATTCGGTCAATCCCTCGGTATGAGGTCGGTTACAACTTGGTTGTTGGACGGTACCAAAAGAACAACGGCCAACCATAATGCGATTTCAGGTGCACGACGTAACTGTGGAAACACCATTATCCCAGTTGCCCGGGGTGGCGGAAAGATTACGCGATCTTAGAAGAATGGGGTTGGCGAAGGAGGCTAAAATCGGAGTAAAAGTCTTTTTTCAGAGGTTTGCAGGATTTTACGCTCGCACCTAACCGGTCAGTAAAACATACGTTTCGAACGGTTCGCATACAGTCGGTCGTGAATAATATACAGTCATTGCAAATATTTATTGCGCCGACGGAGCACCGGCGGTATTAAAACAGTAGTGAAAAATTTAAATTTTCCGTGGCGCGACAATTATGACGTTTGCGAGGGCCGTACGGGGGGGGGGGGGGTTCCGATTTCCCGTCGGCAGTTGCCGCGTCGCACAACTGCGCATTACAGACCGTACGGGAACGGTGAACTTTTCCCGCCCAAGTTTGTACCAAGTCCCCGGCTACGTGTCACGCGTATGATAATAATAATAATAACAATAATATAATAATATATTATAATACATATATCGCGTGTCGCATATCGATACAATTCGAAAACTTTGCCACCGCCGCACAGTCAACTAAACGAAACGAATTATGTGACATATCGTTCGAACACGTACGCGCCGTAATATTGTACATGTATATAAAGTTAGTATATACAGGGTGTCTCACCGAGGACTTACCCATTGCGTCATCTCCTGAGGTAATGAAGACATTCGAATTACGCTTTTTCTTACGAGACTCACGGGGACGAAAGGACAAGAAATATTTCAAATACCAATTCAATTTAATGTCTTGGTAAAAAAGGTTAAAAAAAATAATATTTATTTCATCATTTTCGAAAAATTTGAATATGGCCATTTTAAAGAGTTTTTTTTCTGAAAACTTTGACGGTTCAACATTTAATTTTAATCATGTGATTTTTAATAATTGTTTAGTTTCCAGAGATATTGTATATTATTCAAGGCCATCTAGTAGTCTATGATTTGATGTGATATTGTCATATTATCTCGTCTCATTTTCCAATAATCTCTGATAAGTTTCCGAAAACTAAAATAATTACTAAAAACCATGAGACTTATGAAAATAACATGTTGTTACGTCAACATTTTCAGAAAAATTAACTCTATATAATATACCTATAGTGGTTCTCTTCAAATTTTTCAAAATAATATTGTATACAATTTTTTTATTTTTATTGTTTACCAAATCATTAAATTAAATTAAATAACGAAATATCTGTAGTCCTAGTCCCTGTGACTCTGAAAAAATTAAAAATGAATCGATAATATTCATTGTCCCAAGAGATATCGCAACGGGCTAATCCTAGGTGGGATACGCCGTATATACATCTTATATGCTAGCGGTTCCCAAACTGTGCGCTTTCCTATAACATTGGCGGTTCGGAGTTTAAATTGCATAAATGTTTACCTATAGAGACGATTTTGTCAAACGAGTAAAAAATTGTTTGTCTATTTAAAACAGCGGTTCTCAATCTTTTTTGTTCGCGGAGCCCCAAAATTCAGAAATGTCTATTTGAAACAAGAACGCATTATGACCGAAGAAATTATTATATTATTAGAACTTTGAAGATTGTAGATGAGTAAACAAAATTATTGTACTTGTAAAAAGAACGAAAAACCAGACTTTTATCCAATCTCATTTTGACTATGACACAAAATATTATGCGGATTTATAAATAGTTAAAGGTCTTAAATGTTTAAAATAATACATTGGTACGGTACAAATAATATTGAATCTTATGTATGAAAATGTAGCCAGGAAATATAATAACAATTTGAATTTAATCAATATAGATATGCCCAGGGCCTAGGGAGCCTAGGGCTCCGCGGAGCACAGTTTGAGAACCGCTTGTTTAAAATAATAAAGGGTCAAGTAATATTTTTTATTTCTAGGGAGCCTTGAATCAGAACAGTTTGAGAACCTCCGGTACATATTCTTATCATTACGTACCGCAGTTTTCCGATCCTGTGCCCCTCCTCCCGGGTAACCATTACCGAGATGACTGTTCGGGGGACTAGGTTTTCGATTGGAAGCGACGCCGAGCGAGGCAAACTGTCGTGAGTCTCGAATAGTATCGCGCGCTGGGTGTTGGTTATATAATAAACTACGCGCACGTGATAACGACGAGTAAAATAATCACCCGTGTACGCGGGGGTGGACGTGCACAGTGAAATGTCATAACGCTATCGGTCCGCTCATCGCGACGAATTAATTTGTTGTACGCGACGCGTATAGATACATATAGCGAACAATGCGTATTCATTTCGTGATTTCTCCACCAGCCGCGGCGTACTCGAGCAACCGCGGACTTGCGATACGATCGCGCTCCGATGTTACGATAACAACGAATGTTACGCGTGCCGCCGAGGCGTGCCGTTGTGAAATCGAACGGTTCGGCGCGACAGCCAGATAGTAAGTCCACTGTTTTCGTTGTTGACAATATTCACCTTCGTATCGCAGACGATCGCACACAACTGCAGGAACGGTCCTACGCGTTGGGGCGAGCACATATAACGTCTAGTCATTATCATGTGGTGTCGTTCGGTTAGAAATGATCATCAGACTTATGCGCCAGTGCTTAACCCAGAGGTTCCGAACCTTTTTTGACTCACGGCACCCTTAATCATTTTCTAAAAATCCGGGGCACCCTATAGACTAATTCGGTTTTATTTAGCAGTGCATAAGTATAAACAAAAGTAGACAGACGTAGGTATATGTGGTATATACAAATATTATATTTTATAAAATAAATTATTACATTGAACTTTATTAAGATTAATTAAAAATTAGAGAACTCGTGGAACTAACGTGACACTTGGGCTTGTTTTTTTTCACACAAATTTTTTATCTGTGGTCGAATAGTTGAAAGACAAACTCTCATTTCTTCTTCAATGCTCTCCATTTTCATTCGTTTATTTGTTTTTATGTTAACAAGAGTCGAAAATCCTTGTTCACATAAATATGACGTCGAAAACTGCAATAATATTTTTAGAGCTCTTTTACCAATCTTATCGTGAATTTTTTCAACATGAATCCAAAATTCATTTAATGGAACATTTTTATATTTTGATAAAAGAGTCCGACTGTTTCGTATTTCAGCGAGTTCTTCTCCTTCTTCGAGGCTGAATTCAGTTAAACTTATATTTTTATCAAATGGGTCATTTATCCAATCATACTCGGAAATATCTAAATCAGGAAAATACTTATCTAAACTTTCTTCTAAGGCAGTTAAATGCTCCACAACAAATTTCATAACTTCGGAACTTTCTTGTGTCACAGGTAATGAAGGAAACATTTCAAATTGATTTTTTTGCACACGTTTTTTCCAGATTTTTAATTTATCTTTAAGAGTAAATAACTTACTACACGATGTTAATATATTTTCATTTGGGCCTTGCATACTTGAATTGATTTGATTTAAGTGTGAAAATATATCTGATAAGTATGATAATTTTGCCAACCATTTTTCGTTCGTCAATAACTCACAAAATTCGGGTACATCTTCAAGAGTAAATCACACCATAAGTTCATATTTTAACTCATGTACTCTGGACACAACTTTACCACGAGATAGCCATCGTACTTCTGTATGTAAAATAAGTTTAGTAAATTGTGATTCCATTGCTTCACATAATAAAGAAAAAAGTCGTGATTTTAATGGTCTCATTTTAATAAAATTTACCATTTTTACCACATCATCAAGAGCATTTTTTAACTGAGGACCGATAGTATATATTACAGTCTGTTTTTTATTACACACAATGCTAGATTTTATTTTTCATGAAATCGTTTATTCTTAAAAAATATGTATTTAAAATAATTTCGTGGAACCCTAAATAAAGTTCGCGGCACCCTGGTTGGGGATCTCTGGCTTAACCTGTAAAGTTGTCAAAAGCGGATCGATACGGTCGCGGCGCTGAACTCGGCTAGAACTATCGGTACCTATTATTTTATCGATATCGACGTGCATATTTGAAATACCCCGTGTGACACTGCAGACGATGGTCGTAATTAATCGATCGGAAACTGTTCGCGAGGGCGGCGCGATTTTTTACGAATAAAAGCGATTCCCGTGATAGATAGATCGTAAATCATGTCCACGGGTGCGCTTTTGTTTTCCGCGTGCCACTGCCAATCAAATGACCGCCACTGCCGCCGCCGCCGCACCATTAATATTATACACAACAACAATAATAATGATTTAAAAGTAACAGTACGTTTTGTTAGTAGCGCCCGCGTGTCGATAAACAATTCGAGTGCAAGACTTGACGATAAATCAAATAATATAGTATACCGCGGTTGTGTTTAAATAGAGACAATACGAGCGCACACGACCCGCGCGGTAGTATAGTATAATAACAAAACCGAAGCCGTATTATACTATACAATGTTATTTTCACCGATTGGCTGAACCACGTGGTTACACTAAGGTGCACCTCATGAGGTAAATTACACGGGATTCATCATCGAAGTAACCAACCGGACCTACAGCACGAAATTGATTTAATACAACTTTTTGACGCGTGGTAACTGGAATCAGTAGATTCCATGATAAAAATATATATTATATGTAACCAAGATTCGACGGCAGTAATTAAGGAACACATTATTCGATTAGTTGTATTTTCAGTAAGAATTATTTAAAATTTAATTTATTAAAATCTAAATTTATATGTCTCGAATCGTAATCATAAAACGTTCAAATTAATAATAAATGAAATTGCTGGTCATTCATTAAAATGTACATCTTACTTGGATTGTTCATGCTGTTCAAAATGTATGAGTCATGAAAATGTGCAAGAAATATAATATCTTGGTTTAGTTTTTGTTTATGTTAAAGTGGAACAGGCATACATTATATTCGATTAATAACAGCTGCTTACGTAAATTCTTCTACAGTTTTAAACAAGCTAGATATATTAATTTTAGTAACTTTTTTAAAAGATAAAAATAATTACCTATTTACCATTGTTAAAATAATTATATTCTCACAGTATATACATTTGAAGAGGAAGTTTTAATTATAATTTGACTAAACTAAAAGGTACTAATAATTGTATCATATAATATATATTGAATTTACCTATTTTAACTAGGTATAGTGCCACGACAACATAATGTATAAGGCACTAAATGTGAACAATTATTATATTTCTCTCTTTTGGTCGAGTTATATATATATAAAAAAAGTCCTGACTGACTGATTCATAATCAACGCACAGCCTAAACTGTGATAGCTAGTGACTTGACATTTTCAGGATGTGTATGTATCATGGTCTAGGCGTGCAAAGAGAAAAGTTTCTGAAATTTTTTGATTTTAAAGGGTTGAAATGATCAAAGAGCAAAAAAAAATATCCAAAATATTGAGGAAAAAATTTATTTGTTGATTCGTGGATTACCTTGGTGACATGGATAAAAAAATATTTATCAAATCTTCAAATTTCTATTGTTGCCAAGTAAATTAAAAATTTAATTAGTATCTCTAAGTAACGACTTTTTTACGGAACAATACAGTTTTCATAAATAACCTTTCTACTTAAAGAATTCTTTTTAAATTAGTAATCTAATCAATATAGTATAAACTATTGTAATTTATAGAGTGCACTGCACACTCTTTTATAGGCTTGGGTAAACATTTAACCGGCTACAAAACAGGCGCACCGCTACAATTTATTATTTACTTCTGCATACATTTTTATTTTAAGTGATTATTATCACATGTATCTGTTCACTGTTTTTAGATGGAAAAATTGAATATTTTTATTTTAAAGAGCCGTTAAGTTCGTTAAATAATTGTTCGACTGTAGTCGTTGTGTTCGTCCGTTCGATATCCGAATCCAACAGGTCAGATGTTATAGTCAGAGCGAAGAACGGTATTGTTATTTGCTATTATTTTATAATATCATACTACCAGCTAGATAGGAAGCGGGAAGTGCAGGCACAAAGAGCCGGGAAACAAAATAGTATTCTCTCGACACGTCGCGGAGAGAAGGTCAATTTTTTACGTGCGGTCGCGAAAACGTGATCACACGCGAGGCGGTAGCTACAAGTTGGTGAGAGGGATGAGGGAGAGGGGTAGGATACGGGAACGTGCGCCGCATTCGTATGTCACGGGTACGGTGGGTGTGACGACGGTGTAGCAAAAGGGTGGAAATATAATAATAATTGAGAGGAGAAAACGCCGCCGGAAGGTAAAAAAAAAAAACACGTGTGCGTTTTATTTGAGGAGAAAAAAAACAAAATTAAATAATTAAAACGATTCGGATGTGCTCTCGCATCTCATGTTCGCATGCGTGTTCGGAGTTCCACGTCAGGTACCGCAAGAGTTGTCACCGGCCCCGCAACACGCCGCGACACACCGTAGTTCAAATTTCATACGGCCGTCGTTCACTGGTTATTTCATGCCCGGGGCTGGTTTATACCAAGCACATATGAAACTGTATGTTCTATATGACCAGATAAACGCGTACGAAGGCCAAAACCGCAATAAGGGTGGATTTTAACGACGTTATACACGAAGTGGTCAATTACTTTGAATGAAAAAAAAACTATATAAAAAAATGTCTTTGACCATTTTTAAAAAACTAAAACTAAAATGAAAAACCAGCAAACCATCATCAATGTCACCGTTTATTTTGTCTATTTTTCATTTTAAAATGATTGAGACACTCCTAAATTCACATTTTCATAATATTCAACTGGCAGTATTACATGAAATCATGTATCGTGGAGAAATTCCTCGCTTATAACTGTCTAAGTTTTATAATCGAATCCCTATTGTATTAGGTATCTGAAAGTGTACGAAGACGCTGCAGCTGGTTCTTGTTGTAAATATACAATTTTTCTATGCTAGGCAATACCTAACTCGTATGTATTAATATTAGGTGAACAAGTTTCTTCAAAATGTTTTTCTCTCGCATGTCCATATCATGGTATAACTTGTATACTGGCTGAGATGCGTATTAATTAAATTGCTAAAAGTTTGAAAAAAAAAACAAAACAAATGAAATCCTAGATTTATCGTCGTGTACAATAAACCGTGTCATTGCACGCGGCCTCGACTGTTGTTGCTCACACGTACTAACCATGCCGTTCGAATCATTGAATCATATAATGACGTCGCGCGTCCATAACGCCCGTCCATTTCGTTTAACGAGATCATCTTAGCGTTTCGAACAAATTAAAAATCTCGTGTTTATTACAAAGCAGTTCACGTTATCACACGGGTGATAATGGAACCGGACAAAACTATAATAATGTTTTGGTATTCCGGATAACAGACACTAAACAATGAATCCTGAATTGGTCAAAGGTACGGGGCATGACATTTTACCTTAACTGACTTTGTACCTATAATTCAACACGTATCAGGACTAAGTTTTGTGAGAAATAAAAAAAATTAATAAAACGTTTTGTGCACATCGTAACAGTTTTGCAATGAACGAAAGAGATGGGAGTGCTTCACGATCATATACATCCCATAGCTCGGAACGTGTTGTTGGCTGAAAAACTGCAGAGCGTACACCGCGCACACGTTACGAACGACATATACATTGAGCTGACCAAAAGAGACTATACTCGCGGCGGCCATCCCGTCGAACACCTATTGCGAATAAACAGACGGTTTTATACTAAAGGTCGGGCATTAACGAGTTAAAAAATTAAGTTACTTTTAATTAAGTTCCATAATAAGCTAATTTTTTTAAAAGTCCCTTCTAGCTTAACGAGTTAAACTGTTTCCAATTATACGCAACTACTAATCGGTTTGTTAATTTTAAAGCCACATTTAGGTAATTGTATTCCTAATTTAAACTCCAGGGATCAGGAACGTCAAAATACATTTTTTGGTAGTTTACAGTAAAAATAGTCGGAATTATAACCGTGAGAGTGTTGAATGCGCTTTTCGATTTTAATACGGATCAAAATAACCGTAAATACTTAAAATATGGCTTTGTATAAATTTCATAATATTTTTCGGTTAAAAAAACTAGCTAATTTTTCACCGAGTTGAATTACTTTTATTATCTGTCCTAATTGTAACTTTTAGAACTTATTAAAAAGAAAAGTTATTTTTAACCGTATCTTATCTTAATTTCTCAAGTCAACTTAAAAATAATTAGTTAACCTACCCAGCCTTGAATTTCAAGCCTAGAAGAGGACGTGGGAGCTAGAGCTTTATGCGCTATGTACCTATATAGTGTTTGTATAGACCACTTCCTTGCCGGCGCGATGTAAAATATCAGGTTTCATCCCAGGAGGATCGTCAACTTGTTCGCCAGCAAATCGAAATAAATAATAATAAAAAAAAATTGTATACCGTTGTAATGAAAGAACACAATCCGATACGATTCGCCGGTTTTTAATGAAATGTTGACAAAAGCTTAGGATTGCTTTTCGAATCGTGATGACCGTCATCGTCGAATTAAAAAATACGCTATAATGTGCGCACTGTATCACCAATGTCAGCAAAGTGAGACGAGTGTTGTACCTGTATCCCCCGCCACATCACCACCGCGCTATAGAAAATCGTATAGTTCGTTTTTTTTTTTATTCTTTTCTGCGTTTTCTCCGAGAGTATATTATAAGGACACGGCGCGTGGGCCGGATGAAACGGGGAAATGCTCTAGGAATAAGCGTTGGTATTAATATTGCGTGGCACGCACAGCAGTTGAAATAATGAAGGAATTCTCCGATTAAACGAATGCATGTCAGTCCAGTAATGTGGGAGAGCCGAGTTTCGTGTGCGTATGGGGAAATCCAAATTAATCCAAAGTGGGAATACGGAAAAATGCAACGGAGAATTTAATAAGACCCGGGGACACAGGCGGGGTTCCTGCAGCCGAGACGAAATATTATTGTTAAAGTATGTATTGTATAATACTTTATACTGTTAGCGCCCACAGTTATTCGGCCAACGCCGCCGCCAAGAAAGCGTCGAAAACAATGCCGTATTTAGGGGAAGCAACAGAGGGCTGTTGCCCCGGATGGCAGATTTTATTCATTTCAAATTTTTTATTCTAACAGCACACACTGCGTTTGTTTACTTATTTCCTACATTTCCATATTAAATGTAGTATTAACATTTGTATGGTGTAATTAAATAATTTTAATAAAACAGGTTTTTTAACAATACATTCATTATTTTAACCTTACGAATACGGCCCTGGTCGAAAATATTCAACGACAATCGAACGTCGAACGGAGCCGCGCGTACTGGATCGACAAGTGTACGAGATTCGACGCCTATCCATTGGCGATCTACCGAATTCAGAGTGACACCGAACAATTGGAAATGATTGAGTTCCGTTAAATGAAAATTAATCTCATCGCAGCCGTAACGTTTTTCTGATTGGTAGGCACTTTGCGTATACCGCCTCTCACCTTGACCAATCGACTTCACATTACAGTCAAACAGTCGTTACGAATCGATTGCAAATGTGTGAAATGTTGTGTTTCGTTAAGTACAGACCGTTTGAAGTATTGTTTTATGTACCGATTTTGGTCGGTCCCCGTTCTATTTTTCACCGCAGTTTAAGACTATACAGTGTGTTCGCGGTTTCAGGTAACACTAAATATGTCAGCTGGACGACCTTGTATTGGAATAAGCTTCGGCGCGGGCCTAGACACCTCTTTCGGTCCAAGCATGCCCAACAAAACCCGTGTTCTTTTTAAATGGAAACGTCTGTTTAGTTAAAAAATTAAACTATGACGTGTCCAAAGGTGTACGAAGAATGTCATGAACTGCCCGAGTTCTATAACTATGTTATACATTCTTGTATAAAAACTGAACTATGAAAAATTACACAACATGGAAAATTGAAAACTTTCACATTTTTTTAAATTTTATTTTAATTTATAACCCGGATTTATAAGTCAAAATCACTTTAAAAACAGACCAATCAGAATATGGTGCTAAAATAGTAAATATATTATGGTATACACATGTTGTGTTGCGCATGTGTGCACCGAAAAAAGGTTTGAAATTTTTCTAATAATATTTATTATGGTACCCCTTAGGCCCACCCTAAAGCTTATTTCAATATAAGGTCATTGAACCGAGATATTTACATGAAACCGTGATCGCACTGTATATTTAAAATATTAGAGCAAAACGAACGGTGTTTGCAATCAATTTGCAATCGTTCAATGGCATATATTTTTTCGATCGTTCGTAGTGGAAGCTGGCACAGATCTCGCGAGCGACAGGACTGCAGAGGCTAACGATCCGTATTGGTTTAATATTATTATAATTTACTAATGTTGAGTATCGGGAGAACCGACAACGAATATGAGTTTTTTTTAAACCCCGTTTCGACCAGATATTCTCGGAGAAAAAAGTCTTTTGGAACGTATCTTTGGAATATCGGCTCACCTCTAATTATTTATTACTTGTTGGACGTTGCAGCCATATAGTGTATACATTCGATGTTCACCTTCATACGGTTTCCAAGTTGTTTGCGTGTTGCACGCGCTGTGGTCAATCTGAAAATCGAAAGTAATAAGAAAGAAAAGGGGCGAAACTCCAAGGTCGGGTAAGACTTCACGGTAGGGTGAGATACAGGGATTTATTATTTGATGTATTTGTCGTTTAAACATGAAGCCCATTACTCTCTCGAAAAAAATGATTCTCAGTGAGAGAGGTGCTTTGGTTTCAATTTATAATGAAAGCTGATATAGTAGTAGAATCAAATATCTTAATAATATAGGTTCGTACGTTTTATAAATACCTATTAAAAACCAGGAAAATTAATAAAATTATGTACGTTTTGTATAATTATTAATGTTGCCCTATTATTTAATTTATATATATTCTAATTTTCATTATTATTAATATAAGGTTGATACCTAATTTATAATAGATTCATATTTATAATTATAGATTCTGATCGTGACTCTATTATAATATACGAGTATATCAGATATACTTGAATATGTATAAAAGGGTTATACTATTAAGTCGGGTGAGATACATATATCTTATTGCGGTAAGTCTCCTTTTTTTTAAAAAAAAATATGCATTAGAAAATGTAACTCGATTCGAAAAACAAGTGATATTATGAGGCACCTGAAGGTAATTTTATTACAGTAACCATAGAAATCTAATGTCCAAAAAATGTACTTAATTTGACATTATTATTATATGTGACTATATTCAACATGGGAAAAATCCTACCATTTCTCGAACATAATCGTGGACATTTATGCATAGAAAATTATGAAATTATTATTTAAATGGTAATATATCGATGTAATTTCGATACATAGATAATATTTGTATATTTTGAGTCTCTAAGATTAATTTTTTTGCATAACAACCAAATATTTTGTATCTATGAAAAATGAACATGTGGTTAGTGTGTGGTAACGAAAATACGATCTCAGCCGAAGATTTTTGCACTTTTCTTACCTGTTTTTCTCAACTATTAGGATTTAGAAAAGGCGTCCATGTAAAACCGTCAACTTAAGTAATGTAATTCAGAACACGACGTATACAGTACCCGTCTGTGTTTTAAACGGTCCTAAGTACGTACACATGTCGGGTTTCCGAACCAAGACTGATTAAACACTTTTTTATAAATATCTTATAATACTATAACGCACGACCATAAATCATTAAAATAATAAACACGGTTAAGACGCGTACACGCACAATATACCTGCCCAAAGCGTGTATAATATCCAGGGTGTATAAACCAAATAATAGTGTTGTATTCAGATGTTTCACATGTTGTCCCAAAACGCATTCGATTTGTAAAATCGTTTTCTCGAAGAAAGTGGTTTTTTTTCCTTTAGTTGCTATAGCGATGTTACTAGGCTTCAACCGGATTATCAACAAATAGTTTTATACAGGGTGATCGGAATTTCCTGAAACAGCGGTATTCCGTAAAATATGTGAACCACAGAATAAGACGGAATATTTCTGAAACGGGATAATCGAAAATATTAATATTCTCTGTGCTTTCACATACATTTCGCAGTATAAAATGCTGATCACTCTGTACGTATTATAGTGTCATACACCCGCCGTGTTTTATCCCAAGAATAATATACGCGGTGCCGTAGAGTCGAATTTAGATTTAAAATCAAACCCGATGACTTGACTCGTTTTCAATGCAATAGAATAAAAAAATATCCAAAACACAAAACATAATTCGTTGAACGTGCACGTACGTAAATAATAATGAAAATATGGCGATCGTAACGTATAGAGAATAAGAATGATTTCCTAATGATAAATTTAATGTATATATTGGTCGGCTGTCAACGCGTGTTCGTTTAAAATATTGTTAATTTTCAAATAATTCGTAACACATATTCATATATTTAAAGTGTCTGAGAGGTGGTTTTGTAACGGTCCCGGCGAGAATGACCGTTTTACAGAGGCGGGCAAGCAGTTGCATTTCTGAATATTTGTTTTACAACAGGAAATTCATTAGGTAAATCAATATACGACACTATTACGCATGACAAACTCGAAATATTTTTTTTTATAAATATATATTCCGACTGTCATTGCAGTCACACAATATCGACGGTCGTAGGTACGGGTATATAATATAAAATGTCGCGTACAGGCTGCCTCGTTTAACCTATTATTTTGTAAAATAATATTTTCAGGCGTGAACGTGTTGGGCGAAACATTTTAAACGTTGCATTACCCGAACGATAAATGTTTAGCGCTCTGAAACGTAGAAAAAATTTTACTTAAGATCACTCGGGTATGGATTTAAATCAACAGTTATAATTGGGGCCGGGCAGTTTTAGAAATTGCATATTTGGGCCCGTGTCGGTTTTATATGCTCTCGATTTGCAGCCGTCCAACGATCGTCCAAACCTACATACGTACTTATCAATATGATAATTAGTGACTCTCGTCACGAGTTGAGAACTTCCAAACTTGGTAGAAACACTGCGCGTATACGTTATATTGGTACACAAATACACCGATAATGGTAAAATGATTTTTCGAAAGTAGAAACTAAGGAAAACATTAGGATTTCGTTGTACGCTGTGTTATCGCATTAAATAAACACAACCATTTGTGCCATGTGGTTGGAAATAACGATTTAGTTCTGATGCGTATACATAAATAACACACACACACACACAAAACATAAATATAAAAAAAATAAAATAAAATATTATTGCCGTGGCGTATTTCAATGTTTGTTTTTTGCTTTATTTAAAAATAATATTTCACTCTGTAACTTGAAACAACGATTTCACGATTCGCGCGAACGTCTGTATATAGAATATACACGACGTGATAAGTGTATATATATAAACCGATTATGCTGTTGTTTATTTGAACCGATAGAATATCCCCAGCTGGATGATGGAATAAAATCGAAAACAACGTTCCGTAATATTTAGCGCAGTTTATATTTTGGAACGTTCCGATTTGCAGATGGACACGTATACGCTGCTGAACATTAAAACCAAACATCACCGGGGGCGTACTTAAGGGGGTGACCGAGGGCGCTGCAGCCCTTCTCAAAAATAAAAGTAGGAAGCATTGTCAAAAAATAACAGTGTTTGTGCTCCATCACTTGATACTTAATACCGATTGAACTGTCACTGAAAAACATAATATTATGATTAATTTCACTGCATCGATAAACGATAATATTTCACGATAGTTTATGCACGATGGTGTACTTGGGTAGGTATATAATTCGCTTCCCCTGGTAGTAGACTGTGAATACTCGACTGTGTCAGAAGTAGGAGTACCTGCTGAGTCGTGATATTATTATTTGATGTACTTTATCGCATAATATTTTAACATTAGACGTAATATATTATTCAGAGATGTATCATTCTGCTCCTTGCGCGGAAACGCAAGTTTTTCTTTTGTTGCCTCTGAAATAATCAGAAATACGAATCAGAACGTATAACCGACCATGCACTATTTGTAATAAAGACCTTTGCGATAATATGCTATGGTCGGTTATAGGCGTACAGTGTAGACCAGTGGTTCTCAACGGGGGCGATATCGCCCACCCCAGTGGGCGGTGAAGGGTTACCGAGGGGCGATGAACTAGTTTTGGGTGGTAGGAGGGCGGTGAACTAGGTTTGGTTGGTAGGGGGCGGCGAGGGTGTTCACGCAAAAACGTTGTACACGGTGCGACCTAAAAATAATACATACTTGATAATCCATATAATAGCTATCTATCACTATAAAAAAATAATAGGTACTATCATTGATTATAAATACTAGTGTTAATAATCAATGGTACTATGTTGAGCAACGCACAATAACTCATCTTTGATTTTATTCCAATTTATTATCTTTATTATTTTGGCGATTGTGCACGCTCATTATATTTTATTACACCATATTATCTTAAATTTTAGAATTCTCACGTAGGGGGGCGTTAAAAATTGATTGCTGTTCAAGGGGGTGGCAACTTGAGAAAGGTTGAGAAACACTGGTGTAGACGTTCCAACGCGTTACGTAAAAAGCAAATCGACACCGACATTGTAATACGCACGTACAGCAAATGAAAAATCTTCGATGAATTATTAATACGAAAAAATGTATTGCTTTATAGTTTATATCCTCATTCATAACTTATTCATACCATTCTTTCAGCAAATTGTTTTATTCAGTTTCGTTGTAACTACTCGTATTTATAATATTATACACCATTTTCGCTAATCGGGAACAATATCGATAAATAATAATAGCTATATGCGTCGGCTCGTACGTTTTCGAGTCAGGATTTTTTCTTTTTCTATTTATTATCCGACCGAACGGCGCACGTGTATAGAGGTACGTGTACCTTGAACTGTTTTATGCTAATAAGTTCGACGCGCATAAACTACACATAAGCTTATGTTTTGAAATCAAAATGTTCGTTGTTTTTTTTTTCAGATACATTTAAAAAAAAACGCTTCCCGGGGCTGAGAAATAAACAACAGTGTCGTATCGATCTGAAGGCGCGTTGTGTACTTGCTGAAATTCGTTTTAGACCTAGCCAAGGTCGCAAGCGTTATTCCGATACAAATACACCGGTGGCAATAAAAGTGTTGATTAATCACACACTGTGCTCAGGGCAAGCGGTCCGCATTGTCTCCGTAGGACGGCGTTCAATTAATAACAAACTAAAAGAGGAAAATTATCCACGGCGATTTAAATTATAGTGCGTTGGACGTTATTTTTCGGTTATCGCACGCACAACGTAAAATAAGCATAGATGTCACCGGTTTTATACGTAGATGGTATAAAACAATTTTATTACTAACGCATTATGTTCAAACGTTGTACAAGCCACGACGTGACATACATTTGTCCGCGTCGCATCGTGTTCTCGATGCCATTATTCGGAAAAGTGCACCGGCAACATCGGATATCGAAAGGTCGATTTTATTTTTCTGAAATTTACTGAGTGGTGGAGGGGGGGGAATAATAATAGTATAGGTCAGAGGTATTCAAACTTTTTCATCCCAAGGCTCCTTTGAGTCTTCACAAAATGTTGACGGCTCCCAAATTTATATATTATACTGATTATTTATTTACCATATTAAATACCTATATGAAAAAATTATAAATAAGTTAGTTATTGTAGAAAAAATTGTAATTTAACATTTTACGAGTATGTTTAGTCTTAGTAAATATAAATCAATAAAATAATAAATCAATATTAATTAAAGCTATATTTAGCGAATGATTATTGTAGACAATTCAACGTTTCCCAACCGGTATGCCTCAATGATAGTAATAAACGCTTTTGTAAAAATATTTATTGATTATCAATCATGTAACGCGGCTCCCTTCGGCAACTCCCGCGACGCCCCTGGGAGCCGCGACGCACAGTTTGAATACCTCTGGTATAGGTACATTTGTTGTGCGTTTGAAAACGTGATGTTGCACGCAGCGCTATCTGCTATGGCTATTGCGTTTCTCTCGGAAAGAGTTCGTCAGGCAAATACTTGGAACGCCATAATATTCTCATTTGTGAACAATCGAAGATATAATAATGTAATCCGCACAAAACGTAAGAAGTCCTAGTATTTGGGCACAATCAAATTCGCGTCAAAACGTCAAATTCGATTAATTTACTCGGTTTTCTTGCGACAAGGAAGGTTTCCGTTTTGGAATTTTCAAATGTATTATACTATTAATATCAATCGCGTCAATTGTATTTTTCCCGTTGCTGTCTTGCCGTAGAACTGCTGTGAACGACAACCGGTAATTTTTAGACACTTGGTTCGTTTACTACGACGCGAATAATAATACTAAAAACAAAAACAAAATATAATTGTTGGACGCAGCCATTCGGTTGATACATCAAACGCGAACAAAACTAATTAATACACCAAATTGACTTTAATATAGTACGGACGTTGTTATTATCAGGTATGACGAGAAATTAAAACGAATTCGAAGCGCAGGATGAGTTATGTCGTAGGAGCGTTGTTTAAAATTAACAAAAACACCGCGGTGTTTCTTCGACACAATTTTCAAGTGTTGTAATAATTTATAATTTAAAATAATTTTGCAAATAAATATATGCTCTCGTAGAGATCAGTGCTTATCGAAATCTGCTTTAGGTTCGTTCCCGCCACGAAACTTAAATTTTTATGTAAAAATCTCAAATCAGTAATTTAACACGACCACAACCAGTTTTTTAATTAGATCCGATCCTAGGGAAATTTACATTTAAAAATTTTCGATTTTATTCCAACACACACTGAAACATGCGCGCAAAATGTTATACCGTAACACTAAAATGTGTAGCGCGAGCGCGAAAACAAACGTCTGGGCCCTATTGTGAAGTATCGAAATTATTTTACGACAACACTAAAATGATAATTATTAATAATCCTGAACAATATACGCGCGGCCGTATGTGTTATGCGTCATTACTTCGGAAACGTTTTGAACGATTAAACGCAAAGTTTTACCGTCTCGAAGCGCGCGCACATAAGAAATGGTCGTTGCAGTCGTGCTGGTCATAAAATAAAGCCGTAACACTACAGTTTGCGCGCACGACGTGATGATCGATTGTTGGAAAACAAAAACGTCGTACGGTGCAAACGCTCAAGAGACGGTGTAGGGGGAGAAAAAAAAGAGTAATAATAGCAACAATAAAATACGGTTTACACGTTTCATTCGGTGCGCGTTGTATACGCGTCGTATTAACCATGCTGGCCGAGAATAAAATCGACCGAAGACGCGTGCGCCCGTTATCGATACGTACGAATGTGAATTAGAAAAAATCATCATCGTGCCCCCGTACTCCACACGCGCCGGTCCAACAGTAATCAATAGTAATAATTAGGGCAGAGAAGTTATAGGAGGTAAAATTGGAAAAATATGCATGCAAATATGCACAGAAAAAATTGAATATATGCATTGAAATCCATTAAATATGCAAAATAATATGCACAAAAAAATTATATTATAGTGAAATAAAAAAAATTAGATATAAAAGATAAATCATTGCATTGCACAACCTATTGTTTTTTTTAATATTTTCTACACCGAATGATCGGTGATTGTCAGCACCCGGTATAGATTTTTCGAATTTTGAATCTTGGATTTATCCTTAAAATAAATATTAAATATATCAATATAAAAATGAACTTTCTCCATTCAAAATTTTTAAAATTTTTAATATTATTGCAAACCCATCATTTTTTTCCAAAACTTGGTTAAATTTGGTATTTACTTTCATTCCAACGTCCCCCGCAACTTCGTCCAATTAATTTTTTGTAAATATTACTGTTGTTACTGAATCGGTTAATGATACTCAGCAATTTTTCCCCTCAAAATTGTGCAAATGTGTAGAATATGCATGAAATATGCAGAAAATAACGAAATATGCAATTTTTTAAAAAACGTTTAAAATATGCAAAAATGTGCAAAAAAATATTTTCTATTTCAACTATGGGGCTTAAGACTTCTATTTATATCTTGGTTTGCTATAAAATAGAGGCTCAGAAAAAAACACGCAAATCCTATAACTTTTCTGCCCTAGTAATAATGATTCGAATAGGCCGCGCGAGGGCTCGTACGACAGCCGAAGAGCGCGCGGAATAATGTGTGGTAATCGCGGTGCGGCCGAGAACGTTTTCGCAACCGGACCGGCGGTCGACGTTCGTACCGACGAGATGATGTATAAAAAAAAAAAATGTTTGAAAAACGCGACTCCCGTGTACTGCGAGCAACGGCTCGCTTATGAATATACATATATAAATAATGGTTGCGAGTAGGTGGTTTCAATGTAAATTGTTTTTTATTTCTGAAAAAAAAAGCGTACACACAACATTGTACAACGTTAAGACTATAAATCGTACGTCCGCGCGAGTGTGTAATTAACCACAGTTTGTGTGTGGGAACAAGAGGGGAAAAAAAACACAAATAACAATGATAAATCCGTCTTATAAAACACCGCGTTCTCGCAGGACTGTCCGTTACGAATGGCAGGTAGGTACCGTGTACAGGCGTATACACGTTTTGAAACGTCGTCGCGCGACTGTTATTACCGTGTCACAGCGTAAACGATAATCGTCAGCTAATGAAAATAGGAAACGATAATATAACGTACACACTGCAGACGCGACATGCACGTATGCACATGTTCAATTATGTTCGTTCGTTTGGCATGCAATCGAATATGTCCATCGACCGCCGCCAGGGCCGTATTTAAGGGGGGGGCAAGTGTCCCTTGTTGCCCGGGGCGGCAAGTTCTTTAGCTTATTAGGGGAGCGGCAATTTTATATTGAAAATAAATACTATGGCGTATCTAATAACTAAAAAAAAAAAAAATGTTTTTGTGTATACTTTAGTCTTCAATACATTTATTGGAAAAACTATTTTGATAATTTTTTTTTTTTTGGGGGGGGGAGTACGGGAGGGCGGATAAAATATGTTGGCCCTGACCGCCGCACCAACACGGTTATCAATGATACGGCAACTATTACCCGCGCAGTTGTTTCGTGAACTAATATACCTGTTGGAGGAAAATTGAAAAAATAACAAAAAAAAATTGAAACACCAAAGTTCGTTTCGTGTAATTAAAATGCACGCCGTATACTTGTTACCGTTGAATCCAGGCGCTCCAAATAAAATACCCGGGCACTCTACGGAACACCTGTAAATGAGCAGGAGAAGAAGTATAACGTTTATGTAACGACAAGGTAATCTGTGTGGAATGCCGAAACTCACGTGGGAAGTGTACACAAATGATACAGAATTATACATTACTACATAATTAGTGTAGGTACCTTAGTGAAAAGTGCATTTACTAAGTATACCGATACTACATTTGCTTTGCGGGCTGCAATAGCATTCCAACAGTCGAATAGCTGGTCGGCTGGTTCGCAAGGAATGCACATGCAAGTCCAAATGTCAAACCGAAACATGTTCGTGTACAAGAAACAATATTTGATGCGGTTAAGAGATGTAATTTTTTTTTATAAAATAAGTGCTCGATTAAAAAATATTATAAGCTTCATACACAATTACCTAAGTGCATAAGTAGCATTGGCAGTTTGTAGTAATTCTAGGAATCGTTCGATAGCCTAGACATGATTTAACATAATATTTCAATTGAATACGTTGCCAAAATAGTACAAGGGATTTTATAGAACGCCTACATTCAAACTCAACGAGTTGCCGGCAACATTATATATACGCGTACGGTAATAAAATAATATTAATTATCGTATACGTTTGGTTACTCCCCGTTTGAAGTTGTCACTGCAGTTCTCCCGTCTCTCTCGTTGGCGTACCTACGCGCAATAAATAACGATCAAATCGCGCGAGTGTACTACTGCAACAGCTCCGTCTATTCTCGGCACTCGTACAATTGAGTACTAATTAACGCTGTACACGAAAATACGTATTACAATAATAATATACGTATTGTACAATTTACATACTCCATTACACGCGCCGTAACACGTATTATACTAGAAGTTTATTGTCGTAGCTGTTGCGTATTGGTGTAGAGACGCGACCGTGTTCGAATAGAGCGGTTATACGTATATATATTTTTTTAAGCTTCGGGAACCACGGCCGTTAGCCGTGGTAGTGTGGTGGGGATACTTTTTGTGATTCAAACTCGTGTTTTTCAAACAGAAGGTTGTGGGTGAAGGGATGGTGATGGCTCCTTCATCTCTCCGGACAGTGTTGCCGCCCGGAAAGCGAAACCGCCGGTGGCGTCCGGATTCGAACCGGCGATTAAGCACATCCGCCTTTAACTGCTCGGCTATTCCAACCCCGACGGTTTATTATATGTATATTTATAGTTTGAAATCGCGTCGATCCCCTTTGGTGTTTATAATATACGAGTGGATCCGAGTGGAATAAGATATGTCGACGATACTTTAAACGCACGTCAAACAAAAGTTGCGGAGGTATAAAGAGCAAGGTTTAAAGTGGTGGCTGGGGGTTCAAGGGGACTCAGTCCTTCTACCTCTCAGAGCGCTTGAAAAGCATCAGCTTTAACGTTTCCCTGAAAAGCTTAATGCGCAACGCTCAACCGTCTGGTCGAGTAATAATTGATCACGTTAAAAATTACTTATTTCTAATTAGTTATACATTTTTCGATTTAAAATTTTCAACAAATTTGTTTTAGTTTATAAGTAAGGTCCGATAGTTATAGGAGCTAAAAATGATAAAACATGCATAAAAAAATTGTAAAATATGCAGAAAAATGAAAAATATGCAAAAAAAATGTATAAATTTATAATATAAAAAATATGGTAAAAAACTGATTGGCATGAACTGAAAAATAGATAGACAAATATATTTAGTAATAGTGAAGTAAAATACAAAATGTTTAAACAATTATGTTTCATAATACCTCTTATGTTTTTAAATTGAACCACCTATATTCACTTAAGATTTTAAAAATTAATTTGAAATGACTGAAAATTATTTGAATGGAGGAAATTAATTTTATTTTAGAAAAATATGAAATATGCAAAATATGTATTTTAAATTTTCGATTTTTAAACTCACCTTTGTACATCTTGGATTTTTAGCTTGACCCACTATAAATCGAGAGCATAATATAGAACAATATGCAATTTCTACAACTTCCGAGCCCAATATATAACTATTACGTCTATTACGTACGTCTCTTCGGCTGCGGTCGATTGTAGCCGACAGTTCCGAGAAATAGCATTTTATGAAGAGTAACTAGAATAAAGTATTAATTATAATACACGCATTACGTATGCATATAACTATAAATATAACTAATCAATAATTGTATTGGTATGAAACTGAGCGTGAAGCGCTGAAAATGGTACAAGAATCATAGGTGACTCACAGCTTTTTCCAACACTTTAAGCCCTAATAAAGTGTGTAATAAGTGCGTTCGCAATGCAGTGTTAACGTCTCCGTTGTATGCAACAGCCGAGGATTAATTGGATTTATTTAACGTTCATAAAATGTCAAGTATTATCCTTTATCATTATTTTTATTTGTCGGGTGTCAACACGTTGCATAATATTATACGTGGTCTCCACTTCGAAGTCGGTTTCGAATTGTTATCAAACCTAACTATATGTATTCTAATCTATATATATATATAAAAAAAAATATTTATATCATAACATTAGAAGAAAAAAAAACTCCTTGTGATCTGATCTGTGAGCTATATTAAACGACTTAAACCAATATTATACTCGAGTGCGTAACATAATGTACCGCACTATCGCAGTATAAACTGCAGTGCACCTACGAACGTTATACGTTTACAATTTGTTTAATATTTTATATCATTATTCTGGTTATACATAACTAACCGTACACTATTCGGACTCAACAATCGTCTGATTTTTGGCGTAATTTAAACAATGAGAAACAATTATTTTTTTAAAGATTTTTCGCCATCACTCTTGTACAACATTCGATTTAATTGTATAATATAAAATAGTAGTGAGCCGCTTATAAGTCTAAAGAAGTATACAGTATACATTATTTATAACAAGTCCACGCACATTTAATGACAGTATTATACGAGCAAAACTATTACAAGAAATACAACGGATTAAAGATGTGCGTGTTGTCCGTCGGGTTTTCCGGCCAAACGAGCACCGCAGCTGGAGACGAATCAAGTCCGATCTCACTTACACGCCTGAAACTTTGCTCACCTTATTGCAAATGTATTTAGGTCAAAGCAAGTTTCAGGCGACATGTGGATCGTTAATCATTGCACGGCGTGTTGTTTGTCGGCGACGGATGAGATGCGGCTAGTCGGCCGACGACGGCTTATAGTATTGTTCGCAACGTTGGCACACCTGAAACTTTGCTCACCTAAGAAAGTATAAAAAACACAGGTTGAGCAACGAGTCAGGCCCGCCAACATTGTGATGATATAACGCCGTATTCTGTGTTGAGATGACGGCTACGGCAGCGGCGGTGAAGGCGAAGGCAAAGTATATGCTTTTCGGTCTCTCTACAGTTCTACACACACACAGACCTAAACGCACACATGTTACCGATTACAAGTTTCCGTTTTGGCGCGCGCCGTTGAACACATAAGGCGTGTTGAACGTGAGATAAAGTCTCTCCCTCCATATTCGCGTCCACCGAACCGTGATTAAAGGATTTATTTCGAATCGATTGCTTTGCCTGGACTTCAAAGATACACAGGTATACACGCGTATGTTATATATAATTTCATATAAACGGTCACGATATTATATTTTGTATTATGTATGTATAAATAGAGCACATAATATACAGGATGTTTCAGCATATGATTGGACAAGTTAAAAAACTTTTGTTGTACACAATATTTCCTTATTTTTTAAAAAAAACATATATACGTCGATATTGTGCAACTAAAGAAGTTTATTTTTAAAAAGTAATTTAGTAAACCTGATTTTTTTAAAATTGTGAACACTTAGAAAATGTAATCGGCCGTTACTGCAGGTTATAGTGATAACTATATCAATGAATACATGAAAAATCAGTACATTTTCACTGAAAAAATCGCAGAAAATCAACAGCTAAGGTAACCTTTACCGAGACTGTTGGCAACTAACATTTACTGCACACACTTGGTCCGGTAAAATCGCTGTTTCATTTTTTATTTATTTTTTCAAACGATAGATAAAAAAATGTTAAATTTTTTTAAATTATAGCAAAAAAATACTATTGAAATCGCGCTGAAGCACCCTGTATGCAGTGAACACTGAACGCCGAGAGCTGCGACAGCTTATCGGACGACGGCGTAAACGGCGCGTGTCCCCCAGGAAACCTACTCACGACGATACCTACACGCTGTTTGCGGTCGGTTACGGGGCGGTACACGTACTTTGTGCGCGCGTACAACTGGTTTCGCGTAGGGACAATGGGAGACGTCGGCGGCGATATTAATTGTCATTACAGACGTAATTTCCGTCGACGAAATCTCTTGGTTACAATCGCGCGCATAATACGTATATCCCGGGCGAGTTAAACGAGACGTCGTACACATTATACAGGTACCGCCGATACGTGCAATTATAAAGATCAACGACCGTGTCTGCGGCAGGCGGTTCGGATAAACTCGCAAAATCGATAGCCGCCAAAATGTTAAACGTGTTGAGATACAATTTTATTGTCAACACCTATTATATCCGCAATCGGTTTTGTTTCCCATGTGTACGTCGCACGGTCTGGGTGACCAGCCCGCCCGAAATATATACCATGTATACCATGTAACGAAACGCACGTGCGACGTCAAATAACGCATATGGCGCACACTAAACGCTATTCAGACGACGCGTGCGACCGCAATAAAATTACAGCCCGGACGCTTTTCGCCGTTTCATTTGCGTAACACGCGCTCACCTCATTGCAAACAATATATTAACAGTAACGCGTGCTGCTATTGTATAATGTACACGAAAACATGAAATTTATCACGCATTTATAATGTATATTTTATATTATATACACCGCGTCCTGTTTACGTACACATCACGGTATAGGTCGTTACGATCGCTACTGCACTCGTACATTATAATATTATAATGCCACATTGTCACCTCTATACGGTCTGAAATTCATGGTGCATGGAGAAATACGTCACGTGGAATCCATACCTCCTCGCGCACAACCGTAATATTATATGATGTCGCTAAAGGGTGGAACAAAAAAAAAAAAACCAAGTCCGGAAATCAGCGTTCGGTCGAAACGCGACCCTTCACAAATCACAACACACGCGCGGTCCGGCCGATCGAGAGTCTATTTTATGGGTCAGGCGCGCATTTATATACTGCACGAACTGCAGCAGCGAACACGGCGGCGTTTCATTTCCGTTTTGGAATTGCTCCCTGGAATCGGGTTATACGCGCGTGCACAGTGTGTATAGTAATAATAATAATAAATACAGGCGGCGGCGGAAGGGATGCGTTTTTATGAACTCTCTCCCCGTTTCTCCCTCTACGAAAATATACATACATATATACACGACGACTTCACCACGCGCGCTCCTCATCCCCCTGGCACGGTGCGCGCGACGTGTAATTGAAGGAACGCTCGCTTGAGGCCAGATTATTTTTGACGCCGGTCCCAGGACTACGTGATTAGATTTGCAATGTTTCCGACGGCGCGCATTAAATCACGAGCCGCGCGCACACGGTGCTAACTGCATCACTGGCGTGACGGCAGCAGCAACGGCGGCTGGGGACGACTTTGGGAAATTGAAAATTTAATCCTATTTATTGCTTTTTCCGCATTACGCATACATATATACACATGTATACCTGTAGTGAGCGTGTGCTTATATTACAACACACACACACACACTCACACATGTTTATATATATATATATATATATATAAGTTTTACTAGTTCGCATCACCATCGTGGTGGACTTATTAACTCTCGCTGAAAATCAATTACAGTGCACACTGCACCGGATTAATCGTACAGACGTAGTGGTTTTATCATTGCAGATAATTAAATATACGTTTAGTGTGGATAATAACATTCCATTCTATCGAAAACATAGTAATATTATATAGTAATCAGATTTTACATTTCGTTTGAAACTTTTCCAATATCTATATACAATGTCATATTTCAGAGTGTCTACACGCTTAGAAAATAACATAGTTTTTTGAGTATATTCAAAAAACGTATTAAAATTCAAATGAAAATCACTTTGCGCGACCAACACATTTTATCGCTATTTATTCAACTGTAAGTAGAGTTTAATAATATTATTTACTACAAAATTAATATTATTCTGACAAATATATGAAAATAATATAGACTAGGCTCGATATGCGTTCTTTGAAAACGTCACGTGCGATAGCTACACTAGACAATGGACATTTATTTTAAATGCTTAACGGATAGCAAACAAAAATCTATTCGACATAATGCCCTTTGTCTGTAAAGTTGTTAGACAACATTGATCAGTAATTCTATAAAGAAAGTTCTAACCTTATAGGAGAGTACGTTTTTGTCGAATGTAATTTCAAAACTGAATCTGTGTGACATTGGTATTTTCTTTACGTTCAATCGCTGCAACTGATGATGGACCGACGCCACTAGAAAAAATTGAGAATATTGCCAATGCACAAAGTGATTTTTAATTACGTTGCGATTGGATTATTTTGCCAATAATACTAGTCGAATTGAGTACCTGTACAAGTTTAGATTTTACAAAACATAAGTTATAAGTAGGTACTTATAACAATACACGGATATGTCCTAGTTATCGTACAAACATATTAAACAATAGATAACTATTATTATTGTAATCATTAATTTGCTGATTTGACTTTATGTTTACAATTTAAACAAAAAATCATAAATAAATAAATATAAGTGGGGCATGGTGTGGCGCAGTCGCTGATCAGTGCTGCGGTTAAGCACTGTCCGGCGACGCTAGACCACCTGAGTTTTTAGGGACGATGCTATGTCACATACATACGTGTTTCAAAAACGTATCGTTCCAAAAACCGCCCATTACCACCCTACCGTTAATGGTCATAGTTGCCGAAGCTTAAAATAATGATGACAATAAATAAATTAATACAATACAATACATTTGAACAAAACTCGTTCGACCTACGATCAAATGTGGACACGAGCATTTTTTTTTTTACGAAGGATTAATGAAACATCGCTGCAGAAATAATGTGCTGTGTATTATTCATCGGCGTGCGAGTAATAACTGCAGCGCTGCAGTATTGCCGTACCGGCGTATAATTTTGCCGTCACAGTTGTTTTTTTTTTCGCTTCTCCGAGAGTCACCGCATATACGTTTCGACGGTTCTATCTTCCGTGCACGTAATATATCATTGGACTCCCACCGAAGAGGGAAACCGACCGGATTTATTGGCACGTCCTTAGACCTGTAGTTGGCGTGCGTTGCGGCTAATACGCCGTGTAAATCGATTTATTAAACGCCGGGCCGGCCGGCTCTCCGGGTACGCGCAACAACAATCACGATTGATAATGGCCGATGCTAATGCGCTTTTCTGCATCCAATACTCTACCGTTATTATACGAGTACACCGAGGCCCCGAGGCGTTGCAGTGTCGTGACCGGCCAAGTTCACGATTATAATAATATATGTACAGTGTACACGCACAGGTATATAATACAGGCTGTACACAGGTACGTATTATACGCAGCGCTCGGACGATATGCGCATGCGGGCGCAACAGGCGGAAAAGAGCGACTGAAAACTAGTTTGTCAATGCTGCGAACACAAGGATAGCAGTAATAATAGAGAAATTAACCGTAAAAGAAAGCGAGCATTTTCCGTAAATACAATCTTGAACGTTTCCAACTGGGTTATTGATGATCGCGGACGGTGTACGAGTGCAGTTTAAATCGTCTATACGGTAATTCGTGTAGGATACGATTTCATTGTGTCTCCCCTCCGACTGGCCGCTCGCGGTCGAAAATAGAACGGCGGATCTGTTATCGTCGTCGGCCGGTCGCCGCGCGGCAACACTCATCGTCGGTGCGTCCGAAGACGTGAACGAGCGGAGACGATTAACGAGCAACGGTTTATGCGTGTACAGTACATAAAATGTGACATAACGTCTTGTACAGGCGCGACCGTAATACGCGCGAGTATATCATTTTGACGTCGACATCTCCTATATTATACGAGTTGTTACCACGCCATGGTAATAAATCGTGCGAGCGCGAACGCGCGAAATAAAATGTCACGTTATTTTCAGTACCAACGACACTTTCGGATCTTCCGGCAGATATTGTATTGGCGTTCGGTGATTTCTCAACCGAGCGCTGGTGTTCGTACAAGTAATGCATTACACGCGCAGCACGTTTACAGGGCGAATCTCCGTCATCCGGACGCTTTGTACACGTGATACGGCGATCTATCAATTATATTAAAACACGTATACACGGCCATAAAAGAACGAGGGAAACCGTAAATAAAATGAAACATTCATGAATCCCCCGTGGTGGTGGTCTCCGTCCCCGGCTAAAAACGGCCATCGGGTACTTAACCAAATTGAACGTCCGTTACCCCGGCGGCCGTATAATACACGAATTTATACTATCGTCTAGCTGTGTGTGTGTGTGTGTGTGTGTTGTATTTTAAAAGATAAAGTTAAAACGAGGCCGGCCCGTCGTTGCGCTTACGCTTTATACGTATATACGGTACGGGCGAGGGTGCTTTTCCGGACCGTCGTTAGCGGGGAGTGAAGCCGCGGAGCCCAATATCGAATCGCGCGCGGTCGTAGTGGTGGCGGGGTGCGTTTATACAGATTGTACCGGGCGAAACGGGGGTGGCGCGAGAAGACGACAGTAACTCTGATGGCCAATCGACCGAAAACTATAGTGTTGGGCACACGAGTTTCGGCGATTTCCACTGTACGGCGTATACTATATACCTAATACCCCCGACGTGGCGGACGAGTGCAATTAACATTAACCGGGTAGTTTCTCAAAGTGCGCTCTACCGCGCCTCGCTTACCTACCTATGTTCGCCGTCTCCCCACGCGAAACATATTACTATACATCTACCGGCGGCGCAGGGTATATATTTATTTTTTAATTCTTTAAATCGTTCGCCGCGAAAGTCGGAACTTTACTATTCGTTTCACGCCGTCGTCTATCGTGCGGTATACCGATTTGAAACGAACATTAACTGCACACCGCGGATTCGAAAACGTTCGCGTCTGCAGCAGCGGCGACGTTAAAACAAATCGCTAGAACGCAAACTCGAAAAGAGAGAAACAAATCGAAAATAATACCGATGAGAACACACCGATACGAAAAGTATGGGTTTTACCAACACGGTACGTCGATAAACGTTGATATGGAAGAAAATAAAATGTACACGAAAAACGATAATAATTTACACATATATGTACCAAAGGTGAATTTTTTTTTTATAATAAAATCTGCTTTCTAACCGTCAATCATACTTTGCATATCTACGTATTGATGTGTAATGATAATAATAATTAAAATGTTCTGGAAATAGTGTTCGACCTACTCATGGAGTTAATGAGATCATTCAATTTGTACGTAATACGCGTATATTTATCTGCCCGTAAATGGCAATTTGTTATTGAGTTATCGTGAGAATCGACTGTTACTGTTTAACGTTAAACACACATACTTTCGCATGCATACGCGTATAGATACACTTAAGTATTGGCTAACTAATAAACGGGTAATTAATTCTAACCGGACAAACATGCATCACAATAATTATAACAACAAGAACGATAATGATATTAACAAGTGGGCAGATCCGGTTTTATTAAAACTTACTGACGGGTAAATTGCACTTTGTGTGCAGTATTTATACATGCACGGTGTGTAATTACATTATACACAAAATAAATTGGATGACGGCAATGTCATTGAATAGGTGGTTTTAAATCAAAATAAAAAAAGAGAAATATCCCTAAAGGGCTTAATTGTGTTTTGAACTAGAAGTTTTGAAGGTCTATCGCATAGTCGTCGTAGCCGCTGTCGTTTTAACGTTAAATCAAAGTTGTAATAAAATGTATGTAAATATAAAGAGAAACCTATAAAGCTTATTTTTTTAAACACATTCGGTCTGCTGCATTTTATTACACATATACCTACTGTTTTGTTTTAAAATTATAAAAAAGTTTTACCTTTAACCCATTGTTTATGATTACTAACGATTCATTAATTTGCAAACTATTGTATTGTTTTAATGTAAATATTTTTAAGAATGCGTGTAAGGTATATAACACTTATATATTTACAATGTATTTTTAATCCTGTACCATACCATTTACTTATTGTGCCTTTAGTACATATTGTTTATTATTAATAATATATTAACAGTTTAAGAAATGCCATAAAGTTTTTTTATTCATTCGATTTAAAGTCATTTAAAGTCACTTTTAAAATACGTACTGTACATAAACGTTGATTAATATTTTCCTATATATGCATTAGAATTTATATTATTTATAAATGATATTAAATAAAAAGTAAACAGAATATTTCATCAGTATGATGAATATTTTCACTTTATATTAATTTTTCTACCATATGAATACTTTTTTTTTATATTAAAATATCTATGATAAAAGATTATTTTTATTTCAGCTTTAAATAAAACTAATGCTTATAAATTTATAATTATTATCCGTGAAAACTTTAACGAAGACAAAAACCTGAGACAACTTGCATTTTGGCACGAAAAAAAAAATGAAAGAGAAATAAATTCTCGGATGGTTTATTTATTTATTTATTCATTATTTATTTTTTTCTGATGCTCTCGGAACAACAAACTTTGTAAGTGGAACTGAAGAATAGGGGTTATAACGAAAGCTGTCGGTCGAGAGGTAAAACGATCATTTTCGAGACTGAGCAGAACGGTTAGATGGTTTCTTTTTTTTCTAATTTATTATTATTATTATTTTTTTATCCCAAACGCAAAGTTAGCGTAGAAAGAAACGAGAATTCTGCGAAATAACCCCTGTCGCAGCGCGTGACGCGTCAACTCGGATATATAGACTGACAAAACCAGCATTTAGAGTACGTAATACTTTACGTCGTTTTTAATAATAACAATGACGTCGCATACCATTGTTGTACGTCACCGCGCTGCCGCTTTGAGTGGACGAAAATGACGACCGCAAGATTATTATTATTATTACTATTATTGTTATCCGAGCGTGCGACAAAGACGAGCGCTGACAAATAAAATGATGCCTTTTGTGTGCACGGAGTAATATATATGTAATGTACGTATATGATATTATGTATTGTACCTAAAAAAACGATATACGTATAAATATTTTATTAAAAACAATTCGGAAAGGACTAATGAGACTTCAGCGTCTTAACGGGGAAACCATTCGCGCACAGCGGTTTTTCGCCATCGTCCAATTATTATTATTACTATACTACTACACGGCCGGCGGACGCGTGTATGGACTTTATTTCGCTATAAAACCATTCGCACACGTACGCACGCACGCACGTAAACGCGTGTAAACACCTATATATGCTCGGCCGGGGCCTACAGTCGCGCGAAACCGTCTCGAATCAGTTTTAACGCGCCCGCTGGGGAATATAATGTATAATACAACATGTACACGTGACGTGCAGTGTCGTACGGAGCGCGAGACGGAGGACCAGCGTGAAACGTCGATAAAAACCCCGGAACGTCGCCGCCACAGCACACGTAGTACTTAAATCTAAGACCGCCGCGGTCCACGATATTATCGTGTTATTGTACACCTAAACGTATATTATTACGCTACACATCTATCGTAAGTATATACTCGAACACGAAACGACAGATGTGACCTGATGAAAAACGATTCCCGACGGGGTGGTATTAAGCATCTCAAACGCAACACTCCGTATAGGTACACACCGCGGACTGGTAAATCGTGGTAAGATTTACATTTTAACAGCTGATGTATTTGAATGTAGAATTGATGTAGAATTTCGAATTATAATTGCATTGTTGTATAGGTATACGAACAAATCGAGATAATGTGCAAACGACCAGTTTTTGTGATATCGCAGTGTTTGATTACTTAGAGGCTCATAAAAAACAAATCAACTACAAACCAATATTAATTTATGATTATGAATCGTAACTATAGTGGAGTATTCCGTAAATATAATAATTTTTCGAATAATATTAATCACTGCACTGTCCGGAGTAGCAGAAACACGCGTTATTATTATTTATTATCATTAGAAGAAAAATACTTATCACTTACATTACACGCGGTACGTTGTGTACTTTTTTACGATCC
The DNA here is from genome assembly GCA_949715065.1 of Periphyllus acericola. Taxonomy (NCBI): domain Eukaryota; kingdom Metazoa; phylum Arthropoda; class Insecta; order Hemiptera; family Aphididae; genus Periphyllus; species Periphyllus acericola. The sequence goes on from OX454266.1 coordinate 36,435,208, forward strand.
ACTCTGTATGCGTTTGAAATACGCGTGGAAAGAGAGAAAAAACGAAAAACTTCTCTTGCCGTCGAGTCCAATACTAAAAACCATTCATAACATAAACGAACGTCATGCGACACGTATACGGTGCGACAGAGATTATTATTTTACCGCGCAGCAGCTGCTGTCGACTCTAAAGGAGATTTGTACACGCTGCACTTGTACGTCATTTTATTATTTCAGGAATCGGAAAACTGTAGTTTTTTTTTCCGCTGTACGTCCCCGTCAACCCGTATTAATATTGTCTTCATTAATTTTATCCCACACCTGTCGGTTCACAACACAATTAACACTCTGACCGCTCCCTATGTGTCAGAGAGTCATCGGCAGCGGTGCCGTTTAACGATAAATAAATAATAATATGCACTCTCTCGTTGAACCGAATGAACAATGTTCGCCGCAGTCGATTACGGATAATAATTGTATACCTGCGAACAGTATACTAATATAGGTAGGCGGTAACGCGAGAAGAAACACGTCATATTATTACACGTATACGTACATCGGGTAGTAGTAATATTATTATCAGAGCCAAAACGCGTGCGGTTGACACATACACACGTCACACCAGCCGCGTTATAAATAATAAACGTATTATAATATTATATTGTAGGTGTGCTATACAGTATGACCCAGAAGTCCCGTATCCCCCATAGTATCTCCGTAGCAAAGCGACGTGATCAAATACTGTTTTTTTTTTACAATCCTACATTTTTTAAAACGAAAAATATTGAAACATATATGCCGGTCAATTTTCATACTGATTATAGTGAAAAAAAAAAACCTCGGTTAAATTTATTGATTTTCTAACGGAGATATTATGTGGGATACGAGACTTTTAGGACATACTGTACAGTGTACACCGCGTGGTAAAGTATTAATCGATCTCGTGTGATTATATTTTCCAAGCCCACGCTATACATCATCGCCGTATTACAGACGTGCCATGTGCGTGTGTGAATTTGACCGTGTCAGATAACGACGACGAGGGATAGAATCCACTGTCGCTTGTCATTCGACCGATATGTGTGTGCGTGTATGCGTGTGCGTGTGTGTGTGTGTGTGTGTGTGTGTTTGTGCAACGTAGTTTGATGCGTTGGCAGCTGAATTGACAGTGGCCAATAAATTACCATTTTGTTTACGTACATTGTATGCTACTAACCCGCAGGCTTATACGGAGCGGTCGTAGTCATCGAGACTCAGGTGCACACGTGCAGGGGACTTTACAACCGTCGGCGGCTGGTCGTAGCAGCAGCGGCGCTGGTCGTGGGCGGGTCGGCGTGGATCGGCGGGGAAGTCGGCCGAGGCAGGCTTTGGGGCTGTTCAAACGGAAAGGCTGACGTGTAGCCGGGGCAGCAGCAGCGGCCGTGGCGTTATCGCGCGCCCGTAGAAAATATTTTAATAATACACTTTGTTCGAAGGGGTTTTTTTTAACGATACAAAAAACGTGTAATATATCACAAACAAGTCATCCATTTTCACGACGCGCGTACCACCGTGAATGGATATTTTTTTGAAAACGTTTACAATACTGCACGGCGTTGTTGTTGTTGTTACGAATTAACCTCCCGAAAGCACTCCCTGTGTACATGCGATCCGATCGTATCCGAGGAAATACCAAGTCCCGAAGCACACGTGTTACGTCAAATCGACGGTTTATTTTAAGCCACCTATTTGCTCCAACGCTACCGCCTTCGACCAGATGGACCGCAAGCACAAATATTTATCAAATACTTTATATATATGAAAACAAAAACAATCAATTTTCTGGCAAGTATACGACGGTTGGTTCTTAAAATATCCGTTTAGAATAATATATCATAATGGATTTTTGCGTATACACCGCGTAACACAGCGCAACTATATAATACAAGTATGCAACCCGACACGCGCGTCGCCACTTCGAAACTCTCATCCTGCGACTGTCACCTGATAAATCATTTTTAAGATCAGACTAAAATTTAACTATAAATATAATTCGCCAAGCCGTTATCATTAATATAGAGGCATATACTTCCTACGCACCATTGCTGCTGTTGCAACGGTACACCGCTTCAATGTAAACGAAGTTTTCCGATCGTTGCGTGCATGACTACCACGCCACTGTGACATTATTGTTGGACGTATGGCAACAATATTATTATTGATCGCACAACCATAATAGTAATAAAAATAAAAATGGCGATAAAAACAGTATATTATAATAATATAATCGATGTACAACCAATGTTTAATGTTTTTGATCGTTTTTTACGACCAGCTCCAGCAGGGAAACGAGGGTGGGACACGTGAAGTAGAAACTATACACACACACACAAACGCTCACTAGATACAAATTCTGAACATGTCCACCCTTTTGACTGGCGACAATTCCTAGCGCATGTCCTGGAAATGTGTTTGAGACGAAACCAAGTTTTATACTGGCCTATATTACAAGAAAACAGAGGAAAACCAGCAGCAATATTGTAAGCACGCGTCTACGTATAAAACCACTAGTGATGGTTACCACAGTCAGGAAATATTTAAAATTATCCACTGCGCCATCGTTATTAATAAAGTCGATTCGTCTTGATCAAAATAAAGTAATTAAAATAAAGACAGAAATAGAAAGAGAGAGAGAGAGAGACAGAGAGAACTTTACAGAAAATGCAAGTTGTATCGATTTATGGTGTTTTTTTTACAAGAAACAATATTATGTTGGAATATAATATTATGAGAAATTATATCATTCACATACGATAAAACGTCGACTGGTAAACGTATGCTAAATCGATGAGGCGATGCTCAAAAATGATCTCATGTGCACGTGCTTTATGAGCAAATACCGAACAAAAGCTTGATGATATCAGAACGAACCACCAGATATACTACGTATAGCGAAAAACAATTTTAATTAACGCCTTTGGTATTTTGAACACAGCACTGTACAGTTTTATTCGCGCAAAGAAGCTTTTGTTGAACAACATATTACAATATGTATATAAAATGTAAATGTTCAAAAAACTTATTATTGCAATATATTTCTCAAGCAGCAAATTTTAAGCCTTTTTTTTATTTTTTTCCCCTTACCATGAACTTTCTAAGTTATCGTTCTCCGTTGATGCTAGACGTGAGTCGATAACTTTCCCATTAATGAAGGAAACACTTCGCAGACTATATATTATATATATATGTTTTTCGAAAACATCGTTCGTTTTACAATAGGGCTTAAAATGTAATTTAAATATTCCATTATTAATCGACAGCAGAAACGATGACTAGAGTTACGAAATGCATACCAAGACAAAAATAATGAAAAAAAAAAAACTTGACATAGTTCCGCAACAAAATTATTTCCATTATGTAAATGTAATAAGCATTTTCGTTATTGAATTAGGATGCGGACTCTCGCGCACAATACGAATAATAATAAAACAAAAAAAACAAAAATGTTAATATAAAAAGTATTCTTAGATTAACTTTCAGAGAATTCGAAATTTGTTTTTTTTCGCGTGCTCACTACATATATATATATAAGTATAAGAAGATTTTCGGATAATAAATAAAGTGCGCACGGAGGAATAAATAAAACACCATCAGGTGATGGGAGCACTCGAAAGAAGCGGCGAGTAAAGAAAGAACAATACTCGAACGTATATATATGTATTTATTTTCCGTAAAAGTTTTGTACGCGTTTTTGAAAAAAAAAAAAAACGAAAGGAAAACAAGTTTGAAAAATGCGTATATACGTGAATAATAGAAAAACTTTCCGTGGACCGGATTCGCACGCGCGCGTAAATACCACCACCGTTATTCGTGTATGGTAATCAGCGTGTACAGATATCATTGTGTTTTTGGACGCAAACCGTGCGCACTCGAACGACACACTGTAGGTGTTTTACACTTGTGTCGGTTCTGCTGTTTAATTGCGATAATTTGCGGCCGGAGAGGAAACGAACGTCACGTAAAAAAAACACTTTTCGAACACGAGTGGGGTTCGCACATAAACATTATATATTTTCCCGCAATCGACGGTTTGAAAATGAAGAAATCTAGAGAAATATACGATTGCACTGAACCGCGGAAATTACGTCGAGTCCGATTGGCGTGTTACCCCGGGTGGTGACAAAACGCGATACATGCAATCACGATACAGCAAAGAAAAATAGCGTTCTCGTAGATGTGTTCTACATTATACTTTCACGTTTCTGCAGAGACTGAAATAAGCTACGCTATTATAACGGACCCGCCGGATTGTTTATGAAATTATTTTGTTTCTTTCCTGACTGTTGTGTTATCTCTACTGGTCTAATCTCGTATTTAGAAGACTATAAAACCGCGGACTCGGCCGATTTTAAACAATGTTTTACGAAACGAGATAATATTTTACCTGACGGATCACCCGCGACGATGTGTTGCACGGCCGTTGCATCCGATTCCCGGACAGTCGGACCGCGGGACGTTTGAATTGTTTTCCTCTTGCCGCTGCTCATTCCGCGTGCGCGCGAGCCGACGTGCGGACGACGAGTGAACGACGACGAGCAAAAACCGTACGCGCGTTCGCCGCGTGAAAATAACCGCAACGAAAACGATGTGGCGCCGCCGCACGTGTGGTGGTCGCGCGCGCTCCCGTGTCGGCGAGGCGCGCGAGAATACGAACCCGCCCGTGTCCCGTCCACCGATTCCTGCTGTGCCCGCGCGGGCGGCGGTGCGACACTCGCGGTCGTGTTCGGCGGCGGAACGGCGAGCGGGAAGGGGGTGAAAAAAAAATAATCGCGCGACGTACGTACCTATTATTATTATTATTACTGCTATTGCTATTATTATTATTTATCATCGTATACGCACGCGCTCGAGATCGGTACGTTTATTTTTTTTCCCTACCATATTTTTGAACGTTCACGATTTTTCGAGATCCGGTCACGAGTCGGTCGGGTATCGGGTATTGGCGCGTACTTGGCCAAAACGATACCGTCGAAAACGCGCGTACGAAAAGCGGCTGCACGGGAGGGTAGTGCACCGTCGCGTATACGAATTATTTTGAATCAAGTATTTTTCACTTTACCGCACGTATTGAAAAGTAAAATGAACGATACGTTTTTCGTTAAATACTTTTCTCAACATACAATTGGAGTACCATTTCAGCATTTCGTTGTTTTACGTCTTTTTCTCGGTGTCAATAATCGTCTTCGATAACGTCAACTTCACTCACTACTCGTGTCCTGTTACGGAAATATTGAAAAGAATCGAGGGCGCGGCGCATGGAAAATCGGTCGAATCCATCTTCGGGTCTCCCACGCAAGAACGGCTGGTATAAAAATATGCATAATATGGTTGCGCGGAACCGCTGCGGTGACCGCAACGGCGACGGGTCCACCTGTCGATGTGATATTAGATTACGCGTTTTGCGTTCTACTTACGGTCGAACCGAACGTAAAACGAACTAATATAGTCCGCCGAGAGAGATGAGATCTGCGCACGAAATTGGAGCGTGATGGCGTTTAATCAACTCGCGACGGCGGCGTAGGAAATGTGAGCAAAACTATTAAAACTAAAGGAGGTTATTCAACTGTTGCCGCTGCGGCTGCGGTGCCATCTATTTTGTGCGCGCGCGTGTGTGTGCGTGTGTGTGTGCGTGTGTACGCGTGTCCGTGTGCGCGCGCGTGTGTGTGCGTGTACACGACGATGATGAGACATCGTGTGGCCTGCGGGTCGCGCGCGCACCGAGTGTAATAATTTATACTGCCGCCGACGTCGCACACAAAACACGCGACACAGTCTGTTTTGTCCGACAGGCGACGGGGGGAAAAGAAAAAAAAAATGTTTTTTCCAAATTGGTACAGTTTTCGCCTTTTTTCTCCCTTTAAACGCGCCATTCTTCCCCGCGTTGCGCGAGTATCTAAATAAAATGATCCCGCGCGGGATGTATCGGCCCGGCACTGTGTACACTACAGAAAGTAGCAGCGTGTTATTGGAATAGAACATTTCATGCGAGCGTTTTGTTTTTTAACACCACCGAGACTTGTAAACACTTTACAAATGTACACGTTCGAAGCGTGTAAAACGCATACATAATTATTATACAACGCACGGCCGGGAACGAACAAAAACCGAAAAGATAAATGTGAACTGAAACTAGGAACAAAAATATATCTTGTCCGTTTGGAACGATACCATTATGTTATCGGAACAAAAACGTTAGGCGTGCCATTGTGCGCGAGTGGTATGCTTTTGTCGAAAACTGTTGTCTTATAAGTTCAAATAATCGAATATACCGTAAACGTTTTACCTGCCTCGTTTATTTAATATTCGGTCGAAAAGTCGAAACTCCTCCCTAGGCGGAAATCCATCATCCATTGAACTCTCTTGACGGCAACAATAGGTCGAGTGATTCCGAAATTATTTCTCTCGCTCTTCGATGGCTATACTCGTACACACCGTCTTTATTTGCGAGAGTTTTTCATCGGGTAGCCACGGAAAATGCGACGGAATTCCGTCGGTAAAATGTAGATCGTTTATTTTACGTCGCGCGGAATGCAATTACAAAGGTAGTTGGTGTTTGTTTGGGCTGTGAATTCCGAGTAGAGCGATAACCGTCTGTGAAATTGAAAGAACAGAGTTAAATACGTATACACAAATATATTATCACGACCACAACAATCATCATCATCATCATCAACAGCAGCTTACGCGTACAGTATACACACAAATTTACATACGCACAACGTACATACCTATGTTTATACATTAAACGAAATACCTCGGTAAAATACAACGATATTATACTATCCCCCGTTATCCTCTCTATCTGACTCCATATTTTTTTAAATTCTTTTACGCACATCACTTTTGAAACGGCTAATTCGGCTACCACCACTCATTGTTTATCATTCGCCTAAAAACATATCAACATTGTTAAAATGTGTATGGTACGAGTACTGCTGATAGCTTCTTTTATAGCATACGTCGTGGCGGTCGTGCGTCCCGTAACAAAACTTTATACATATGACGATAAGGAGCGAAAAACAAATGCACATTACGGCGACGTACAACCACTTTATTATAATAACATAGCCTCTAGCTCGGTCTCTTGGTTTTGCGTGTACTGTAATACTATTCGCTCGTTGTGGAAGAGCCTATATGTCAACTGCGATGTTATCGCGCACGCGGACAGTTCGATTTTTTTTCCACGCAGTCACTACTGCTGAAAACCAAGAAACATTCATTCAATAGTTATACCAAACTCTCTCGCGCACACGCACGCATGACTAGATATCCTTTACTTAGATTTTTTTCAAATCAAACGCGGTGGTCGTACGAGCGCGCGTCTGTCACGAATACAGATTTGAAATTCAGATGGTGACCGTTGTGCGCGCACCTAACGAGTTCATCGTGCGTTGAATTCGAGCGAAACGCGTGGAATACAATATATTATAACGTAACCTAACCGATATGGGCTTCGAACAGAGCTACCTACCGTGGTCGGTTGGCAATATCGCCGCGAGATTGAATTTATATCCTCTACGTATATGATATCCGAAATAAAACAAAAACGCCCAGGACGTGCACGAACACGAGACGCAGGGGCGCGCGTGAAACTTTTCGGTGACCGAGACCGATCGATCGATATAATCGCATACAGCCGCGCGGCTTTCGCAAACCGACGGTGGCGGGGCTGTAGAAAAATATCCAAGGATAATGGAATAATGATAATGGAACCACGTTCGATTCCGCCTATGCCTACTACGCGGCGCCACCACCGAATACGCCGAAAACATTATACACGTTACGATCGAAATTGCCGGTGAATCGTTTCACTAAACTGGCGGCCGCTGCACAACAACTTATAAGAACTTCATAATAAGCCCATCAAAATAATAAGATGCAGATCGTGCGACCTACAACATCGTGATACGAAAACGCGATAATATAGTATAGAGCGTATTTATTGGATATACTTTTTGATTCAGCTAAAAATGTCCGTATAATTTATAATTATTGATAAAATTGTTTTTGGTACAGCTTATAAGATTTCTAAGGGTAAACTCCGTTACGAAGTGTCCGCTGATGGGCCACCCCTGTAGGAAAGCGATTATAGAAACGTTCCTAGGGGGCGGTTTAGTCGGAACGTGTTTATCATTTTGATGTAATATACGCGTGTATTATATTGATTTGGCGAGCGCATAAAAAATCGCGTATAAAAGTATGTAATATTTTTTTAACGTGCGCGCGGTAGCACAAGCTTGTTGTCACGAAGATCGGTCGGGTGGCGTGGAGGGACTGCGATGGAAATAAATGTCCTCCTTGTACCTACTACAACCGCGGTATAGGACGGCGGACGAGAAGAGCTGTTCGGGCCACCGCGTCATTAAAAAAACGTAAAAAAAAAAAAATCGATGGGCGACGGCGAAAGGGGGGCAACATACGAGTGTGTATAGTTATCGATTAATAATGTGTGTGTAAACAGCCTACGCACATAATATACCGGCCGGTGTGGCGGTGGCGGCGTCGAAATCGGAATACGATGTTGACAGTTGCAGGACCTATAACTGTGTGTACTAGAACGCTAAGTGTGCCGTACAAAAAGTAAACTGTGTACGTCAAAATTTGAAAGTGTGTAAAAAAATCATTCATTAGAGTTACATAAATAACTTAAAAATTGGTTTGTACTATAGATACAGATAAAATTACATAATTTCTTTGAAACATTTAAAACAATTTTCAGACGGCATTATATATATTATTGTATCCAACCGCAAACTATGTTACATGCTCTACAACTTGGAGTGTAGTATGGAACATTAAACATTCTAGGCTCTGGTTGACGGGACAACAATATATTTTAAAACCGTACAGAGGTATCTACGCCGAGCCGTCCGACAAGACCAACTAAACGTAATACAACGCGCGAATGTAGGTACATCTATAAGCTCAATTTGGGGGGGGGACGTTGAAGGTAATAGCTTCTTCGAAAATGTGTATAAATTCGGTATTTAATTCCGCATTTATAACCTAATATAAGGTAAAAGTGGTTATTGTTTTTCATCTTATTATTTAATATATTCAAACAATTTTGTAATATATGGTACGTTTTTCTAAATATTTTTCCGTAGCTCGAACACTGCAGTATTCAAAGAGATGCCATATTTTTCTCACGTAGTAGAGTGTTCGGGACTGGAGAACGTGTTTGATTTAAGTTTCTATAGCCCCTTATGAGTCAAGAACTGAATTACGCTTTGCGATACATCAGGAGCTACGCACCCCCGAAAACGTGCTGGACCCGCTGCAACGCTCACACTCGGCGCGGCGGTCTGAAGGAGAAATACCCTCGACCGAACGGAACCTCATCGCACGAGGCTCACATGATGATGATTCAAGAACGATATTTCAGAGCAGCAGTAGTCGCCCTAGATTGTGTTGCGCGGCAAAACGAAAAACATAATACTCTACATTGCACAGCGATAACGGCCTTTACTTCACCATAAATAGCGAATTAATTGCAATATTCATTAAAATTCTATTGTACAGTATATTATTATCATATCCGTGCGGCGGCGGCGGTAACCCAAGTCGGCGGACGTGCTAGACAGACGGACGTGCTTCGCAGTGTACATGGGAAAAATCTCGCGCTCACACTTATAGCGTTCACATAATAATAATAATAATATACAGTGCAAGGGCGTGTAGTATATATATATTGTGTATAGGAATGAACAACGTTGCTGCTGCTTTTGCTGTTTTTCTCCCCTCGACGAAAAATAAAAACGTGATAAGAAAATAATTTATGATTAAAGCCCGGGTACATGCACCGCTGCGCAACACTACGGCTACTCCACAGCGGCGCGCAATTAAATCGCCGTACGTGACTTTTGCTCGGCGCGGTGCGCGAGTGCCATAAAATATTTTCCTCCGTCCGATTTCTCGTACCGTACACACGAGCCGATCTCATTCCGGATTCGTGACAGCGCAGCCACTCTGTACATGGATGTATATACGCCCGGCTCGTACAACAACAATAGTAATATCATCGGGTACAGTGTAATAATACGTTAGAAGTTATGTCTTGAATCCGTATTTATTTTCTTGATCATCGTTGTGAACCGTGGTTATTTTTACAGGAACCTACGATCGATAGTGCGCCCCTCGTTCGCGTTGATTTACTCCGCTCGATTCCAACCGTACGACGACGGATCTCGTGAAGTGATCAAGCGTTTTACCGTTTACGAATATAATTACTCGCGTTTACACATCTACCGTCGTCCGGATCGGTCAGGTTAGGTTAGGTTCTCTTATTACTTTTATTGTGTTTTTTTTTTTTTTTTGCTCAAATATATTTTTACAGGTCTGCGGTTACGTTTGTGTTCACACAGGAGAAATCGATATGAACCGTATTGTTTCTTGAACCACAACGAAGAGCGACGTTCCATTTCTGCAACGTACACACAGCATAAATGTCACGTTCCGGCGGAAAAAAATGTCTCGAACAATCTCGGAGATGCACCTAACCCGTGTTGTTTTAGTCGTCGCTATACGTTGCCGGTGCGCACTAAAACGTTTTAAGCGCGAGCGAGTGGTATAAACGCGTCGACGAGCAACGGTTCGAGCCGCCCACGTCTTAGCCAAACTTCCATTCATAATGCACGACCCGTAACAATATTATTTTCGTCGTACATAATATAATATAATAAGCTGCTGTACGTTGAAATCGTTAATATTTACGTAGACTATAGCTATTCGGCAACAACAGTTTAATAAGTTTGTTCGGAGATGGGTTTTATCTCGTTAACGGCGTCTGGTGGCACGGAGAGACCGGAAAACCTTTTGGCAGTTCACAAACCGGAACCTCCGCACGGTCCTCATGGACACTTTCATCGAGCAGCACATACGCGTTCCCCACTCTCGTGGTGTAACGGCGGTTAGGAAATTTAATTGAATACACATAGAAGTAAACGCCGGCAGCAGCAAACTTGGGCACGATAAGGGAGAGAGTATCTACTTAACTTTTGGCCGGATGCCGACACGTAATGAAGTTTAACTTCACGGCCCAGCGTCTTACTTCCAAACTTTTAGCGGTTCCGTGAGTGGTAACATTGACAATGAGATATACTTTGTACTGTTTAGTGATAGCTAGTACACATCGCTCGAATTATTATAATAAAAAATGTTTATAATGATTGTTTAAATTATGATAATCCGAATGTTTATAATTGTAAACAATTTAACGGAACATACCCACATAATAATTATCCAAGAGTAAATAACCAGTATTACACGTATCGGAACACGATTACCATAATATGACACGGTAGTATGACTTAAACGTTTTTTTTAATAATTACTGTTTATGAATATATGAATGTAAAAATAATACACAGCGCGTGGTTTGAACTCGGAATGGTTTAATCATATTTAGTATAGATCGTTGAATTAAAATTTAAAAATGATCATTCGAATTTCTCTATTTATGCATTTCTATCGAAAGACAGTACCACTACACAATACGATTATTATGCACAGTGATGGCATAGCCAGATAGCGAACTCAAGAGTGTATGTATGAAATTAAGAGACTCAGAGGGTTACAGAAACATGACTTCCAACTGTTCGATGTTTCCAATATTTTTATTTCATCGAATGCAGCCCTATACAAGTGACGTAGTTTTTAAATTGAAAATCAAGTGGTCTTGCACACGAAATACGGGAAACCGAAGGTATGGAGTGGCGGTAACACTATAGCTCCTCATTATATTGATTTACTACACGAAAAACACTACTCGGTATAATAAAGAACTGCGGACCTCTGGGGACTACTAAACAGGGCATCTTGATAATGATCGAGCCAGTCTGGCGACACTGCTTTTATATTAATTGGGAAAATAAGAAACTTTTCGCACACGCAAACACAAAAAGCATATAGAGCGTGGATATATACATATACATCGAGAGACCTTTTTAATTAAAGATAAAGTCTCGAAACACCGATGGAAAGACAGAGATAGAGAGAGAGTAAGAGAGAGAGCCGTCGTACGGGGGGTGGTGAAATGAGGGTTGCGTGACAAGTTTTAACCGTCAGAGCTCGATTTTTACCACGTTCGAGTCTTGATTGATGAGAGCCCTCGATAGAGACTGCTGGCGTCGTACAAAAAGAGAAAACGCGGAATTACAAAAGGAGAAAAAAGGGAAAAAAATCAATGAGTGGTCTTATCCTATACCACTACGTACTACTGCTGTACTGTGTACATACTATATACAAAACCGTCGATGCACCGAAAGCTAAAAATATGAACGCCAGATGATAAATTTATAAATATATACACGGATTTATACGCCTGTTTTTTTATATTTATTTTTTATTTTTTGTGTTGGGCATCTGTCCAGCTGCGACCGTCTAATTTTCGAGCGATGCAGAGGAAAAAAATTACTATTGAAAAACTTGTGTATACAGAAACCCAAATAAACGTTGCTCGGGGACCTATGCGTAGCTATTTAGTCTCCGTGTCATTTGCAATTAACAGTTCTGAATAAACATGCCGTGAAATGAATTTGACAAGCAATGTCGTTGATCACCGGGACCAGCAGATATTATCTAACTCAACGTGGGTATACACTGACGAATGTGAAATTAGTGTTTGACATACAATTTCGAAACGTTAGCAATTTATATAGAATATTTTAGCCACGGAGATATTTTACGAATCGAGGCAATATAACGAAATATGGATAAAAAATAAAATCATAACACAATAGAATTACGCGTTTCACGTGAATATTCCGAATTTTGATTTTGGTTTTTTAGTTTTACGAAAACAATCTATGACGAGCACGGTTTTGTCGTCTAATCGATATTATCAACATGTGCTAAAACGAGTATCTTGATCGCGGGTCTACAGAAATTATTCGGAACAATTCTACATTGTCGTCAATTCGTATCACAGTAATTCGTATAAAAGGTAAAAAGTAAACTAACTGTGCGTTGTGATTATATTATACACACACGAACGCTGCCGATGAAATCATCGACGCATTATAAATTGAAATAAATTCTAAGAAAGTCGGAGTACTCACTGATTCGTATGAAAAACAGGCATCCTGTAACAAAAATATATACCATGTATTATTATAATGCATACGATCGAAATATTTTCCCAGAAAACCACTCCATTCAGTTTTATTTTCATATGATTTTCGTCGAAAAATAGAATTATAATGGGACACCAAAACGCGTATAAACTATGCGATAGAGAATTATTCGTTGTGGATTTTAAGGACAATATTTAAGCGGGACAAGACTCGAACGCTTATAATATTACATTACATCATTGTCTTCTAAGGAACATAATTCGTCTAACGTTTTGACACACTTAAGTGAAATTCGTACAAAAAGCGTACTTTATTGTTTTGTTCAAAATAATATTATATTATTACATCGTGTGCAAAGTCTCATTCCTCGTTCTTCGGTTGAATATAGTTCTTATGATTAATTAATAATAATAATAATAGATGCTAAAATAAGGGATACTATAATATAAGGCAAATTATAAAATGTGTAGAGAAAACATCGGATATGGTCGTATGACGTAAAAAAAAGTGAAAATATCAGTCGGTGTGTTTGTATAACGGCTGGCGATCGAAATCCAAACTGTTTGCAGCGATGGGGTGTAGTGGGTGTGGTGCGGCGACTGCGGTATAGAGTATCGTATCGGTTTTTTTCACCACCAGACGAACCAGCGTGTAAAACGTATAATAATAAATTGCGGGCGTCGGAGTACAGGAAGGGCGATCGGTCGCGGAACAGTGGTACGGGGAGAGCAGGGGAGAGCAGGAGAGGGATTGATAACAGGGTGACGGTGACGGGGAAGTGACAACCGAGGACGGGATTGATAGCGTCGACGAGGGCGGAGGGTACACTGCGACGGGGTCATAAGGGGGTGGTGGTGGTGGTGGTGGTAGATATCGCCGGGGATGATTGATGCCCAAAGCGGAGCCGCTGACAGCCACCACTGCGCCGGGTCCCTAGGGTTTCCCGCGTGCCTGGCGTAACGCGTGGTTTAAACACCGTGACGCTCCGGGCCGAAAACAATGGTCGTGACGCGGAAACAACGTGATTAATGGTTAGGACGATGGCGAGCGGCGCGTGGCGGCGGGGTAGGGAAGAAAGTTCGCGGGCGTCGGCGATGCACAGACCGAGCAGAGTAATGTTGGTGTAGTGGTAGTAGAGGTATACGACCCGAAAGCTTTTTCGATAAATCAAATAAAAACGTAATGGAAACAAGACCCGCAGTAGTAACTAGTACAACGGTGTTAGGACTTAGGAGTGATAGAAGGCGGTCGAAAAGGTGAGAACGGAATTGAATAAAAGCGAATGTCGTGTATTGTCACCGAGAACCGGATGCCGGGTTGATTGGAAACATTCAGACGCGCACGTATCATACACGTTTGATTACAATAATACATTACTAAGACATAATCATCCGCTGTGTCGTGTGATATGTGTTATTGAATTTCAATTATATTTCGCGCATAGGGCGTAGTAACTCGTATAAGTCTATTATAATAGGTATGTACGTATTATACGCGTTCAATTTTTTTTGATGGTTCGCGAACAGAAAAATATTAAAACTTACAGAGCAATCGTTATTATTTCGTTCTACGCACGAATACAGTTATATTATTCGGTTTTATACGTCACAGTAGTTTTAACGAGAACAGGGTTGAAATCTGTTGAAGGGGTTCGTATTATTGTATCGACCCAAAAGATATAATAGCTATTAAAAAAAAAAGAAGACATTATAGTATATAGTTATTGGGTTTTAAGAACTTCATCCGATGTCGGATGTTGTTCAATTAATTACATTTTCGAGGGACAAAAACGTTTGTAGAGAAGATTAATGCGGGTTACAGATCTAAGGAGAAAATGCTGAGGGAGGTTTAATAGGAGATAATAACGTTGACTAATCGTCTCTGAACAAACTTCGTGCAAACAAAATGGGTCCCGGTGACGAATTCGGACCCGGTAAAATGGGATAAGAGAGGGTTGGACACCGGGAACGGTTTTACTCCAACCCTTGTAACAATTAGCCAGATGACTCGTCCAAGTTTTGTGTATAAATCAAGTTACATTATCTTGATGTGACAGTAAAATGCCGTTAGCAAATAAATCTCAAAGATAAACGGGAAAGAAGGGGAAACGACATTTCAAAGTTCATACTTTTATAACCATAACGATAATAATAATATGTTCGTGCAAAACCGGGCACTCGGCATTGCGGCGGTATTGTGCGATGCAGTTATACGTTTAATTAAAACGTCGAAAATCTCAACCACCGTTCGCATTGAAAGGAAACAATAATAAAGGCTGAACCCACTGACGTTTAGTAAGCCGCGTTCGTTGCGCTTATCGATTTGTTAGAAACAGTTTATTCATACACGGTGTACGGATTTCCAGCCGGGAACAAAGCGAAACTAAATTTTTCAGGAGAAGAGTATTTTTCGTTGTTTTATAATATTATTGTAAAAAAAAAAAATGTATATAATATGTCAGACATATAATATTGATAGTAAGGAAAAACAGAGTTTGCGATAAAACGTTTTGAGAATCCAGATCAAATGTTATAATATAATACTGCGCGGTATCGGTTTCATGAGACGAGCCGCTCCCAAAACGATTATAAAAAAAAAAAAAACGCAATTACCGGAAACCGGTAATTAGTTTTTGGACAATTTTTTCCCCGTCATTGTTTTTTTTTCCATTATTATCGTTGAAGGTTTATCGTATACTGCCGGTAACGGAGAGAGGAGCGGTTTTCCTGTGTCTTGTTGAATAACAGTTAACATTGTATCTATTTCCGTCTAAGACACTCCCTTCGAAACGACCAATTTACATTTTATACACACTGTCGCGTCTGTGGTCACTGCAGTGCTGTTTAACCGCGTATGATACATGTCTATAATGATCGGTTATATAAAAAAATTTTCAATACGATATTTCCATAAAATGTGTGCGTAGGTGTAGTACAATGTTTTATTGATTATAAATTATATACGGGTTTTTTTTTTTTTTTTTTAAGCGAATTTTGTTACTTTTTTCGACCGCACGATAAGTGAATAAACGCGACTGTCGTGTTCAGAGAACGAAGAAGAACACTGCAAGAACGGATAAAACATGATAAAAGTGTTGCACGACATCGTACTGCAGAATATAATGTACTTCATAATAAATATGTGGTCATCCTTAGACGGTGCGATATCACGCATAGGTATTATACGATTATGTAAATAAGCAAATCGGCCGCGGTAGACGAAACGTACGAAGACGGAAAGACGTGTGCGCACTGTCAGAGGAGGATTTGGTATAATGGCGCGGAGGACGAAATAATGAAAATCGAGTGTATCGAACCGTTGTGCCGGAAACGCAACAGAAATTCACAATGACGACGACGACGGTGGCTGACGATTTAGCCGGAGGAAACGGATTCCTGCTGTACACACGTCAGTTTATAGTTTTCGCTCAGCGCACACAAGCGCGGACGCGCGTAGAATAATTGCGTTGTGTGCTAACCAACCCGCGAAGCACAACGACGTCGTGGAGATAGACAGAGAGAGAGAGAGAGAGATAGAGATGGAGAAGACACGGTAGAATAAATGCGATAATCGAGCCAGGGTAAGCCCCTTGTAGCCGTACAACACTCGACGTCGTTTACAGCGTTGTGCGCACTTGTACATCCGTAGGAAGTGCACGAGTATTGTATTGTGACCGCCGCAAGAGACGACTAAATTGCACCTGCAGGACGAATCGGCCGGCGCGGCGTCAACGTTGGCCGAGCACAAAGGTGTGTAATCCGCGGCCCCGGAGCGAAAGTTTAAGCTGTCAAATGTGACGGTGAGGGATTCGTGTACGGAATACCGACTACTCGGTCGAAACGCGATAGAACCGTATTGCCATCGTCTCTGCGCACCGCCGGGTCATCGGTTTTTTCCCACCCGTCCTCAGGATCGTCATGATTCCCCCGTACACGTACGGTATACTGTACGCGCTAACAAATTTATATTTATATTTCCGCGACCTAACCTAACAACGGCCGGTCGTGCTCGCGGTGGACATGCCGACCGGTTTTCGCGTTATTGCAGTTTGCACATCCGATGTGCACGCGCGCGCTCAATAACAAGCACAATGCAACGCGATGTCACCCGGTGCACCGTGCGAACGCGCAGCTATTATTATTAGTGCGCTCTTGCACGGTCCCGTTCGTATACCGTAAAGGCCGCCGTATCGTTAAGCCAACAAGACTCGCGTAAATGTTTGCCAAGACATTTATACTGCATACGAGTACCGTCGTACTACCGCAGCATATACGTATGTGTACATATACACACAGCAGTGTGCAGCAGTCACGGGTGTTATGAGTTTAATCGCTACCTAGCAAATATTATACTTAAGCCCTCGCGACGCGTCGTACCGTTATAATATATTGCACGTGTACATATAGCAGTGGCGTCTCGACGAAGAAATATATTATTATTTCGTACGGGTTTTCCGCGAGTTAATTGCGTTTTCGTACGGGTTACAACGCCGCGATTGCGTCGTCCACTCCACACGAGCAATACAATAATTCGTAAGTAAAATTATGTAAACTGCAGCCGGCCCGGGAATATTATTTCGCGCCCGGAGCACGGTTCACGAGCGAAACAATAAAAAGTTAAAAAACATATACACACGAGTCGGATTTCCCGTTTCTGGGCGCTAGTCGTGTTGTTCATCCCGACGCGCGAACAATACCTAATCATCGTCGTAAAGCCTTTCCATTGTCTTGGCCCCGGCGTGTTTTCGGGAGGAAAAAACCTCTATACTAGCGACGACGACGACGTTGATGACGGCTACTGCACGCGTTTTAAAAACCATGAAGCCGGACCATCGCCGCGGCCTCCATTGTTTTCCGCCGCCACCATCGTACTTACCGAAAACGGGGCACCAACAGCCGTCACGACGCGTCCCTATTCAAGCACACGTATAATACGAGACGTGTCCTTTTGTGAAAATCGGTAGGCAAACTACTCTGCATACACGACGGTAGATACGTCGTCCGACGGAATGAGAGAGAGAGAGAGAAAAAACATTAAAAACCAAATCAAATAATACCCAGTAGCTCTTCAACTCGTTGATTAATGATAAACATAATAAGACGCTCGGCAGAACCGGTTTAAATAATATGTATTATATATGCGTGGAAAGACAACGCGCGCGTCTCAATTATTGTTATTATTATTATTATTATTATTATTATTATTCTGCGTTTGAAATATTATAATGACGCCGTCAAACGGCTGTTGCCAGTCGACCGCGGCAGAAGCAGTCCTCGGAGAGGCTCAGAAAAATCACTGAAGTTTCTCACGTTCTCGCACGTATCACGCGCGCGAAGCGGTCACGACGTCTTCGCGCTCGCGCTCGAGATGCAATCACGGACGGAATATCGTTATCTCGAGGGACAACCACCGAGCTTGGGAAAATGTGAAGAAAAAAAATGTAATAACATCTTCTACTTTTCGTACCGCTTACACGTCGTAGTAGTATATTACGTACCTAATCCCCGGGTACACGACTTTTTCGGAGGTTTTTTTTTGTTTTTGTTTTTTTCGTTTGTATTTGTACAACCGCGCGTACTCACGTGGTTTTTTTTCTACCGCGAATGCACTGCACACCATGGTTTTCGACTCGTAGAGGAAAAGAAACGGCGGCGCAACGAAGGGACGGTTGCGTATTGTATTAACACACCACTACGGGTACGCAATATAATACACCGAGATGTATATTAGCAGGAGGTACGTGTGCCTGGGGTCCGTTAAGAATTAGAGCTCGAAACGAGCGGAATGATCAATGGACAATGTCCGCGTAATGGGATACGCGAGGCTCCTGCCGTGAATATTAAAAAAAAAAAATATGTAGCGAGAGCTCGCGCACGCGTCGAAACTCTTCTTCTTGCACTAACCGTCCGTTGGTGTATGCCTCTTTCTCTCAGTCACCGTCATTCCCATAAACTACCTATACACGCCTTACCATTTGGATGAAAAATAGTAAATTTATAGTCTTATATTTTAATTCAAAAGTGACCAAAAAATATGAACTTATTACCATATAATTTTTTATAGTAAATGGAACCTGTGATAGGCATTGATTATTATTTTATTAAGCGTCACATTTATTATACTTACAGTTTACTATTTAACAACTATGTTTATTTGAAAATAAAAATAAAGTAATAACAAGTTTCTCTCACAATGAAAAAATATAAATGAGATGCGTTCAAATGGTTAGAAATCATATATGATTAGGAATTATTTAGGAGTACATACTTTTTAAAATTGTGTGACTTATGCTGTTAACGTCAAAATAGAAGTTTTTTTTTATTGTATAATCAAATAATTGAAAATTCTCATCAAAACTGGATTAATACGTATGTTATAATAACGCTTAATTCAAATTAAAGTATAGACAATTAATGTAAGCACAATAAATTGTTCTCATAGGCGGAAGAACGAGTTTTCTATAATATCATTAAGTAGACAGAACAATGAAATTGATAAAAAAAAAGTGATTAAAGTGACTTCCCCCGCCCTCTGGTCGTCATGCTCGTTCGCCGGCCACCAGTCGTTCGGTCGACGACGCACGTGATAGGTTAGAAGATCACCGCCAATTTAGTACTTGGCATCGACCGAGTGTGGTTCACCCGGTGTACACGAATTGAACGAGTGAGAAAAAAAAATACTTCAATCGAGATGATGACGTTGACATGGGCGTGGGTGACGGACAACTCTAATCCTTTATCCGAGAAAATGTTCGCCGTCGGCCGCCCCCGTACGTTGGTGTTCGTTCGTATATTTCGGACGGTGCGCGTGCACCTGTCACAATACGACGCGCGCGCGCACGAGAGAATAGTGGTTTTTTGTGATTATAATATTATAATATGTTTGTAAACCATTATCATTACGTTCACGTGTCTATTGAACATGGAACGATACATTTTTGCGTCGTAATCATTTCGCCACCGATTCATCTCTATGTCGACGGTTTGGAACCGATTTTCCTCTTTTGTCCGTACACCGCATACGAGACATATTTTCATCACCGCTAGTGCGCGAACACACAACACACGACACTCGATAATGATAATAATAATAGTAGTAAAAAAAGACTTTTATCGACGATTTAATCGTCTCCAACTTTTACGGAACGATATTAATAATGTAATAAGTTAAAGAGTGATCGGACGTGAAAAATGTATTCTTCTGACAATGATATCTAATGTACACGCTACGAAATCGTTTTTCTTTACTTCTTATCGGCCAAATTCACCAAACAAAATGCTCGGACCATGGTCTTCCATCATAGTCAAAATGATGGATGAACACAGTGACCTCCGGGCTCCCATCGAACTTTCCCCAATTTTATTTCCTATCTCGTACCATACCATCGCCACCACCATAGCCGACTTTTTTTTGTTTTCAGATAGAAGGTTTGTTTGCTGTCCTAACTCATTGTGTTCGACAAAAAAACCTGGGGTCTTTTCCCCTCTATCATTCATACCGTCTGTTTATGTTTTATTTTTCACCGAAAAACTCGTTATTGATGCAGATATTATAACACGGTGCTTATAGAGCAGTATTATTATTTTTATGTCCACGGAATTAACATTATCATATTTACCCGTATATTGGTGTGTATATTATGTTTAACCCATGCATAAATATTTTTTCAAAATTCAACTCCGTTTGTATGGAACATAATTTAAGGATTGAACAAATGTCTTTTATAACCATACAATTTCGTTCATACGTATATGAATGCACGAACAACTGTTAACAATACCTAAAGTAAAAATATTGTTATGAATGTATAAAACCGAATGTGAAATTGTAGTAAAATGAACGCATTCGATAGAAACATTTAAACAACGAAACGTAATATTAAATAATATTTTTTCCGAAGATAAAAAATAAAAATAAATAATTTATAATCAATTATAATTAGTACTTTTAGTATAAAAAGTAATTAAATTATAAGTTTTAGTACATAGGAAATATAAAAAAGTAAAAAAATAATGAAATTGATTGCGAATGTAAATTTGTTTTGATTAAATATTTTATATCAATTGAAACTGCTGAAAAATCATCTTACAGTTTATCAAAATGTTCAGCATTTAACATAAATGAGGGTTATTTTTTTTCTCTTAATATTTTAGATTTTACATTATCTGGTAGGACACTGATCCAAAAATAGTATACACAAGTTTTAAAATTAAATTTATTCAAATAATTTAGAGTACGAATACAATGTTCAAAATACATAATATATACTTTCCTTTATTAAGTTTCATTAAAACGACTTAATTAAATTATACAAACCGAGTAAATATTGAATTTGATATGTTAAATTCTCGATATCCAATTAAAATAGGGTTTAAGCATTAATTGGGATTCTCTTTGGTTA
Organism: Periphyllus acericola; assembly: GCA_949715065.1. Lineage (NCBI taxonomy): Eukaryota > Metazoa > Arthropoda > Insecta > Hemiptera > Aphididae > Periphyllus > Periphyllus acericola. The sequence continues at coordinate 36,456,700 of OX454266.1, forward strand.
CGCTACAATATTTTTAATGAAGCTCAAAACCTTCATTAATCAAAGTTTTTATCAAAACGAAAATTATAATGCTGCGGAAACCAAAAATTAATAACGGCTACTTTATTATTCGGATTGTGTTGTATACAAGCGTAAACAAATTCCTAAAATCTATACCCATGGGATTATACCGCATAAACATTTCCACGCAGAAAAATATTAATTAATAGCTTTGAAAAGACATAAAAAAAACGAGCATACAGAGTTGTAACATTTTTAAGTACATTATTACAACGTCTGGCATTAAAAAATTTGATAAATGCAATGCTTTGATGTCGTAAAAACGATTTCATGAAGTTTTCATGAACAGTGTAATATATTCATTTCAATATAATCTATAAGGATCGCTTTCAAATGGTTTCGATTTAATTATCGAAAAAGATATAAACACAACATAATCCATCGCCGACGTCCGTTTCCCTCCATTCGAGTTCTGTTCAAATGTATTTTTAATACGAAAATCAAAATAGACTATCGTGTTAATGCACATAGTTCGTCGAAAATGCCGAGTGTGTGTAGGAAAGTACATTATTCGGACTTAGAACTGCCAGACACGTACACCTACGCTTATTAAATATTTCGGTTGGTTGAAACTCGAGAATCGGCTGAAAATGTACACGCTGCTGCTGCTGACTGACGTGCAGGGAGTTTTCCGCTGTCAAAGTGATTGCGGGCGCACCGGCGTATAATATGCAGCGGGTTTCGTAAATAATCGATTCGAGAAAAGGTTACGAAGGGTTTGGTACATTTTTAATGCTGCCGGAAAGGGAAAAAGTGTTTCTATCTGCGCGAAATAAAATTGTTATCTACTCGAGGGGCACGAAAAAAGTACCGACAACACGGTGGAGAGTAATTAACCGTTGCCGCTGCGACGTGTCCTGCCGTTATGCGAGCACGGCGGTGTGTCGAAGGGTAGGGCATCGCCGTGCTTCTAAATATACGTTAACACAACGGGGACAAAAGAATCGCGCCCTAATTGGACCAAATATACATTTCGCTCCCGTTCGTTTTTAAATGACCCTTAAAGGGATATGAGATTACGTATATTAAAACAAGAGAGCACGAGCGGAATTATTCAGTGCCCGCGCATGTTCGGTGTAGTATCCGACCGCGCCTCCTCCCCCACCCACCACTGGCCATAACGTCGCTTTACCATTTGTTATTGGATACAGGCCTCAAGGGTTTCCGCGATTTCAATTCCCATTCGAATTAACATTATTGAACAGCAGGCGGGTGGAATATTTTTTTTCCCTCTGCATCCCTCCCGTTACGTATTACATAATATTATATGCGTGCGCGACATCGTCAACCTTGAAAGAGGTGTACCGTGTACGAAACAGTCTCTCTTGGATTTCCGGAGACGATAGACAAAAACGATAATAATATGCATGGTCACATAAGCAACACCGCTACAGTTATTTTTAGGGTAGTATCGCTCGATAGTTTGGGATCAAAAGGAAAAAAAGCGGCATAAAAACCAAACGTGGATCAGCAGCAGAGCAGTTTTATAGCAGCAACCGAAGCCTATGGACGGGCGATTGTTCAAAAAAGTTGGGTGCGATGGAAAATGCGTTGCTAATTACACGAATTCAATCGGTCAAATCAAAGAAATTAATTGGAAACGTCCGGTGGTCGTACAACGTACACAACGTGCGTGTCTAACGCAAATATTATTTAATATATGGTAAAATGTAGACGTTATTCGTGTACGCGCATGTACACGTGACTCCAGGTTCTACAATTTTAAATTATTCGTATTGGGCACTACACACATCATTTAGAAAAAAAGAACGTTTATAGCCTGCGGGGCGTACGCGGATTAAGATACGAGCTACCCTTTTGCGAAGTGATATTTTTTATCACGCGTATCTATAAACCAATTTTACGACATTTGTATGTAATGTAAGTGACCTTTTTTGTGATTCCAATAAATAATGCATTTTAAACATATCGTTTTTTTTTCAATCCCTAAAATATTTCATGTACCATCTATTTAATTTATTCATTAAAAATGAAATAAATAAAATATATTCTAACCGGTGAACAAATGACTTCCGTATTGTATTTTTCAAGAACTTTTGAATAAATAATAATAAAAAAAAAATAAAAATTTGCCACACACTTTCAAATTTCGTAGTACACACAATTTTAGGCCACGGCGTCGGTGTGGTATAATAATAATAATAATAATAATTATATTACAATATAATGCATCGGTACTGTGTAAAATCGCGGTTGAAGGACCGATGACACCAATACCGCGCGAGTGATGATGTAAACCTCGTTTCGTATAAGAGCAGCAATGTCACTGCATCTGCCACTGGTCACCAGTATACGTATATATATTATATATATATACGCGGCGCGCGTACTTAATTGCTCGGGTTCGTGGGCAATTAATTACAATTTATTTATTTGACGTATATTATCGTACACACTGACGACCAGCAGCAGCAGCAGCAGCACAAGGGCGTGTACACGAGTATACCACGCGGCGTGTTAACAAGTATTAATACTTGTACGCTGTACGTATAGTTTCTCGTCGAAGGATTAGATTGACCGCCCGTTCGGCACCCATCACGGGTTTCACTCGATACCTAATCGAACTTCCTACAGCAGGTCCTTATAAGTACATTGTATACTCGAGCCACGTGCAGTGGGTTTTCTCTCTCTCTAGGTGTCTATTCTGCCGACGGTTTGATAATTATCGGACCCGATCAGTGACGAAGAGCAATTAAATTATCATCATTTCGTTTATTCTATTAATTAGTTTTTCGAAAAACGTGTAGTCATCGCGACCCAATACTACACGCACGACGAGAATATTATTTTACAATACTATTCCGGTTTCTATCAGCTGTTATAGTTAACACGTTCGATTTTCTCGTGTACTTACCAAGAGTGTGAAACGAATTCCGCCTTGATTATATAGTGAGTGATATATCAATACGATCGTTGTTTGAATCGGACCTATGAACAAAAAAAAAAAAAATTACAATAAAATAATGCGCAAGAAAGTTTTTATAAATGTACACGTATTTGGTATGTAAATGGTTTGATCGTACGACTCCAGTAAAATGTATTAATTAACAAACCATTATAATGTACCTATTATGATATTATTTCCATGGAATAGTAGTTCACAAGCTGCAGGTCGCGGTGGATAAAATAATAAAATCGCTATTTCGGGACATACCAAATGTTAAATAATAGTTATAACATTTTAAACCACAGGAATTATTGTATTACATTTTTTCTCCCCATATGTTCACCGTAAGTACACCGGATTACTGTATTTTTAATGAGCCGATCGTAAATCGATCAACTGCATGTGCGAGGATATTACGCGAAGGGTTCTGGCACTCTACCAAGGGTTGATTTCCCGTCCATTGTCTTGGAGCGAACCATGGCATGCTTATTCTTCGTATGTATACACACACACACGCACTCACACTACCACACGTTCGATGAGTGTTCTCGTATAATCCTCTGTACATGTTGGATATAATATATTTTATTTGTCACGTCAGATATACGGTTATTTACAACCTCTGACCGAGTGGAGTAGACGACTAGTTCTCAACAACACAATATGTATGTATAGGCGGAAAAACGGTCTTATTATTTTTATTATTGTTATCACATCGAATCCCAAAGAACGCAGCGGACTAGCGTAATAAATAAAAGCCATACATACATCGACCGACGACTAGAAGATTATATTATTATTATTATTATTATTGTCTCTGTTTTTCTTCTTCCTTCACCCCCTCCCACCCCTCTACCAGAAACTTCACGAGCTCGTACGTGTTCGTGTTGAAAATACACCCACTTCGTATTCCCCGAGAGAGATAGAAAAAAAAATGGGTGGGAATTATTACTATCCGTATATAAATATATAGGAATCTAACCGTGAATGACGTTGCGACCAGAATTTCAAAATTACGGACATAGTCCCCGAGGGATTTTATATGTACCCAACATAAAATTTTATCTCTCGATTTTATGAGCGTTAACCGTTAAAATATATGAATTTAGCAAGTGTACACCTAGGCACGTCAAATTCATCGATATCATTGGTAGTATATGTATTAAAATACAATAGCATAATAAAATATGGTCGTAGGCACGAGATACTGTTGCTGTCGAAGGCCGATAACACAATATTATTATAATAATAAATAAGCTCACATGTACACGGTGCATTTTAATATGTATGTTTATGGTACGGAGTCACACGCGTAACTGTAATATAAAATTGAGTAACGCGATATCGTATATGCCATCAAAATACAATAGTGTATATATAATATAATATGACGTGTACACTGTCGCCGAGATAATTAATTTTAATAATGTTCAAATATGTACGCGAGACCTGTTTTAATTAAACACGCAGTTCTCTCATCGACGATACTAGACAAATAATTAATTCCAGCAGAGTCATTTGAATAATTTGGAATACTGTTATCGAAGGTTACGTCTGCGTAGGCGAACAATGTAATATTGGTCAAATTCATTCACGCAGCTTTTCTTTTAGTTTTTACATTATTTTGTACAATAACATTTAAACTATAAAAATATTCATTTACACGTTTATTTTATCAAATGTACGTGATTATAAAATTGCAGATTTACTTTACTCATATTAATTTTATAAATAACAATTTGTTAATAAAATACAATTTTTTCTATTCACAGTACTATCTCGAACATCAATAAATACCACTAATACTTAATGATTAAATGTTTTAACTGAGATACAATTTCAAGGAGAATTTTCTGTCCGTAATTTAATTTTAATAGTATTCACCAGGAAAATATAACATAAAATACTGTAATTTATGCTACATGAAACTCAACTATGAAAGTTTAACTGACTCGTGTGCTTTGAAAAATCGGTAAAGTACCTATGGTTAAAATCAAAATTATGATTTTATAAATTTGGGATAAAAGACACAGGTTACACTTTATGTATAACCATAACACAATATATGACATGATTGGTGGGCAGATAGTAATCTCAGGGAAATAAAAGTTGTCTCCGAGTAAAAATAAATTACTTAAAGCTTATTTGTCTGCTAGACTTTCAAGCACTTAGGATTTTAATCAAATAGAAATCCAATGAGATTAAAATTTTAAAACGTTCTACTTTCATTTGAAATTTAGGTGTAGTATAAATGCTGCGTTCCATTTACATGTATGTAGAATAAGTCTTACAACAAAATTTCAACCTCAGCATACGAGTAGTAGTGCATACCTTGAATTGTTTAATAAAACTCCTGAAATTTACGACTAACGGTTTTCAATCTTTATTACTCTACTGCCGTACGATAAAAGCTGATCCATACGGAGTAGAACTCACGTATATTTAAAATACATGAGAGAAACTTTTTCGATTTCCTAAACTTTTCACTAGGTCAATATTCGATTGTAGTCTTACACGATTGATCACATCTGGGTGCTCCCTTTCTTGCGTGTTCATGTATAACTCCGTAAAGTTTTTGGACACGAGATCTTGTATAGTCCATTTTAATGTTCCCTATCACGACATTTTAGTTTCTGAGCGTTATTGTTTTTCTCGGAGGCGTGTTCGGTAACTTTACCTTATAAACTAAACGGAAGTAATGTTTCGTATTTTCTGGTCCTTGAATTTTAAAGTGAACATTCTAAGACGTATATATATATACTTATATAATAATAAATTATGTTTAATCATAGAAATTTTTAAATTGAGAAATGTTGATAAAATAATTGTTCTTAGTTCTTAGTAACAGTCTCGACATGGTGATTTGATTGTTTAAATAACATACCGATGCGATTAGATGTGTTTATTTAATTTCTTTTTTTTTTTAGCTCGACGAAAACAATAATCTTCATTAATGTTTCGTCCAGTCGTAAAAAATATAATAATTTTATACCATAATAGGTGAGATATCATTTATTATTTAAATTTAACCAATTCACGGCAAAACGTATACGGTTTTGCGTACTCTTTTGTCGTACCCAACTCCATATTATAATCTACAGGCGACAATAATTATGATAATATTGTATAGAGTCTATACTATAGAAAATGTAATTATCACGCCCTAGTGACGTCACTTTATTGACAATGACACAATATTAGCTAAACTTGGTCGGAGAGTATATAACAATATTCAATAGGCGGAGAACGTGCGTTCCGAGTATATTTCACGAGCATGTGAAATACAGACGAAAAAAAAAAAATGCAAAATGTTCCACGCGAGGTTGAAATGAAAACAAAAATCATTATCATCAAGTGACATACTACTGTATGGAGTGTGGACACTACAAATTCAGTCGATATATTACGAAACGAATATAATAGAAGCTTGCATGTGTACATAATGCATATATATATATATATATTCAATATTACTCACCATTTTAAGTATTATTATGTGTTTTATTTTCTACGATTTTTCCAACGTATGCACAGCTAAGTAATTTCCTGAAATAAAAAAAAAAAAATGCAATAAGTAAACAACTCGGCTTATACAGACTATTTATTATGATAGCGTATAATATTCTTACATCAATAAATCTAATCACTATTATAATTATATTATTATCCTATGAATAAAACTGTGTTATATATTCGTTACCAGTGTTCGATCGAAAACGCTGATTAATTTATATGAAATGCCGTCAACGGAATTTCGAAAAACATCGTTACAGATTATATTATAAAATATGTACGAAGAATTCCGCTACACGATTTGTATACAGTTTATATACCGTTATACGCGAGCCAAAGATTCATCTCGGTGGTATTCCGGGCCGTTGTCGTATAAGCCGAAACTATTTCGTCGCGACTGACCTCCACCGCCTTCGGGTCGTCAACTTAGGTTTCAATTATGGCCGTTTAATGATACTTCGTGTACGCGATAGACATCAGCAAAGTCATCGCACATAGAATAACATATGACTACGTACAACGAGAATATAGAAAACCGTAACAATGGCGTATAGTATAGTCCCTATATAAAAAAAAAACCCACAAATTTCATTTCAGAAGACCATTACGGCCGAGGGTTTATTATATTTTCACACTGAATAATAGCGCGGATACTAATATCGTGATACATAATAACGAAACAAGATATAAATTATAGCTTGATAATAATTATGCCAGTAAAAATGTATTGCATTAAAATTTTATAAAAGATTCACTAATGGATTGAAAAAGCACAACAAAAAAATTAAACGCAAATATTTTTTACATAATTATTGATGAAATCGAGTAAAATATTCTTGAAACTATATGGGAAGTGTGAAAAATGATTAAAACTGTCCAAAGTGCATTTTGTTGCGATGAAAAAATAATTGTACTTGTGTTTAAACTATTATTTAGCGAAGCACGTTTTCAGCTCACTTGGCACCGACAAACAAGATGCAACAAACGCAACGACTGCACTGCCTCGATAATAATTACTAAAAAGTGATTCGTTCGAACGCGTGATTTTCGTTCACATAATAATAACATGACGGTTGACGGACGACAATTATTTATTCAAACGTCTTGCAGCCGCAGCTACAGCTAAGTGTCGTACAGTTATTGGAGTTCGAACCAGTGGCGTAACACAAAAATTTAGCCCCCCCCCCGCAAAAATAAAAATGGGCCTCTAAAATATTGTTTAGGTATATTAGTTTAAAAACATTAATCTGATATACATAGATAAATCACTTATTTAACGAATATTTGTCAATCGTACTACTTTTCGAGTCGTGTGTATTTAATCGTGCTTATAAGAAATTTAATTTTGGATTTTCCCCCGAAATAGACTATTATTTAAAATATTTCATTATTTCAGATTAACACTAATTTCATTTGAAAACAGCAATTATTCAATTTTTTTTTTTCGCGGGAGTTAAATTTACTTGCCACAAAGGAGAAAAGGCCCAAAATGACCGTGGGCCATCCCGCAACGCGGGGTCTGCGGGCCCTTAGTCACGCCACTGGTTCGAACCGGAAGTTAGGTCGCCGCCACTTCGCGAACCGTTTGAAACAACGTTCAGCGTTTCGAAAGCGTACGGGCGGATATAATACGTACGCGAATGCGTCACACGCAGCGCGCGCGTTATTATTGTTGTTACTTGTACAGGCTTCTTACCCCGCGGAGATGCGTATCTGCACACTCGTTAAGCCCCCGGGGGCCGGAAAATGCCCTGCGTACGCACGCTAATGACGAACACTCGACCTGGACCCGAGACGATTCCCACACCGTTCACGTCACGATCTATATAATAAACGACGTCAGTATACGTTATTGAACCACGGTATACCAGTGGTGGCCACGACGGACTCGATGTAAATCACGGTTTAATACCGTATAATGCACGCACGCACACAAACGCGTATATCATGTACGATGTACATTTACAAAGCATACACACGCACACACACGTATACATATATCTTACCGTAATAATGTCAAATTTATATCGTTACAGCGCACTTGATAAGACGCAATCAATTATATTATAAACGGCTTAAGCGACTGAAATACAAACGAACCCATCGTCTCGACTATAATATGAAAAGTAGGTAAACTATAATATTTTATAAGTAACTACGGTGTAGGCACGTAACACGGCGCGGCGAAACAATTAAGTACGATTTATTTTGTGAATTATTCTAAAACTGAATTATTTACAATTACCGGGAAAAACAAACGAAAAGTCTTATGGACTTGGATATGTGTGAAAACACTGGGAACAAAGTATTTTTGTAATGCCAAAACAAATCCGAGCAAATGTATTTCTAAAAGTTTCAACGGCTAACACCGAGCGTAAAGTTTTGATAACTATTTGTCAACCAGTACAACTCAAAGCCTTAAAGATAATAATATATGTATTATGTTTTTATTTTGAAATTTGATTGAAATAAACGTAATTAAACAACGAACGATGAAAATGAAAACGACTGTTTGAATAATTTAAAATGTAGTTTGTAAATAACACTCGCATTTACTTGAATGTTATCATATTTTATGATAAATAATATTTGTATACATTTTGAGGAAAGGAAGTGTAGCTACCGGATTATGACGTTCGGTATTTAGGTAAACAATCGATAACGTACTCTTGAATGTTATTCGATTAGAATATTCTGAATTTTGAAACGACCAACAAGGAACAATGATCATTTGACAAAAAGTCCAAGGTTATCTCACCACAAGATAAAGAAAACCGCTGTCAGTATAATGTACTTGATTTTTTTTTTTTAACAAAACATACCCAAAATAGACTATCCACTCAAGTTAATGTTATTATATTAATGAGACCTTTCATTCGAAGGAAAACGTATAGTGTATATATGATTATTATATTGAAAAATTTAACAAAAAATATAATTAGCTGTAGGAAAAGAAAAAAACTGCAGTATCACAGTACTCGCATATTATGTGATGCGTTTTAGTTTTAGTTCTACTGCTCAGCCGTCGTAAAAACGTGCGCGATAAACAATATTATACTTGTTATACGTATTTTCTGAGTAAAAAAATTAAAATTTATTAATCGTGAAATCGTAGTTATATTGCCGCGCGGAACGGGCGTGTTGCAAAGTGTCCACATTATTCGCGCGATCGTTGTTGCGTTATTTCATAAATCCAAACGACGCGACGAATTACACGTTATGTATGTACTTATACGATGCAGAACGAAAAGGTTGTTTGAAAATTGTAAAAAAATGAATACCATTATTCAAAACGCAACATGTGCGTGTGTATACCTACTGTGTGTACGGCGGCGGCGGCGGCGGTGACGTGTGTAGGTACTCGTACATGTGCAATTTACGGCCTTGCATTGCGGTTAACCGCTCGTCGTCCGTTTAATTTAACAACCTTGACCGTCCTAGCCACCCCGCCGCCGCAGCCGTCGGTCGTATACGCAATAAAATAATACAAGAGAAAAATACACAGAGAGAGAGAGAGAAAACAATTACATATCATTGTATAATATTTGCGAAAATTCGATCAACGGACGTCAGCGCTACTCTGCAGCGATCAGTTGTTTTACGTTCTCCGGAGATATGCAATAATTACAATTTCGGGGTGATCGAATGAAAACGGACAAAACCCGAACGACTATTCTGCTGGGCAGAGAAATGACTTAACCGAAAATGTATCTGGGAGGCACGTAATGAAACAAAATATCGAAAAGTAGTTACATTAAAAAATCATCATTATCATTATGGTCTGCATTTGTACAATACGGATGTATAGGTTTTTTTTTTAGTCAATTTTAAATTTATAAATCTATAGGTACCAATCAAGTCGAAACATGAACGAAATATTTATTTATTGATGATGAAAGAAAACATTTCTGAAACTGTATTTTAAGGTCTAGTGGGGGGAGGGGGGGGGTGCTCTTCCCTTCGGACGCCCATGATAATATTGTCACATCGCCAATAGCGGTTGTTTTGCGTTAACTGCTGTGCAGTCGCGAAGTGACACGAAACACCTATACGAAACGATATGCATACTGTACTGGGGAAAAATGATGTTCAATACCTACAACGATTAAAGTACACAACAATTACCACGCGTAGGAGCTTATGAATGCATATATTATACTATACACCGCGATTCTGCTGCGTTGTGTACGCTACGTACGTTATATCATGTGTATGCACACGTTACGTGCGCGCGGTTGGCCGCAGCCGAGCAAATATTGACCGACGATGAATATATTATTATTATTATTATTATTACGTTACACGGGCAAATATCGTTTTTCCGACCGAACCCGCGTCAAATATTATACACACATGGGCACGTACGTATAAATTATACGAGTGCGTGTAATAATATTATTAGCTCTCGCGCGCGCTCGGCGTACGGGGAAAAAAAAAATCGAAAAATCAAAATAAATCCCTCGGCGTTTAACTACGTTGCCGTTAACACTCGCCCGAAACGACACTATATCGTACACCATATTATATCACGGCATTATACGTGTACGGTACGTAACATATTCTTTATCCGCGGCCAGTGACTGCAGATATACGCCAGGTGCAACGGCGCGCGCGTCACGTCGTTAAATTCAATTGGCACACGGTCGATTTTTTTATCACCGTTTTTTCTTTTTTTCGGTAGTTATTCGATTATTATTATAATTATTTATCAGTAACGACGTCCCGGCGTCGGCGGCGGGCTACCGTGTACGGAATTTATCACACGCGGTCCAATAATCATTATAATTTCTAACGATAGTAAAAATGTTATTATTTTACACACACACACACACACATATACCATACACGCATACAGACAATAATATAACAAACCAGCCCATTAATTTCAAAAGTGTATTTTGTACCAGTTAAGCCCACAACAGCAGCAGCAGCAGCGTCCGACCGAATGCGTATCATTAACCAGCGTGAGATCGGTAAATATGCAGTTGGCGCGCACGCGCGCTTTACGAAACTTTTGAGTTATTACCCGCGCGAGATTTCTCGCGTCGAAATTCGCTCGGTGAATATAACATTTTTTTTTCTTTTTACCCGATTCGTCGCGTTAATTTTATCTCTTCCCCTCCTCCCGTTTACACGGTTTATTTCGCCTCCCGTGGTGTAGGGAACTCGCCTAACAAATAGGTGTCGTTCATTATTTTATATAAATAATAATACGTCACCGCCCCGATACAAGACGACGCCACGTTTATCGTACACGGGGCGACGCTCGTACTTCTTCTATGGCTGTCGCCTTTCATATTCAATGTATATATCATTTCGAATGAATTATCGCGCCTTTGGACTGCAATATTATCGTCCGTCGTTTGCGTGCGGAACACGAATATACATCATCGCCGGTGACATCGGTGCACGCGGTATGTGTCTTACAATTGATTATTTCTGCTTTTATATTATATTTTATGTGTGAACACATCAAAATATAATACGTACAACATAATATCATCGCACGTGCCGCGTACGACATGACGTGAAATATCGGTAACCGGAAACCGCGGCGCGCGCACACATGACGTGTTCAATTCGATTTCCTGATGCTGAGACTCACCGGAAATGTACTTCTTGTAAGTCAGACACGTTCGCAACACGCCGATCTGCACGACGATGTGCTCGCACTGCCGAGAAACGTCTCCGATAAGAAATATAGATACGCGAGTGTCAAACAAAATAGCTATTAAGCGAGGAGCGACAAAAAAAAAATTTAATTTAATATTTTGAACCTCGTCAAAACATCACATTTATCCACATAGATAAATAATCGGTGGTTCGCGTTATTTTTAAAAAAAAAAAAACAGATGCTGAAACACGGAAAACAGCATTCCGAATATTACAAATATCATACTCTGCAGCTGTGATATAAGTAGAGAATACGTGTAACAATATTATTTGAACACAAGAAATTTGATAAAAAAATAATAGTTCATACAAGGCCATTTATCGTTGGTATAAGCATTTTAAATGTTTTAATTTTTTTGATTTTAAAACCAAACATGAAAATGGTTTTCGATAGGTTATATTATATAACCTGTATCGGAAACTGTTTATTGTTTATCATAGTTATAATATTATGCACGCACACACGAAGGTTATGTATTATGAATTGTCGAGTCGCTGGGAAAATCGTCTGTCGAACGACGATCGATCCTCGATACGGTTAGGTTATTAGGTGGAAACGGTTAAAATAACGCAAATTGAATTAATAATAGCCGATTGCCGTAAAAACGTCTTCTGCATTACGTATTATTATTTTTTTTTTTTTTTGTGAGCCGTATACGGAATTGTGAATGCTTTAAAAATAAACGTATATATTGACGGACAACCGTAATTATAGGTGATATTAAAATGGGCAAGCATGGGCGCCCCCACGCGGAGAAGCTAGGGTGGGTATACAACTCCTCGCACCTTAAATTCGAGAGAACACAGTAAAAAGCATTTATGAAATATGTGTTTTCACAAAACACATTTGTTTGTCTGGCTCATGCTAGTTTCTATATAAGACTTGTGGGCGCCCCTGCATATAATTTAATGTAATATGATGATAATAACTGTATACATAGATCATTGCTGTCGCGACAAACCGGGAGAAACCGTATGAAATACATAGGGAGACTTTTCTTTACAACATTAGCCAATAAAAAACGATTTGGGTAAAACAATCACACAAGTCAAGCTGGATGGATACGTACAGTCAAACGTTAATATATATGTACCGGTGGCGAAATCGCACGTCGTTGTTCGAACTGGTGGTGGTGCTGATCAGCATGAACAACAGTCATCCGCAATAGTAAAATTATGTAAACACGGATCGTTAAAACGAGATTGCGACTCTCTGGGCGGAATTCGGTGGCCCTTCAAATATCTCCGATACGTTGACAACTTCGATAAAAGTACAAAACATATTCTAAACAGAGCCTAGGCCCCGTTAAAAAACAAAAATATAAACACATCGCGATAAAAGGATATTGGTATGCATATAGAAATTTAGCGAGACGCCCGCCAGCTGTTTCGTGTATGAGAAGACTGGCACAAAACCTTACATTAACTGTATATACGAGTATATATATTTTTTTTTTTTGCAATTATTTGTGCAATTTAGTATTATTATTTAAAACTATGATTTAGATGAATTAACTACACTGAAATAATTTTACGAAAGATATTTTTAGCGACGATATTTCGACCTAGGATGTCAATTGGTCGCGGAACCGCGGAAATCGGTCGCGCGCCACCATTGTCCGACGCGCCAAGCCGCCAACGGTGTTTTTTTTAACGCGGCGAACGGGGGGGACACACACGCGGCGGCATGTACGCACGCGCCCGCGCACCTATTATTATTACACACGTAGCCGTCGTACATGTACAGGTGTAATTAAGTCCGGCAAATTACGCGGGTGGCGGGCCGAAGCCATTTGGCGTCATTAGCAGCCTGTATATATGTACGTTCCTAGTGCCTATCAATATAATATAGACTAGACGCGCGCGTGTAATTACACGTGGAATCGGGGAACGACCGATTAGAAAAAAAGGATAATAGTTATAATAATAGTAATAGTAATAGCAATAGTAATGGTAATAGTAATAATAGTAATAATAATAAAATAAAAAACAGGTTTTAACGACGCGCGGCTTAAGTGATTTTTAAACGACGACGAGACAGCCGAAAAAAAAAGAAAAGATTATCAAACGGTAGCCCGCGATGACGACTGCGACGGGTTCGTCTACCTGCCTGCGTGTGTGTGTGTGTGTTTATTGGACACAAGATATTATACTATACAGTATACACATTATACGAGATGTACGTGTATATATATATACATGTACGGATAAAAGTGTCCGTGTGTGTATATAAATAACACGCCACTGCCGCGGCTACCGGATATTAAAAAACGTATTTATTATCGCATTACGTGGCGCGACGGGTCCACACCGTTTTCGCCAACTCGGTGTGACGGTTGTTGCAGCGAGCAATGACATTTTATGCCCAATATATTGTGTATTAAGAATACTTTTTATCCAGGGTTGCATCCGCGGGATAAAGTTGGGGGGGGGGTGAACGCAATCCCCTTATCTCTCACAAAGTCCCAGTTTCTCCGAAAATTTCAGTGTAACACACAACTGTTATTTTTTCAAAATACCCGCCCACATAAAAATAACTAATTGGTTATAAATTTAAAGTGAAATTTTAAAAAAATTCGTTTTATTTTCAACTATTGCTAACTGATACGTCGCGTTGGCGGTCGACCGTATAGCTAAGGGAAACTGCAGCGTCATACAAACAATAACTGACTCATGTTAAATCTTAATTATACAACATTAAATATACGTACATAACTAATTAGTGATTATACGGAAAGCCGATGGATACATGGGACGCTTAAAATGGTACAGGAATTATATTCCCAGTTGAATTTTTCGTCACTTTAATCCCGGGTCGTATACGTTCAAACACAATTACAACTAATAATATGATAATATTATATTAAATGTATTAACATGCTTTCCAGTTCCCTCACTGGCAGCACTACGTGTAACCCGAGACGCATCCGACTTTTCGACTTTATATTGTGTTGTTGTCTTTATATTTGACGACAGCGACGGCAACGGCGTAGCCTAAACTATAGCGACAATATTATTTTTCTTTATCGTAAACGGTGAACAAACAACAACAGAAAAAAAACCAATAAAAATAAAAATTTAATTATTAAGCCTACCACGTTTATACGTGGTACAAAATACACAGAGAACGTAGGTGAGTGTGTAAGCGTGTGTGTGTATGTGTATGTATATGTATTATGTATAGTGACGGAGCGGCGAAGGGCGATGGCAGAGGATAAATAAACGTATAGTATATATAGGTACGTATATTTTATCAGTTTAGTTCGGTCGATTTAACGTATATTGTTGTTGCGTTATACGTAACGATGAAATTCGAATACAAACAAACTAGAGAAAAAAAACTGAATCGCCCTCGATTTAAACGCAGTGGGCTTTTCATGATAATGGATGGGTAAATTATATCGATAGCAGTTGTAGTAGTAGTAGTAGTAGTAGTAGTTGTTGTAGTAGTAGTAGTAGTAGTATAATAATAGCAGTGGTAGAGTTTTGGTATAGCGGTAGCAGTGCACCACGGTAGCGGTATATTAGAAAAATATAAAATATATCCATCGTAACTCTTGATACGGAAACATTCGACCGGAAATGGAAAAAAACTATGAAAAATGCGTGTATATATCCATAACGAATAATTGGGCTTTCGTGTTTGGAAATTGATTTATTTCTCCATCATTTCCGATGAAAGCATTGGTGAATCCCAGTGCAGTAATAAATATGTGTCTTCGACAAGTTCAAACTAAGGAAAACGTCGAATACTTTTAGTGTGGTCTAAAATAAATTTAATCCTACATAATATACGTCTTGAATTTGTCACGTACGTTTTAGACATGATACTGTTAACGACGATAGTTATATAATATAATATGATATATAGTTTGATAAACGATAATGGATTACTTTTTCTAAAATTGGACATCGCCTTTAGCACGCTTAAAATATGATTTAAAGGTTTTAAGCCCTAATATTTTAACTTTTCCCGGAACAAATGTTGACTCACATAGCTTGTTGATGGCGTTATAGAAAATGTATTATTATTTTTAAATTTTTGAAAATTATTTGATACTGTAGAAGTTTGTTATAACATATTGTAGGACCTCGTTAAGGTCTTTCATAGTTTCATCTCACCAAAATCATTATGTAATAAATTTACTCGATCTCATAAAGACTTTATACAAACATGTGCCAAAATTATAAAAAAAAAATCCAATAATCAAAATCTGTGATTAAATAAAACGATTATCTGCTACATTTCCATCCAACATGGGTGATCGGATTTTTATAAAACATGGTGGGTATATAACATGCATAAGCTTACTGCATATTTTATAGGATAAAACATATTACACTTTTAAGTTAAATTATTTCGGCGAGAATATCTCTAGAATTGTTAACACGTATATATACGTTTCGTATCATTTATTACCGTATAATACGAGTATATACGGTGCTATAAATTATTGTTATCATTTCGGTGACGGTGCTCGGCTTTCAGAAAGCTGATATAAACTATATTTCCTTCATTATTCACAAAATTATATGAATAAACAAATTTACTATCGCTATTAAATATTTTTTCCAACGTGAAAAATTTATTTTATTTAATCATTGTATATAAAATTCAATCAAACCATACAATTTTAATACATAATATTACCGTTAGTAATTGTGTTTATCGCAGAATAACATTTGATGGTATAAGGATAATTTATATGACATTTGATGATTCAAATAGAATAGCAGCATATTTATGTTGCAATCATAATACGCACATATCATATAATACACCTTCAAGATGTATATTGATTTATATACATTTAACGTGGACTAGGGATTACGTTTAAACTAAAAATGTGAACTTTAGCTACATTAACATTAGTAGGTATAAGTAATGAGATTTCAGTAAATGTGTACTTGCACGCCGATCAATTATATACATTCACCAATCTAGTGGTATAATACACAACAATATTATCGAGAAGCCGTAATACTACTACTTTAGTTTTACAGGGTTTGTATAAAACGTATACCCGTACTTATAATGTAATATTATCACTGGTCTTTTGGTTGGAGGAAGAATAGTTAAGAACACGGGACAAGCCGTTAATTGAAACAGATCTGGGAAGTACAAATAAACGGAATTATGGTTTATAGGTACCTACGCTGGAGACAAGAGTTTCTCGAGAAAACCACGAAAATATGTGAAACCGAATAGCCGAAATGTCATTATTGTCGTCCTTCCTTTATAAAGCATTTACTACCCCCGCGGTTCATTACGGAAAACACGCGGCCATTGCGTGGGCTATCGCATGCCCTCCGTGTTACAATAATTAATAATACATTGTGATAAGGGGAACAAATCTGCGCAGAACATTACGGTATCGGCGAACGAGCGGCGTCATTTAAATTTATAACGTAAGGTTTTCAATTTATTTATCTCATACCGTCGCGTATTTTACGGCTTCCGTCCGTGCGTGTGCGCGCGCTGCTATTACAGTATTGTACACGCGGGGCCGTCCCGTGCTGCATGTACCCGTGCACGCGTAACCGTATACCTATAACCAGCCGCGCCGGGTGATGATAATTACAATTATTGTTATATCGCGGTACACGTACTCGGTTAATCGAATGTCAACACCGTATTTGTGCGTGTGTGTGTGTGTGTATGATCGTAACGATTTTTTATTCATAACCATAAATTTATAGACACACACATACACACACGTGCACACGCACACATATAGGTACGGACGTTCATATATTATTCACATGAACCGCTTTTTTTACACAATTGTAATTGTAATTATTATTTTTTTTTTTTCATACGTTATTCTAAGTACGCGTGTACATAATATACTTTTATATTATATTGTACGGTACACCACCGAAGAGCGAGAGACAAGTATAATTATTACTATCGGTATTCTTGTTCTCCGTACGGTTAATGTTCTTTTTTTCGAATTAATTTATACATAACACACATAGTAGTATAACCAGTGGCGGCCCGTGGGTGCTGGTGGTGGGGGTGCGACTTTAAATCTAATACCGCTAGTCACAGGTATAAAAAATAGTCAAATTAAATATAATAAAATGAAAAACCTTACACATATTATTATTAAGCTTAATATTTTATTCTTAAAATTATCACGGTGTACTATAGCATGTCGTGTATGTATGTATGATTTAAAAAATAACTAACTTATGGAGTATTGAGCAGTTGCGTGCACATTCATTCAAGTACTCACTGAAACCAA
This sequence comes from Periphyllus acericola, assembly GCA_949715065.1. Taxonomy (NCBI): domain Eukaryota; kingdom Metazoa; phylum Arthropoda; class Insecta; order Hemiptera; family Aphididae; genus Periphyllus; species Periphyllus acericola. The sequence goes on from OX454266.1 coordinate 36,475,102, forward strand.
ACTTGCGGTTTTCGGTCGAGACTGAAATATTTCGTGCAACGCTTGGTAACTGATAATTGGTTTGAACGTCTATATCGATGTTTGACAAGCGTCAGTGGCCGTTATATAATTTTATTGTGTTTATTTAAAATTTTATAGTACATTTAAGGTGACGAATTTTTTTTTTTTTTTATTACTCTTATTTTTTTAAGTGCTAACTAAAATATTAATATTTATCATTATTATTATTATTATTATTATTAGTAATTTTAACAATACAATAATTAGTATGGCGAATAAAAATGACGAAGTCGGAGGATTCTGGACATTATTTACGTACATACAAAAACGTACTGACTACTGTGTTTGCATAATCAAGTTTTTCAACTAAAAATAGTTGTTACGCAAAAATTGTTTGATCGTGCATGGGGCCTTTACAAGACGAATAAGTGGTATGACACTATGACGACAATATACTTTCTGCAGGTCGCAGTAGAAAATATATATGAAAATAATAATAATAGCGATTATAGCAACCAATAATAACGGTCGACGAGCGTACGCAAAGTTAATCTTAAAAATAAAATACCCAAAATTGTTATCTACTAATATTTTAACGTATTGACGACGCTGCCGGTCGTCCAATACCGTACATAAGATCGCAGCTTAAATGTACCCGCACGCACACGATTTCCGCGCCTTCGCTTACAAGTACGAATTTAGAATTATTTCTCGGACGACGCTGCCGGTCGTCCAAACACTGCTCGTGTGTGCATGCATACCGCATAAGCTCCTGGTATCTGAAGGAAATAACTTAAATGTTTGCAGTTTTGCACACAACAATGTTTTACATCATTTTTACTATTTAAAAATTTGCATTTTTAATTTTTTTTATTAGAAATATTTTTTAAAAATGTAGAATTAAGAATATACAATTAATTTTCTTCTTTTAGTTGATTATAGTAGGGGGTGCGATCGTCCCGTCGTCCAAGCCACGAGCCGCCACTGAGTATAACGTATGGGCACAATAAAGTGTGCTCCTTGAAGCCGTAAATAGCTCGTGTCGGAGAACAGAGTTATCCTAATCTGATGGTATTCCGCTTGTGAAATATCAGAAACAAAGAAAATATGCGCACGTGAACGAAAATAAAACGAAAATAAACGTAAGTGTGTACTGGAAATACGTGTACAGATGAATCATTTGCGCACGGTTATCAACAAAAGTCGCAAAAGTCAAAAGTCGTTGGACGTGTCACCTATTGCGCGTCGCCGTTAGAAAGAAGAAGAAGAAGCAGCAAGAAAGCGACACACGATTTTGTTCCCTTCGTTTATTGTCTCGTCGGCAAATCGCGGACAACATTACCTTAGCGCGAGTCCGATTTCCGTCGAATTTCCAAAAAAAAAATAAAAAAAATACGTTCGATATTGCGTGTGCACAGGAGTAAACGACCTCCGAAAACCTCATATACACCACCTTATTGTACACCGCGCGGTACGTGTACGTAATACGTGCTCACACGCACAGTGTATGATATTATATTGTAGTCTCGTGAAAAGTACACCGCATAATATTACATTTTATACGCATTTATAATATTTTATGCTCGCACTGTATGTACGGTTTTACATATCTTTACATATTATAAATATATACCACGTGTATACGAGTATAACGTTTAATACTTTGATCTCAAAACTCGCGCGGTACACGCTAAAATCATTCCTCGTGCGGCACTCATCGTAACAGGTAGTGCTTACACGTATCCCGCTCGCTTATCTTTACTGTCGCGCGTGTTTATAAATCAAAGTTCAGTGTATGGTGCAATCATGGCAAAATCCAATACTTCTCAACATTCGGGCCAAAAACGTACCAGCAGCGCGGCCCTGTCTCCGCGGCTAACCAACAAGAACAGATTCACCCCAATCGCAAACTGTGAAGATCAAAATGATGATAACCTTGAAGAAGAGGACACGGATCTCGAAGAGGTAAAACAAAAAATTCCTCCACTGTATATATATGACATCGACGATTACATTGCGTTTCTAGATAAGATCACTCCTATGATAGTAGAAAATTTTAACATTAATAATAAAAATGTATTTTTAAAATTGAATTTATCATCTGTTAACGACTATCGTACAATTACCAAATACCTATCTGAAATTAAAATAAAATACCACACCTACCAACTTCCCGAAGAAAGAAATCTATCAGTAATAATCAGAAACATGCCAACTTCTATTCCTGAAGAAACAATATTCAAGGCCCTGGTCGAGCTAAAATACAATGTCACATCGGTCACTCGTCTCCAAAACCGTCACAAATCTCCCATCCCAATAGTCGCAGTCTTACTTGACAAATCGGAAAAAAATATTTTTTCACTTGATCGCCTCCTGCATTGCGTTATCACAGTTGAGAGTCGCAAAAGCGATTCGTCCATACCACAATGCAAAAACTGCCAACGCTTCCAACACACAAAAAATTTTTGTAATCTTCCCCCAAGATGCGTCAAATGTCTAGGAAACCACCATTATTCCGATTGCACCAAAGACATAAACACTCCACCTATTTGCGTCAATTGCAATGAAAATCATCCTGCTAATTACAGAGGTTGTAAGATATACAAGCAAATTAAAACAAAAAATACATCTAATCGTTTCAGGAACGCTCCCAAACACATAACGCAATCGTGCAACTTAAACGATAACAATAATATCAAAACCCTAGCCTATACTGTTGATCACATAATTCCCCAAAATCAAGATCCAATTCATATAACTCCAAACTCAAATAACGCTCCAACTTATGCCGAAAAACTTAAAAAAAAAAACATTCATCATCAAAAAGAAGAAATTAACAACTCTAATATCACCAATGAGCTTATAAAGTCATTAATGCCATTAATTAGCTCACTCATCTCACAGATTATTAAAAAAGTTATCGAAAATCTACCTGCTCTACTAAACAATATTAATGTCGTCTAATATTATAAACAATTCTAAGCTAGTCATCATAAATTGGAATGCCAATGGAATTAAACATAATCGTAACACATTCGCAGCGTTCTTATCAGCACATAATGTCGATATCGCGTGTGTAAGCGAAACTCACCTAATTACTAGTGATAAAATTAAATTTAATGGGTACACCACTTATCGCAAAGATAGACTAGCAGTACGTCCCTCAGGCGGTGTCGCTATAATAATTAAAACTAAAATTAAACATCAACAATCATATCTACCTTCATTACAAACTCTTGAAGCAGTAGCAATATCTATTTCAATTAATCACTCAATCACAACAATAATTAGCGCATACCAATCGCCTAGCTTTCAAATGTACACTAATGACTTTGAAAAAATTTTAAATAGCTATCAAAGAATTTTGCTAGTAGGCGACCTAAACTGCAAACACACAACGTGGAACTGCAAAGCTACAAATGCAAACGGACGTAAATTATTTAAATATCTCTCAAATAGCTCCACGATCATGTGTGCTCCGGATACGCCTACCTACTTCCCATATGATCAAAACAGAAGTTCTGATATTTTAGACGTAATTTTACAAAAATCGATCCGTTTTTCTATTAACCAAAAACCACTATTTGAACTCGATTCTGACCATTTACCTGTAAAAATTACAATAGATGCGTCTGTATCATTTTCAATACCAACCCGCAAACTCATCTCTGGGAAACCAAATTGGGAAAAATTCAAACAACATATTACTCAAAACCTAATTATTCCTAAAAACATTTTAAACATTTCCAACGCAGATAATGCAGTAAAACATCTTCGCGAAATCATCTGTCAAGCGGCCAATACATGCTCAGCAAAACCAAACACGGAAACCAATTATTATAGCCCTAATCAACTTCCCCATTCAATATTAAAATTAATCAAATCAAAACATCAAACGAGGAGACTCTGGCAACTACATAGACTACCACAAGATCGAGAAAAATTAAATTACCTAACAAAAAAGGTCAAAAACTCACTCGAAGAACACAGAATTAACTGTTATCAACAATATTTATCTACTATACACCCAGCAGACTCCAACTTATGGATTGCAACCAAAAGATTAATAAAACCAAATTCCAATGAAATCCCCCCCTTGAAAGCGGGAGATGCTTATCTAAATACAGAAGCCGATAAATGCGAATTGTTTGCTCATACTCTTGAAAATTCTTTTACATTAAACAGCTCACTAGATAACTCTACAAACTATCTAGTTCAACAAAAACTAAGCGAGCACGATATTCATCCACAAAATATGCTGCCATACTCAAGCCCCAATGAAATATTAGATATAATCAAAAAATTACCAAAAAGAAAAACACCTGGACACGATTTAATCACTAATACTATTATAAAAAATCTACCCAGAAAAGCAATAACATATTTATCCATCTTATTCAATTCCCTAATAAAAATCGGGTACTTTCCTACTGAATGGAAATTGGCTACAATAATATTGTTCAAAAAACCAGGTAAAGATAACTCAAACCCCATAAATTACAGACCTATAAGCCTTCTGTCCTCAGTATCAAAAATATTTGAAAAAATTATTCACTCAAGGCTTACCAGTTATTTAAATGCAATAAATGCTATCCCGCATTTCCAATTTGGATTTAAATCTCACCACTCCACTACTCAACAACTTTTACGACTAACGGAGCATATAAATGATGGATTTGAAAAAAAACTACACACAGGTGCGGCCTTCTTAGACGTAGCCCAAGCCTTTGATCGCGTATGGCATGATGGACTCTTATATAAATTAAAAACATTAAACACTCCTACTGCAATATATTATCTAATTAAATCCTACCTCACTGATCGCTACTTCAAAGTTCGAATCAATGATACTACTTCGGAAACAAAACAAATCAACGCAGGTGTACCACAAGGTTCAAAAATTTCACCATTACTTTTTAATCTATACGTTTCGGACTTCCCTACAACGAATAATACTGAAGTAGCACTATACGCTGATGATAGTGCTATATACTCAAGCGCTAAGGACGTTGAAACATTAACACAAAATATTCAAACCCACTTGGATGAAATCCAAAAATGGGGAGAAAAATGGAAAATTGCATTAAACCCTCAAAAGAGTACAGCGGTACTCTTCTCCAACCGGCGCCCCAAAACTCCTAAAAATTTGAAATTGAACGATAATAGTATTCCTTGGTCACCAAATATCAAATACCTCGGTGTAATATTGGACAGGAAATTAACCTGGAATCCTCATATCACCTCCAAACTACAACAAGGATACCAAAGACTAAAAGTTCTATACCCGTTGATTAACCGTCAAACTGCATTAAGCTGGAGATGCTCTCTTATGCTATATAAGCAAATACTGCGACCATTACTTCTTTACGCATCCCCTGTGTGGGGAAATTGTGCAAAAACCCACATACATAAAATACAAATCTTTCAATCAAAAGTTCTGAGAACCATTTCTAATGCCCCATGGTTTGTACGCAACGATGCACTTCATCAAGACTTCCAGCTACCCACAATAGTTGAGTTCATAAAAAAATCAGGAATCAACTTCTTCGGCCACATCAACTCTGCTCACAGTGCGAAATATTACAAACTAAGCGTCCCTCCTTCTGTACGCCGACTCAAGCGCGGACGCCCTCACGACTTGTTGCTATAACGACTATAACTAATTTATTTAATTTAATTTAATTTAATATGAAATTATAATATTATAATATTATTATTATATTACATATATGTAGCCGTTTGTATCTTATATCACTAATGTAGTTTTAATTTGTTATTTATTTTCTAAATGTCAAAAAAAAAAAAATAATGTTATTAACAATAAGTTAAGATGACATTCGTCAGTAAAACTTTATGAAAAAAAAAAAAAAATAAAAAAAAACACGCTAAAATCGATATTCAATATACAAACTCGTTTCCATGGCTGTGCAACAATAGTACGAAGATAATATTTCAACACGGAATGCCATTAATGTTCCTGATAAACCATTGAATAATAATTTGGAGTACCTATTATTATACATTATTGTACGGGAAAAAAAAAAAATATAAATATATCGCCCGAAGTGAAATTCGTTACAAACGGTGTTTCGAACTCTTCGAATTACGGTCGATCAATACTACGTCAAAAGTATGATATCATTGTAATGATCATGCATACGCAAATGCACTATGAATATTTGTGTGCGTGTACTATGTATATTGCACTGTGTTTTCGAGCTTTTTGGATATTTTATAAATATAAAAATTGTCTTGGAAACGAAACACAAAATTCAAATACATTATTCATTTGTTTGAACAGCCCATAATGTGATCTAAAATAAAACCCCGTTCAATAATGGCAACCAAATTTATACGGACTGTTTGTTCTATAGGTACTGTCAGTTGAAACATAAAATTTGATTTCAAATGATGATAGGAGATTTTATTAAAATACGTATTATACCTACCCTTTTTCCATAACTCAATGGATCACGATTGTATCAAGTCGTTCAAGGATGATAATTTCATTTAAAATATACATCATTCATACATATAATAATGTTGTGATAAAATAAACTACAGAACCCTTTTATTTTCATAGGTTTCTGAAGTTTTTTTTTTTTTACAAATGACACTACTGAGTCGATACAAATCTAATCACGAATATTTTGTGTGCTAATGTAGAATAACATTTCAAATCAGCGATCATAATATTTTTATATTTAATCGTTACATACTGTAGAAGAAAAATACACTACATTATAGTTGAAAAACTATAATAGTAGTCTAAGACGATTATACTCGTATTGAAACAGAGTTTATAGAAAGCATACGGTAATAACCTAAATCGGTGAAATTAATACTTAATGTAAACTATCAAAGGAACACCCCTCTAAACTGCCTTAAAAATATATACAATTTATCAAGACTTGTTATTGGTCATGAACGAGGGTCGTGCGTAAGCCTGCTAACTTTTAATGATCTCTTGACCAATAAATATTTGTACCAGTTGATATAGATTATAGGCGAACACCACAACAGTTTTTTTATTATTTTTATTCAATTCACTCTACGCTATTTTATCTGTACTGTATAAATAAATTCGCGTGAATACACGAATAAACCGTTTAAATGAGTATAAACGACTAGAAAATTGATCGTTAATCGAGATGTGAAGGTCTACCTTTTTTTTTTCATATACAAGAATATTGTAGAAAAAAAGCAAAAAAAAAAAACGTTACAACTGTATCCATGTAGTTGTAACAAACAAACCACAACCGACACGATAATGGTGTGGAAGCTTATTTTGTTAATGTTGGTGCAGGTGTTATCATGGCTCGGGTTCCACCTGTGTGTTTACCCACTCGCACAAAATTGGTTAGATGACACCGCATGTAACGCACACCGGAACAATCGGTGCAGCTGGTGCTTTTTTATTTTGTTTTTTGTTTTTTTTTTATTGTTTTTACGTTTTGGGTATATGCGGGGCCCTTACAGACTGATTAAACTCCTCTATTATTATTTTGTACAATACTTGGATATGTTTTAAGTGACAGACTACAATCCTATTTATTTTCCAAGTATCAAGCTCATTATAAAAAAATAATTTAGTATAAAACACTGTAGTGCGACCATACCGCAACTAGAGACGCACACAATGGACGTTATTAATTGCTATCTACGTTCATATTAATTATGCACACAAATTATACACACGTAAGTTAACCGTTATTTTTTTACGTAACCGCCATCACTGTAAAAATATCGAAGAAAACTATACACGGTAGTCCCAGCAAACAACAGAAGCCATCAGCCAGAAGGTAACACCATTACAGGATACAAAATATTTCGTGCCCATTGTAAACAACGTAAAATATTATAACGTACTGAACAATACCACCCGAAATAGTGGTGGCTGGATTATGTGGTCAAAAGAGACGTGAAAGAGTTGAGACAGAACTGTAATGAATACCTAACCTATAGATGATCATCGCGGCTGTAACGGATAGGAGTGGAAGAAATTGGTTTTGGCAACAAAGGGCTTATAGGCTGTCTGTTACGTTTAAGAAACAAGTAAAATAAGAACAATACGGAATGGTCTTGTGGGCAATTTAAACGGGCTATTCGGAACGTTCTCATAATACTACGTCAAATTCCATTAGATACCCATTTCAAATAGGATCGATAAGGTTCGAAACAATTGTTTAACGGATCGTCAAAATCGTTTAGAATGGTTAACATTGTGCGCGCGAGGCATCGTAATCAGTCAATACGCCTAATCAGTGTTAATCATCCACTGTCCGTCCACAACAGTGTAACACACGCACACACACACACACACACACTTTGTACGACTATTGTTTTAAAAGTAATAAGTAATAACTAATAATAATCATATCTCGATCAGAGATCTCTGCGACGGGATGCACCTTTTTGTTCACGTGACGGGCGCAGCTGTTATGAATCCGCGGACGACCACGAGGACATAACGTATTATCCTTTTAGTGCACACGGGCGCAATTATTATACTGTGTACAGAGTGCGTGATTGTAATAATATAAACGGACGCACACACACACGCGCGCGCGCGTGGTGTACAATATATAAGGAACGAGTATTGTAATAATTCAGCGCGTAAAGGTAATTACACCGCCGCCGTACTTCTTCACCGCGAGAACGACCCGCCGGACGATTATAACGGGTTGCGCGCGCGACCGGCGTGCAGCAGCCGCGCAAAGTTTACGACAAGCGTGCGCGTGTGTGGGAGATTGAAAATATTTTCAGTTTTGGCTCGTTGCACATGCGCTCACGAACGCGCCGGATAAGAGGAAGGTGGGTGGGGGGATCGGGGGGGGAGGAAGCTTAGGGAATATAATCATACCATTTAACGTATAATATTACGTATACGTGTGTATGTATACAAAGAGACGATAAATCGCATTCGGTCGAGTGGGTGGGCGGTGGCGATCGGAAAAGACCTATACTCCCGACCGGAAGATTTTCTATGCTTTAACTTTTATTTGTTTTCCATGTCGTATATCTTATTTTATTGCACACACGTCGAAATTTAATTACCATTACTTTGACATATTTTTTTTAGTTTTTTTTTGTGTCATATTAGCGTTATATTTTTTTATTTTCTTTTTATATATATTTTTTATTTATAATTTTTGTATTGTAACTGTTCAATTAAGTATAAACTATTGTTATTATATAACAAGGCTTTCCGCAGCTGTCGCTCTACATTCGTATGTACGCGGACACGTGACAGTTAACGCTTAACGCTAAAGAAGTGCTGCGGTAAATCGCGATGAAGAACACCGCAATGGCGCCCCCCTCGCGCGTCACCTTATTGCTCGCAGTGATATCGGACGTCCGCGAATAGCAGCAGAACAAGTATTGGGAAAACGTGCGTATGTGCGTGTATGTTATTCGTGTACTGCACTCGGACAATATTGCTTGAATCGACTTAATCGACCATATATACCTGTATAGGCGGTGTGTGTATGTGTCTGTATGCCGCCATCGGAGGAGAGGTGAAAAATCCGTTGCACCGAACGTGACCAGCGTCCAGATGGTCTCCATGTCGAGACCCATTCACACTTCAGTCGACAAAACATCTCTGTAATCAGAGTTCCTTGTACGACTGCGGCGGCGGCGGCGGTCTGTTTTTTCTCGTTTTATTTATTTATTTTTAAAGCGAACTAATTAAGTAGAAAGAACATATTTCTCAGAGCGACAGCAGGCCATTGTTTGGCCGCGGGTCACGATTCGGCCATAAACAACCGTCCTTAAACCACGTGCCCTCCACCCAGCGCATTCCACCACCGTCGCGGCGTTCGGTATTCGAGCAGCGCGTGTACGATTTTTTTTTTTAGCTTTCTCGATTCGACATAATATTATGTTGGGTACATTGTATTTTATACAGCCGATGATGATATTACCGATATTTATCCCACGGCGACCAATACCGGAGAAGGCTGCTCAAACGTATTGAAGTATACAATGTATATTTGTACAGTTTATTTATGTAGTTGGTCGATTTATTCGAACTTTTTTGGTGCGGTCGGCATATCTAGATAATATTATAGTACATGCGAAGTTATTTATTTATACACTTTTCGAGGAACGTCAATTTTACGGTCAGTTTAAAGCTCGCGAACGACTGCAGTCGCGTTTACTATCGGTCTTTGTAGTTGGCCACGCCTCAAACTGGCTACTGCCAATAAATTTGATGGTTTTCTTCTCTTCGTTGCAGTTTCATTCTTTTTTTTTTTCTTCGTTTATGGCCATTTTCATTGTGCTGCCGAGCATTTAATGCGTTATTTACATAGTTATATATATTATTCTCAATAAAGTTTAATAGATCATAAAAACGTCTCTGGCATTAGCGATCTGTCACCCAGCCAAAAAAAAAACAAAAAAAGAGTTATATTATATACGTCGATGGTGCTATTTTTCGTACTCTTCCAGAAATAAAAAAGCAATAATAAATATAAATACTTCTGATAATAATTTTTTTTAACGAAAAAAAACCACACAATCATCATCCGTTCTCCGTGGTATATACCTATCATAATATACTGCAACAACTACAAATTGTACCGGATCTGAGTGTATTGAGGTGGACTGAATACGCGACGACTCTGAAAAACAATAGTGAATTAAAGCCGATCTGGTTTTCATTGTTTGATTTTTACAGTCGTTCACCGGTGGAGCACTGCACCAACCACCGTTCTCGGCCGGGTCTGATCCGGGAGACATAACCCCGTTACACTCGGTGTAACACTATAAAACTATGTACATCGTACAGTTGCAGCGCACAAGCGTATGGAATATTTCCGCTGGCAATGTAAAAAAATGCAGTGTGTCGATTACGTTTCGTTGAGCGAGAAACATTTCGCGATTTTTCGTACAGCACAAATAACAGGCACATTATCTCTCTCTCTCTTTCTCTCGGAAAAGCCAATTCTCGTTTCGATGCCACCGCTCTGCGTTATTTGTTCGCGTACATATATATATATATATTCAAAAGTAACACGCTACTAACTGCTGCGGAACAATTTCATTTTGTTCTTTTCGAAACACGTCGAGGACAGAGAAACGAACCGTGGCCGGATCTCCGGTCGTTTGAACACGGTGGCATCGTCATCGCCGCCGCCATCGGTTTCCAACACGGCCAGGGTCACCGGCATGACCTTGCTGCGTGCAGCCCACTCCCACGCGCTCTTTCACGTCGTTCCGTTTCTTTTCTATGTATATATACGTATTTTATGTATTTATCTAAATGTCTGTACTACGTGTATCTATTTCCATCTCCTTCCCCGTCGCCACGCAATCGTTTCAACTCCTTGACCGAAATCAATCGAAAAATGTCTAATGACTTTTCTAAATGATTGTTATTTTTTTCTTAGGTTTTTTTTTTTTTCCCCCGTTCATTATCTCTATACACCGTCGCTTCGCGTTTGCCGGCGGCGAATTTGTCACCGTTCGAGTGGAAACGATCGGAGATACCGGCAAGCGGGACGTCGGTTCGTCGATTATACAGAGAGTTTGCTGCGAATAATTTATCCACTGTCGCGCTGCCATTAACAACGAGACAATAACCTTCGACGACGACCGGCCAATCTCATCTGGTTCGCACGCGTTTACCAAACCGTGGAACAACAACAACAACAACAACAACAACAGTAACAACAACAACAGGAACAATAATAGTAGTCATACATTCAAGCGATACTACGCATTATCGGGTTACATAAGGCGTATGCGTGTACTGTAATCAATATCGTAGTCCTAAGTCGCGGTTCGAGATGTAGGTTCGATGTAATACTATCGCGGAACAGATAAAATCCGAAGTGACACTGATAAGAAATACATACACTTTGGCGGCCATAAATTAACGAGCACGGCGGCGACGACTGGAGATAATATTATACATTTGTATCCACGAAACCATTTGAACCGATTGGGTTCACCGTGAACAATGTTTCGGGCGCGAACGCGCTTCCGACCGACTCCAGTTTTTTTTTCTTTCCGCCCGCACACGCACGTGGTTCGTCGGTTCGTGCTGCTCCTTGTTGTACAGTATTATATGTTAAACGGGTTTATTTGCATTTTTAATTTTAACGTCAGTTGCGACGGTCCGCGCAACGGATGTGAACACTGCGGAACGTGTCTCGTGTCCCCGTCCGTCTCTTTCCGCGCGACGACGACGACGACAAACATGACGATCAACAACAGTAGTGATAATAATAATACTATTGATAACCATAACATTACTGTTGTACTACGCGGCGTGGATATCTTCCATTTTTCCTGTTGCTCTCGGGCCTAGATGGTCCACGCACAACACCTCCACATCCTCTCCCCGCGACTGCAACGGCCGCATGTATATAGAACGACGACCGAACGCAGCAGTCCGACAACACAAAGCCCGTCACGCGTGACCCGAGCGCACTTGGGCCGTGTAGCTGTGTGTGTGTGTGTGTGTGTGTGTGTGTGTGTGTGTGTGTATGTTTATGTACACGCTTGTACAGTGCGTGTAGCGCTCTTTGTCTTCACTCGGTTACAAATACGAAGACGGGTTCGCAGTTCGTTTGCGATGTGTATATATTATACAATATACTTACCAGGTCGGTACGCGAGGACCGACGACGACAACGGTATGATGATGATGATGATAATAATAATAATAATAATGATAACAATAATAAAAGCAATAATAATATCGTCATCATCGTGGTCGTCGTAGGATATGATAATTTTTCACAAACCGCCGTGTTTTTTCGAGCGATTTTTTGTTTTATAAAAAACAACCGTGTCCCCGCACGCGCACGATCTCGTCGAACTCGGAACACACGCGATGTGCGTACCGTATGTAATGCGTACATTATGTTCCTCGATCTAGTGGGAGACTCTGCCGTGCGCAAGAGAATAAAACATGTAACATAATGCAGATCGATATACAGTCGAACATCGATGTAACGAATACCTATATTGCACTCTCTGTACAACGAATTTTTTCAACGTACCATGACATTTTCATTAAGAAACGTTTCTATATTGAACGAATCAATTTCATTCTATTGTTTTATAATTTTAAATGAATATTTATACTTCGAAGATTTCAAAAGTATGGCAAAATGAAGTTTTGATAACGAAAAGCTGCTATCGATGTTATTCGTCGTGGATTTCAGCAAATCGAGTATGTCCAAAGCGGTATCTTTAGTTCTTTAAATGATTGCGAAAATGTATATGGTGCGAAAGTAATTCAACGAAATACTAACTGACAGTCTGTTCTTGGACAAGAAAAAAAAAATATAAATATAAAAGGTAGGTGTACACGCGTATACATATAAGTGTACACATCAAAATGTCCTCGGTATTACTGCATAATATTATTATTTTTAATGCACATCAGTCATTATTTCATATTATTATTCGCATACATTTCGTACGATAAAAACGAGTGTTTAATGTGAAAACAATTGTATTGCTTTTTCACGAAATTTCTGTGTAACCTATCTTTTTTTTCAAAAAGAAAAGTCAAATTCGTTTAACAGTGGTTCGGCTGTATTAAAATGTTGATTTCCGTACGGTTCGCGGTGTCGGAAACGCAATCCGCATGGCTATAATACGTATCTAACGGCTCTGCGTATAACATACGAGTTTATAAACGTATGCACGTGCATGCACGTACGCTCGCGTCTCGAAGATTATTATTATTATTGTTATTATTATTTATCATATCGACCGCGTGAATGAAATATTGTTCGTGTAGCGTATTGTGTTCGCGTTGAAAAACTCGCGGTCTTTTCACATCGTACACCATATATACGCGCGTGCAGTGTCTATAGGGTACACCCGCTCGTCATTGTGCCTAGTCTCCAAAAGTCACATGCTTCATTATTCATTGGCGAGTTTGTATAGCCGCGCGCGCATAACCTGAGTGGGTGGACAGCAGCGCAGGCGTGCATAGTGTTTTAGGATAATATGGTATTTTTTTTTGTTTTTTTTTTTTTAATACTTTTATATTTATACCAGTGGTTCTCAGTGGCACAATAGCGTCTATTCATACGTGCATATAGAGGAGCGTTTGACCCCGGCAATGGTAATTATTAATTGCTCGTTATATGCGCCACATTTGAATATGAATGCGCACCGTGTGTAAACGGAGAGCTCGTGACCGTGTTCAATGCAAAGAGAGAAAAGTGTAGCGATGTACATGAGGAGTATCATATAGTGACAGTACACTATATGTTTATATAAAAGGAAATATTTCGGAGGCCATTATATGTGTGTATGTGTGTGTGTGTGTGTGTGTGTGGAGCAAACGGTTTTTTAATGGATAAAGTCATCCCAGGATATTCTCCGTTTCTCCTCTCTCATTCTCTATCGTACACACACTCTCCCCCATCTGTAATCTACAACAGACATATATTTAACTGATGGTTATATTATAATATACATCAATATATTTAAAGGATGAAGTATAGTATAAAAACGTTATGTTTTATGTATTATGTAAAATGTTACCTATGCTGTTTTTGTCCGATGGTTAAATATTTGTGATACGAAATTTAGTTATTAGCTTGCTGCTATCAACGTTTGAAAAATTCGTATAAAATGAAGAGTTAATTTTAATTAGAGATCTAATATTTATACAAGTATAAAATTGCACACATTGTATGATATAATGCAATATTGTATATATAACACATAATATAACAGTACAATGGAAATTTTTTTTAGACTCCACATAAACCCCGTGTTATAGATTTATTTTCTTTTAACATTTTATAATGACGACATTCTCTTAATACGCACAAAATTCATAATATAACTTTTAAAGTTATTATTCTTTATAGAAATGGCTCAATTACATGTCAGGATTGACTGGTAAAACTGGTTTTGTGACGCTACATGAACATTATAGTCTATAATATGGATTCAGTATTATCAACATCAGTATTCTACATATGATACTAGGTCTAAGTCAACATCGAAATCGGATTCGATCAAATTTCCTATCGGCTTACATAACCGGAGTTGCATTTGTCTACATTGTAGAAATTACTATCTACACTATATTGGATTGCTTAATTTATTCAATATCGAGTAAACAGTATCATAGATACTTACGTCATATCAGTGTTCGTCTGGCTCTGAGCATGTGAAGTTTTTCGGTTGAGTGTCTATGTTTGAACTTTCTAATATTCTTCTTAATCGAGTGAGAAAAAGTGATTACTTTTAACCTGAAACAAAATATATGAACCGTAATTTAATAATTTAATGTGTTCACTAAACACACAGCAACACGTTTCATACGCCATAACTATTGTGCACAAAATCTGACAGGTTTTGAAACAGTATAATATGTACCGAATTCATAGGTGCATTTATTATATACTATATTTATCCATAGAAGAAGAGCCCACACACACCAGCATCCCGCCAACATTGCTGTTTGAAACCCTTTTGAATTCCTCCGCCTACTGCTGTGGTTGCATAACATTTTATAATACCTCGTAATTCCTTTTTAGCTTACAATGAAGGGACAACAATACGGACAAGTTAATATGCACAATTAGAACGTTGCACTTGTACAACTAAAGGCTGTTAAGATTCAATCGAGTTTTTAATAATCAATAGACAACCAATCATAGAAGAAACACTTGTAATTGAGTTTTATTTGTGCGTGACAATTATTATCTTTTGTTCAGAAAAGGAATTCAAATTTTAAAATAAAAATTATAAACGGAAATTCTTTGTAGAAGTACATAGGCTTGATATTATTACAAACACATCATCCGGTTTTAATATATTCTATAAATGTTCTAATGGTGATGTTATGTGTATATTATACACTAACACACACAGTAAATATATTTATATATATATAAACATATATAGTATATACCTACAATAGTCTATTTATATGTTTATTTATTAACCCTGCAGGCACGACGTGCGAAATTATATTACCGTTGATTATCGCTGAGTGGACTACGGTGCGTTATGATGGATTACGTGGATACGACGGTCGTTTTGTCGTAGACGGAGAGAATTTTTTTTAATTTATTCACGAGACACACGCGCGCGCGCGCACGAATATTATGTATATATATCTTCATCTGCAGCATATTATAATAATCATACACGAAGGAACGAACTCGAGATGAATGAGAAAGAAAATGAAAAAGAACGAACTCATTACCAGACAGACGCGCGTTACCATAAACTACGCGTAAATACTCGTGTACATCCGATTTATCGATCATTAGTATCATTATAAACGTCTCAAAATAACCACTATACAGGTAATAATTACAATTTTAATCCATCGAGCTTACGACACCAATAATCACGCGTCGGTAACACGTGAAATAATAATAAAAATAATGAAACATTTGTATACGACGACGAGAATATACGCGACTCGAACATTCTGCCCGATAGCGCATGCGGCACCCGTTCGATTATACGTATTACAGATGCATGTAAAACGAGCCGACAACGAGTAAACGCTGACATTTGGCATGGACTCCGACCGTCCGCCGGTTAGAACAACACAAAGTCGACGGGATTACGGTCGGTTCAAGTAGCCCCGCACGGGCGTGATCGCGTTTTGTTGTATTATTATTTATTATACACGAAGAAACCATCGGCGGACAACGCAAGTAGCTAGGGAATTATCATATAGGAACGGCGATATTATACATTATTATCTATTGCGTTTTGCGCACCGGCAACAGTGTTGAATCACTAAAATTGAAAAAGATTATAAAAATTCGGCCAGCACAATCTAGAGAAATCTCGAGAACCGATACCGTAGTGTAGTTAAATAATAAATTATAACAACTCTATGTGTACATTAGCAGTACACGAGTATCATAAGTAGAATAGCAAATATATGATAAAGTCGAATTTTATGAACCACGATGTTTATACATTAGACATTAACATGCTAATGTATGTATGTTTTCTAAACGCTTTAATGAATGTCTAGCAATTATTATGAGTACTATGAACGCTCATAATTAAAAAATGTAATGATATCCACATTTAATTTATATAATAATAAATGCTCGTAGAAAAAGTTATACTTAAATCATGGATCAATCGATTTCATTATACAACATCTAGGATGATATTTTTTTCGACAGTTGTGAAAAATAATTTCCAACGAAGCTGATCATAATTTAACTTAAAAAAATACAATAGCCAAAGTATTATATATGCAACCAAAATAAACTGGAAGGTCGCCTAGTAGGCCAAATTTTACAGTTTATCTAGTTTGTCATATGCATTGGAAATTAATGAGTATTTTACTGCCAAAATCTCAATATCGTCGTATTCATCGTATTTTTCTTCTTATTTTTCTTCATAGACACATAAATATAAATTCACAATGTTTGTTTCTTTCACATGTCGAAGATATAAACGTTTGTAATGGTATACATGTATAATATATATATATATGTATGTATGTGTGTGTATGTGTGTGTGGTGTATGGATTATAGACATATACCAGGCGCCACGTTAACGACACAAAACCATATTAAGTATTTTTTTTCACATCATCTTCGTTTCAATGATCAACCATTGTCAAGTGTTTTCCTTGTGGTAATTACCGTTCGAGTCACACGGCGTGTTCATCGGGCCGACTAGGAAGAATGGCGTCATAGACGATAACATACGAAGTCCAGTGATTCTGTCGGCTGTCAATACTCATGATATTCTGCCACTTGGCGGTAATACGAGAAACGAAAACCGAATCCATGCCAAGACTGGTGATATTTTAATAAGTAATGATCTTATGAAACCTAACGAAACCACAGTATCAAATAACTGGCAATTTTATGTGATTCGAGTGGAAATATAATGGTAGAGGTATGGAGAAGGAGAAAAAAATCAATCTGTAGTGACATAGTGCGCACGCGCGCGTGCTCACACACAGACACACAACACACACATACGAGTACACATATGTCTGAGCATTACAGCAGTGGTCCGTCAGCAGCTAGTCTACTACAGTTCTATATGTTTCATCCCAAGAAGTCGTTGATGGTAACTGCATCACGAGTGAGACTAGAATCTAACACACACTTTGTACGTTAAAAAATATTGCACGTAGAAAACGATTACTGTTCACAAAGTCTCGTGAATAAAACCAGTTCAGAATCCTTTGTGACGACCAACCATAATGAAAAAATAAAAATAATATCGTCTGGGAGAAAAAATAAAGGGGGAAAACGATTTTCTCTAAATCTTCAACCGACTACGGCGCTGAAAGATATGCGCCAACGACGTTTTAATTGTAATAATGGGTACATAGGTAGTGCGATAACGTCTTTATTACATTAAAAATATGTCGAGTAGCCGGACAAAACCCGAGGTGAAGTGTTTGAACAACTATAATGAGTAACAATAAAGATTAGAAATGAGCGAGGGAAAAATAACATCATTGCTGTACTTACCAACTTCTTATTTTTTATAAAAATATTTCCAGTTAGTCGAGTTATTAAACTTTAAATATAAATCAGGTTTGGAAATTAATTCAAATATATAGATATATAAGTAGATACGTTGTTTTGAAAATATAGATAAGGTACCCATCATTTTTTTAAACATTTCTTTTACACAATTTACACAATATTTATCCATCAACAACTTTTTACATTCATTTATACAGCGTTTTTAACAAGCAAATACATTTATGATTCAAAATTCGGTTTCAAATACGATGACATCATGTATATATAGCTATTGGATAGTATGTATATGTGGAAATCAAAATATATCGTTACAGGTTTCTTGAATGTTCATAATAATATGTTTATGAAAACTTGGACGTAACCAAATGACAGTTAAGTAATTATTTAAATACAAATCGTTCAAATAAAAGATATTATTTTCGACGAATCGTCAGAATATTGTCTTCAACTGTAGGTAACTATTAAATCAAGGAGAATTTATTTCATTCCCTTTTTGCCATAACGTGGATACATATTTTTGAATAATTCAAAATTTTATAATTTGTTTGTCAATAAATGAAGGGGTGAGCACTAAGCATAAAAGGGTCATCACTAGTTAGTTCCCACAAAGCCCCTTGTTTGAAAATAGAAATTATTCGTCAACATTCGTTCGTTGTAAAAAAAATATTAATAATACATTTTATTATTTAAAATCAGCTTAATTTCATAAGACAAATGTGGGGGGGGGACTAAAAATTGCATATAAATAAAAAAAAACATAAAAGTTTTATTTATAAACGCGGCTGTGCCGCTGGACCAGAGAACCTCGACTAGCATCGTTCGGCTTGAGTTTAAAAATAAATTTCAACCGTAATATTAAATATCAGCGGTTCAGGAATATTGCGGGACAGCTGTAAATTATAAATAATCATTTCCTCTTGTGTATTTTCCTTGGCTAGGTGTATCGGCAAATATCGGCGGCTGCTGGTGCGTCCGGCGGGGCTGTGAGTAATTTTAAATTTAGCTTTAAAGTGATCACCTTGTACAGTTTTTTATGGTATATACTTTAGATTAACATTGATATTACACATTATTGGTAATAAAATCTTGGTAAAAATTGACCCTCTGGAGTTCAGAAACCTCACATTTTAGTACCTAGCCCATTGTAAAAATAAACTTCCCATGAGTTCATCGATTATTTAATCAAATTTGTTTACCTAAGGTTATTTTTAAATAAAAAAAATTACAATAAATAGTAAAATTAACATTTAAATATTTCAAATGAATGAATTTCGCTTGGTGCAAATTATAAATTATTTTTATTATTCAGATAAATTGAAAAAACCAGTACCAACCAGGCCCGTGCACAGGATTTCAGAAGGGGGGTGTTTTGAAAAAAAAATGTATAACACAGATACATCGATAATTAGCAAATAGTATTATAATTTATAACATATTTACAATACTATAAAATACAAATTTTATTGTCATTATATTTTTTCGATAACGGCAACTATGATGAAAGTCGATAAACACCAAACGTGAAGACAACACTATATTAAATTATTATAGTATTGTACTATTATGCTATGCATTATTATTTATTACAAATAAGATTAGAAAATATTACATATAGGTGATAGATCAACAATGAAAAACACGATTTTTTCGACCATGGGGAGGGTTTGAACACCCCCCCCCCTTGCGCACGGGCCTGGTACCAACTAACTCAACAAAGCATTCGCGTAACAAAATAATAATAATAATGTAAATTATTTATATAACTATATACATAATATACCAAACACCTACCATATTTATAAATATTACTAAATAAATTTAGAATGAATAACAATTTATTGTGTAATTGTATTTGATGATATTTTGGCCGAGTTGTTAAATATTAGAATGACGGGTTTAAGAAAAGTAAAATTTAAACACGTCAAATTTGTTTTATTGCCTGTACACGGAAATTTTTAAATACACATCAAATAAATTGGTAATTATTTAAAATAAAATAATTTACAACATTGAATTCTATGTCTTAACGGAAGGAAAAATACTAGTGCAGACGTAGAAAATATATTTATCTTCGTCTATGTAACTAAACACTTAAGACCGATTTTCTAGAGGAAATTTTACGATAAAACTTTCTCGTTACAGCTTTAAATTTCCATTCCACTCAATTCTATCAAAGGAAAACTTTTGAAGCGAATCCTATCTTTTTTTCCTTCGTTACACGGAATCATTTAATATACGTAACAAGATTGTATATTATGTACACGTACATTTTGGTAAGCCACGTGTTCAATTGAAAAGGCCTGATGATTATAAAAGGTTGTGATATCGTTGAAATAAACGTGATGGTAAAAAAATGATAGGGTAAGGAAAACGAATTTGCTAGCGCTAAAAGGTCGAATGACGTTGCTAAAAGCTTTTACCAAAGATGTACTCGTATATACAAACTAAATTACATTTTCTTCATGAATGTTTACTCCATTTAAAATGTCACCACCGGAAAAACTGTATAATTTCCAGTATTAAATTTAAATAATATCGTTGCACTATTATATTTTACTGCTAAAACTTAAGTGCCTCTTGTTTTTAATTTAGTATCAGTATGTATACATGACCAGCCTCACCCATCTCTTCAAACGATACCATCTAAATTTCGTATAAAACTGACAATATACGAGTAGACCTTCTCAACAGAGATAAAACTAAAACATTATTGCAACACTGGTCTTATATTATATGCTATATGCATATAGGATATAAATAGTATTCTATCCACGAATTGGACCTTTCAATGATGTATGCATATCCAGTAGCTACAGAAACAGTATTTTCTCTCTTTAGAGAGTTTATTCAAATTGCTTGTCATATCAAGTGTCCTTACTGATGTTTCATCCCAATGGTCTAAAGAAAAGCGTAAAAAATAACTTAAGCTTTTATTTGAAATTAAATGTGATTTATGATAGATAGTCTCGTTAACATATGCAAACAATATTTTTTTCCAATATAAAAATCAATTATACGTCATATAACTATAGTACTAGTAGGCCATTAGTTGTACATAATACTCAAGATGAACAACTTATGAGATCTATAGAAGTCATCAACTCACTTGTGTTTATCTCTAGTGAAAATATATTAAATAAATAATTGTCAAAATTAATTGTAGTGGAATTAAAAAGAAGATACAAATTGTTATAGCTAAATTCTTGTAAGTTATAAATAACATTTTTTCGTAAAAATGTAAGGAAAATATCATTTTAACATATTAATTATAAAGGACTTATCGCAATAACTACATGATATATAAAACACATCCGAATACAATCTAAGAATATCGATATATTGTTATGATTAATCATCCGAGTCCTAGTCTCACACGCCTTCACATACGCCCACACATACACATTATATACATTATACATGCATATTTTAATAATATAATCATATAATCAAACACCGAAATAATTTTTTTTTAGTTTTTTAATTCTATCATTATGCCTAAAAAGTATTGAAGAAACGATAATGATCATCAAAATTATTTTCCTAGTAGGTACCTGATAAGATTTGTACTTTAGGAATTTCATGTATTTATGTATAACTTTATATTTTAAACGACCCACGGACATAGCCGAGTAATTTTGTTAAAAATAAATGATCTTCTGGTATACATATATTGAGATTCTCCAGAACCACATATACTCATTTATACATTTATAATGAACAAAATGTAGAACCTTCAATACACTTAAATATTTGGAAGGTAATTTAATTTTCATTCAATCCTATTTTCATTGGTAATTATGTTGATAGGTAAGTCAGAAATTTCCTTGAAATATATATAAAATAAAATAATAAAATAAAATATGGTCCGTAAAAATAAAATCACAATAAACTGTTCATTTAACTTTCAACAATAAGAATAAGATCCAAATTAGCATATAAGAAATATAATTTAAATATTAAACGACAAAATTTTAATTTTATTTAGGCATAAATGTATATAACCCGAAAACGTGGAATGTAAAAATGATAAAATAATTTCTACTAGCCAGGGGGTCCAGGTTATAATAATAATAAATAATAAGTGATGTCCGTGACCCCTTATAACTTACAAGTGTTAGTAGAACAAATTAAAACATAGTACCTATGTGATGTGCCATTAGAGTGAAGCACGTAACACTATATAGGTTCTATTGTTTTTTTTTATTTAACGACTCGTGTAGAAAATTAGGGAATGCCGTTCCCGCTAAGAAGACATTAATCCTGAACGTCATACTACCGAAAATAAGCGAAAAATATAACTTAAAGAAATAAGCTACAAGAAGTGATCTAAATTATGTATATTTCAAAATAGGTATAAATTATATGCCCTTAGGTTTAAGAAAATATAAGATATGAGTGTAAATTATCGTAAATGTATATGTAGGTACATAATACACATTTGACGTGAACTCACACACACACCAAGGATAATCAATGTAAATATCTTAAAAATGGATTACTTTAATGATCATGTAAGTTTTAAACCAAAAATAGAAAAATAAATTTACATGTGTTTAACGCAAGCATTTTGTTGGTACTGAACAAACAATTTATGAAAACCAATGTGAAAAGTATATCAATTACAATTGTTTAAACACTTTTCTAAGCCTCAAAAATTTAAATATTTTACTAAATGCTTATGTTAGGTTTATACGTGTCCAAAATTAAATCATGGAATTTATTTAATATTATATCATTTGATATTATCAATTTAATAATTATTATCTACCAAACAAATGTGTAGTTATAAGAACAAAAAAAGTAATTTTTTTCACCAGATAATTTTTATAATCTTTCATTGGATGGAAGTTTTTACAACATTTTTCAATTAATAAATGTTTAAATTATGGTAATATTTATTAAAATTAGGTACTGATATAATTATTTTAAATAATTTTGTTATTTCTGATGTAACTTAATTATTTACATTGAGAATAATATTTGTTACTATAATTGAGAATTTTTTTTTTTATTATTAAAAATGTAATCTAGTGCTTAATAGTAGATAAAATATTAACTTCGCAAATAATAACCCGCAGTGAATGGAAAAAACCACAGAGTACGTTTTTAACGGGACATACTATTTCTGAAAAAAAAAACAATAAATGTACAATATGCGCACATATCCTCCCTGAAAATGCTTATTCGGTCGAAACCCTTCAACATCGGACAGCTGCCATGTGAAAAATCTCTCCCCATTGCGTGTTATTAAAAAGTGTGGTAGTACGTCATATCTCGTATTTTATTTTTTCATTTTACATAAGCATTTTTTTTTTGTTCACTACACGAAAACACTATTCCGATATGAACATGAGATAAAAACAATGTGTGTTTTTTTTTTTGTATGAGTACACTAACTGACAATAGCTACTAATGAATTACACGTAAAGTAAAAATGTACGTAAGGGTTCATTAATCGCATTTGATGTATTTTTAAGTAATGTAATTGAGAATCAATTGGTCATTGTAAGTATCAAATAGTAGACAAATTTAACTGTTAAAAATTAATCATTGTTTTAATTTTTTTTAATTTACCGTACAAATTATGAGTTCTGAGAAGCCAAAGGGACGTTAGACAATCGATAATGGAATGAGCGGGGGAAAAAAGAAAAGAGTTAATGCTATAGAAATAAATAGGATATAGATATATAATATTTAATAAATATTAATTATGTAAAAACCAATATTATTGCTGTAAAAAGTATCTATTAGCAAATATATTGAACTATGGTTAACTATACTAACATAGAAATATTTCTTTTATGGGAAGCATAACTAAGATTAAATAATATACTATGTATTCCAAACATAAAAATAGTAAAATTCGATAGGTTATAGCCTTATAGGTAACTATCATACCTACATTAGATACATTTTTAAAAAATAATTAAATAGGTATACAGTTTGATAATTTTAACTTAAAATAGATCAAATGAAAAAATATGGATATTTTCGTAATAAATTAGAAACTATGGAATTAGGTACTTACACAAAAATGTAGCAGGTTTTGAAATTATTTAATAAAATATAATGTGCTATAATATATTGTCGAGTAAATTCATAAATTGTATTTTCCAATAAGATAAAAAAATGTTTAATAATGTACATAAATTATTTGTTTTAGTACAAGGCTTTGGTAGTAGAGAATTAAGTTATCTAATGTAAATGCTCATTTTATTGCCCCACATTATAAGAAATATTATATACATATTCCTTTTGTCCTCCTAATATGTCCCCAATACAATTAAATATTGTTTGAACGCATAATAAGAATTTGTCATTATATCGAGTAAATACGAATTACATAAAATATTGTACATAGAGTTTAAATATGGAATTTTTTTTTTTTATCAAGAGTTTTGATTGAAAGTCTGCCAATTTTAAACACAAAAATTAAAATTCTTATACTCGAAATATATCAGCATAAAAATCTTATTTAAAATAAGTTGACCGAATAAAACATTTTCATGCTCCCCCAAAATATAATACACAAAAAATTGCGTATGAGAATTTTGGTCATTAAAAATAAGCATATTATACGTTATTACTAGGCCAGCTCACAATCAAAAAAACTTGGCTCAAAATATATTTTGGTTTAAGACAGATATATTTTGTTGGCAAAGCCAAGACAATTGCAACAACTCAATAAACGCATAACCATACATTTTTATTAATACAATTTAAATTATAAAAATAACGTTCTCCATGAAATAATTTTAAGGGGAGGATAGGGTGGATTATGAATTCGGGAGAATTTCCGCGAAACATAGATTTATAGGATAAGGACAAGAGTTTTTGTTCACCTTTTTTTTAATTGCTAAAAAACGATTATTATTTATTATTAATAACTGGCTTAAAATTATTGTTCAATTGTTCGCATTTATTTTTTAAAAACCGTTTCATATTTTTTAATTTCATCTCTGAAATAATAATCTTATTGTATCAACAACTATATAATGTTATATAATTTATAGTGACAATAAACATAGCTTTTAACGCACGTAAAATATATTATCGTATTTTCGCAAGACAATTATTGCCGAAAATCAAAAAACAACTTTTTTTCAAGTACACAAGATGACACATTAAAAAAAACACGTCGAACGTGTTCTAAAGTGGTCAAAAAATAATGGTAATAAAATAATATATTTTCGCCGAGGTGTGTTTGTATATTCGTACTCACCGATTTCGTCGAATGATCACATCACTGACCGATTTCAGTAGAACCCGTCTGCATCTCGTGCTCGCGCGTGTTGTCGTTGACGGAACGGTAATTGTAATAATGGGACCACGGAGAACATGAACAAAATGAGAAACAGAAGGTGTTATCGTACGATAACGATCTTGGAGACGAGATAAAAATGTTTTACAAAAAAAATATAAAACCGTGGAAAAAACGAACACAAAAAAAAATATTACGAAAACGGTGCGAGTAAAAAAAAAAATAATAAAAAAAATCGTCGGTTTACCGGAGTTGCGAGAAATGCGAGAGTCGTTAAGGTCGCGCGGAGGAATAAATGTGTACAACGGTGTGATTGTACCGCCGGGGTGGTTAGCAAAAACGGTATACTGAGAGAACTCGGCGCGCGTGAACGTTGTCCGTGGTGAGCAGCAGGCGTACGAGTGACGACCGGCGAGCGTCCGCGTCCAGTCGCCGGCACGGTTCCGCTCGACTGTGGCGCGCGCACGGTGCGATACCTGTGCGCGCGTGCGCGCGCGCGACCAAGAGCCCCGCCGTCGGGTCACGGCGGAGCGCTCCGAGCGGAATCCGGTGCCGCCGACGACGACGACCGTGGCAGACGAGAGCGGACGGACGCCGCGCCGCCGTGTCGCGAGCCCGATTGCGCGTCTCCGGCGGGGCACGGTCGGCCGTTCAGCGTCGGTCGGCCGCGGTCGGTCCGCGTCGGCCGTTCGCCGACGTCGCGCACCGGGCACACATCAATACACACCCGCGGCCACGTGCGACCACACCCTTCACTCCCGCAACCCTTTTTTTCCATACCCCGCACCCTCATTTATGTCCCTCCGACGCCGCGGCCGCTCACGTCTTCCTAGCTCAACGCCTATCACCCCCAACCTCGACTACCTACCCCGATATCACGATCGTGGGGTCAAAAGGGTGGGTTAGATACGTGTGTATATATGTTTTTATTAAGATTCTCGG
Source organism: Periphyllus acericola (assembly GCA_949715065.1). NCBI lineage: Eukaryota > Metazoa > Arthropoda > Insecta > Hemiptera > Aphididae > Periphyllus > Periphyllus acericola. The sequence continues at coordinate 36,501,788 of OX454266.1, forward strand.
AGAGCGCAACAGACTCTCCGCGACCTGCACCGCTGCCGGACCACCACATGACTTTCCGGAGGATTACTCCCCCGTCGCCGTCTTTAGCCCGCGTGTACGCACATCAAAGCGTATACGGTATATAATACCTGTTTACAATAATAACGCATCGCGGTCCTACGTACTCGATAACATTATAATATCATTATTTGTATATTATTTGTGCTAAACGTACAGTATTGTAGATTTTCAAGGAGCATAAAAAAAAAACTATTTTTTGCACGTTTTTATACGAAGAACAATACAATAATTGTTCCCTCCCCTCCTGAAACAATCATTAGTTGTGACCGTTGTAATAGTAACGTATGACGTTTTTACGACAAACTGATACATGCGTGCCAATCGAGATCTCATATCACGGCTCTAACACAATTATTTCGTTAGGTCTAGATACTTTTTATCAACCGATACAACACGGTGTCCGAGCTGGATAGCGTACAATATAGGCGATAAAATTTTTTCGATAACCATCATTAATCGATTGCGGTTTATGCGTCATATACTATATTAATATGTTGTATGTGAGTAGTTAATTTAGCCTTTTAGTATTACCAGCTATAGTTATCGTGATATCAGCGAATATTGTGTTTTTTAAACGTTATCGTGCTATTAATACTGTGGGGAACAGAAAATTCTAAGGACACATAAAACTAAATATAAATTACATCCGTTCATCTATATACGATAGTGTAATTAACATAGGTTTCATTGTGATACCCGCTCTTCAACGTGACCACGCTACTACAACTCAGCAGTTGCTATTATTATTTGCTCGACACTGAATGAATAAATATTATATATTGTATCTACTTTAAAATCCACGAGGTTATTCCTCGGCTGTTGGGCGTGATTCGAAAAATATATTACCTAGTGGTGGTAGTTGGTCCGTATATAATATTAAAAAGGGGGAATATTTTATTCGATTGAGTCATAGCTAACGGTTTTTTAAATCAAAGTATTTCTTATAATAGATGTTACTCATTTTATTCAATTGTGATCTATATTTATGGTATGATTTTATTTATAATTTTTAAGTTTTTTTTATTAAATAAGAAACTATGCATAAGTTTTGTAAATTAAGTAGGTTTGATATGCGGTAAATAATATATACGATAACCGTGAGTTGTTATTTGAATTGAGAGGTGATATGATTTAGAAATGCTAATAGATTTTTAATAGTTTATATGTGTTTTATTTCTAAATTATACGTATACGTGTGATATGTACATAAACAATGCATTTGTTGCTATTGTGTACATGACCGGAAGAAAATTGAATGTTAGTTGAAAAAAGTACCAAAGTGCATTGAGAATAGGATTGTCTACTTGTTGATTTTACTCACTTACCTTGGATCGAACTATGCATAATGTCCACTCCAATCTTTCGTTTGGTAATAATTAATTATAACTAAAGTTATTTTGATTTCTGACACATTTTATAGTTATGATTATGATGTATTTTGTTTAATTTGTGTATTTTATATCAATTTAGTATACTATTTGATATCGATGTTGATAGCTAGAATAACACAGGATTTATCGTTTGGGAAAATTGTGTTCCTCCTCCGCAACCAACTACAATAATACTTACTATGTGAGTTATTCTACGTGAAATGTTCGGCTTAAGCTAACTATGGCCTAAGCTATTGGTCCTTGCCAGCGTCTACGTCTTTTCGATTTATCCTTACTGTTTTTACGGTCGATAAATACTTATATACTCATTTTCGTTAACAGAAACGTTGTAACCATATGAAACGTCCCAAGATCCAGAATGAATATTTGAACATTTTATATTCGACTGCATCAAGCGAAGTAGATCGTTCAGGATCAGACGTCTTACTTCATATTAACGATTGTGGTTTTAAAAGTGGAATAATCATTATCATAATTATTATTAGTTATTCATGTTCAAGAATACATTTTTTTTTCTCGGTAATTATTTTATATCAGTATTGATTATTCCTTCTAAACCCTGTATGTATTCTTTTGACATAAATTAGATCCTTTTCAAATGAATATCTCACACTCCACAGATGAGTGTTTAATAGGTAAATATAATATTTTCTGGTTTTAAATATGACATACATCTGATAAATTGTTAACTTTAACTGTACGTACATAATGTTTTAATAATATGTCATTTGAGAATATATGATGAAAAGATTTTAATATTTAATATATATAAAAATATCTGTTTTGATTGTAAACAAAAAGATTCTTACGAATTCGATATCATTCGTTTTATATTTATATTTAATATATTATTTAAATTAAGAGTGCATAAAATTACGTAGGTAATTGAATGATTAAAGAATCGAACAATATAAAATATTCTATAAAAATATATTAAATTTAAATCTAAAATATATGAACATGTATTTACATTTTGCATGTATGCATAAAATATATAGTAAATAAATAAATAATATAAATAGTATGTATATATAAATATAAGCTTTAAATATAGCTGTAGAATCGGTTTAATGTACGTACTACATCATTATTTTGTTATTATTGTTCTATAATAATTTTAAATAAAATACATTCCTTGTTTCATACGGAATCTAAAAGATTAAACACTATAATATATATTCGTAGACAACAAAATAGGTTAAAAATTATAATTATTTGAGTGATAAATATTAGAATAACTGAAACTAGTTACACAGAGAATTACTATAACTCATACTATTAATAAATACGATGATAAAATATTACATATATTATTATAATATATGTATGAAAACACATCACGATCCCACAACTGGTAAGTAGGTTTATTCAAACGTTTTGTCCTTCAATATTTTATACGACTATTTAATAATCATTAGTAGAAGTATATTATTAGACGTAATAGATAATGTTATACTCCTTTTATTTATTTAAAAAATAAATGAAAATAATATTTTGTTATTTATGAACTTTTATAGTGACGTATGAATTTTTACTATTCTCTTGGAACGTATTACATAATATGTCACGTAAAATAGAATAATGGAAAATTTAAATTTATCAGTCTCTTCAAAAAGTTTTGTTAGTATAAATTAATCTCCTTAGATGGAACTATTTCGCGAAAAATACATTGTACTTACGAACATTATTATCTACGAGCAGCACTACATTCCCTAGTGATATATTACTATAACCATTATATTATTTCATTACGATAATTTGGTTATAACTTACAACACTTTTTATTTTTATGGGATCCATAACAAATAAGTTACTAATTATTAAACTTGCTTTAATTTACTGTAGGTTTTATCGTATAAATCAAATCAAGAGTACTTATATTAATTATAATAATATGCAAGGGAAAATTGTTTGAAAGTTGGTTTTTCTAAAACCCAATCTCATCACAATATAAATAGAATAGAGAAAACGTAATAGGTAGTTCGTAACATTTATTAATGTTATCCTCTTACACCGTGCATCCACTTTATTTGATTGAATATCATGGTACAATATAACGGTTCAGTTTCGTGCTATTTGTTAACCATACAAAACTATATCAGTTTTGTACCAAAAATAATAATTAAACATTTTGCGCACACATTAATGTACCATATTACGTTGTCATTGATTTCGGTTCACAATTTAAAGCGAATTGTCTTCAATGTAATACCAAATTAATAATGATTATGATTGTATGTACACGTTCAATTTGTACGTACCAAGAAGCATGTTTGGAAAAAATTATTATTAAAATAATATTGGCGATGAGCTGTAGTCAAATAATAGTTTTAAAATTAAATGAACCTTAATCCTCATTATTACACTTGATATTCGTTAATATTTTAAGTTCTTCGACGAACTTGTAGAACTTTTTTTTATTCAAAATCATTATCGTGTTGTACGAAAATTACTGCTCACTTACGGCCTATCGATTTTTAAGAAAGCGCGAAAGTATGTAACCTTTAAGACGTCACTTTTACAGTAGTTAGTTCGTTAACTTTGTTCAAATGCAGCGGTAAATTTATTCATTTATCGTTTTAAAGTAACGTCAATAAGCTAAATTTAACTACAAGCTGTAAATTATCAGCTAAATTGCTTGGCACTCTGAACACACGAATCAGATACGCGGTCGGGATATTTATTTGGTACAGTGGTTTGGTTAGCAGTTCTAACATGAAAATATTTCCAAATTTCCACTACACCGTTGCTACACATATATTTTATCAATGAGATTTTCCTTTGCATTTCGAGAGAATTATGGTCTCATATATCAACGAGCAAATATTTGTTTATCAACATAAATAAACACTGTATAAAAAAGATTTGCACGAGGGATGAATGATAAAGAACGGTAAAAACAATAACTGCAGATTTATAGGAAAAGTATTCCGAATATAGAGGACGAATAATATGCATTTAGATCGATCGCACATGACGTAAAAAATATAAAGTTATTGAATATATTCTACATCGATCTTGTACTAAAAGCACTGTTGTATAAAGTTTACACCTGCCCAAATAAATTACTCGAAGAAAAGTCGGACACTGCTCACGTTTATCAAGCGGACATGTTTCTGTAGAATTTCTACCGTGGAAATATTAAAATTTAGATATCCAACTGCGTGAAGTGTTTATTAAATATTGTATATGCCGTATAAGTACGAATGGGGGAAATAAAATGAAATTGCGGGATGCCGGTTCCTGAATATTTGCATATGAGATATAGTTCAAATAAATTTATTTCGCGATCTTTAAAATAATGCGATTACCATCCAGCCGGTTCAACAATCCAGGACCACTTTTTTTTTAAATATGCATAAGTAGATGCTTATTAAAATAATCATTTTTTGTTTATCAATTATATTTTATGTTTCATTAAACTTCTGTGTTTAGTATTACTAAAGGCTAAATAAAAAAAAAAAAAACTTCTGTGTTCTGTCCTCATACATCTATTATCAGTTAGACTTTATCGTCTTTATCTATGAAGGGTTGTATAAACTTATATTTCTCTGTCAGTGTACTGAAAAAAAGCTTGTTGTATTTTTCAGTTATTGTTATTTTTTAAGTAAAACAATGTCAGTTATAATTTTAATTTTTATTACAAACAGATAAAATATAGCGTTTTAAATTTTAATTAAAAGAAAAAACACTAACAAATTATTTTGATTAGTAAGTACAAAGAAACCATTGAAAATCGATAAAACAAATTAATCAGTGAGATTTGGACGTGGACGCGCCAGTGAATGCGATAACTTGAAAGTTTGTTCCAGGATATTTTATATCCACAACCAATGATAGGAATGGACAAGCAATTATTTTATATTTTTATTTATAAATTGAAAAATAAGCATAACTCATCAAAGCGCTTTAGTTCGGTTATTATTAGAGTGTTTCGTCTAATACCATTTACATAATTTAAACGATTGAAGTTTAATTAAATTTGTATTTGTTCATTAGTCCAAGTAGTGAAACTGAAAAGTACCTAACTGAATTTATAATTTATGTTTAAATATGAACTAAAAATAGACAAGTAAATAAATAGAAAACAAAAGGCCATTTACCATCTACATTCTCAATGTTGTTAAACAAATTTCACGTCATAGTATATTATTCAATTAACAATTATTACTTACATTTGAAATCGGTGTATTATGTTCAATACTTTAATCTGAACGCTGTATACTACTGTATTTCTAAACCGTCATTAAGAAATTAACGCATTTACGACGAAATATCACAATTGCAATTAAATTTAATAGCTACAGTATTGAATGACGTATAGAAATGTATAGAAACGTATTGAATGAGTTTTGTATAAAATGTTTTCAAAACTTACCGATGTTATTATTTTAATAACAACTTTAATAGCGTTTAAGGTGCACGTTTTATTTTCAGTGCGTTTAATAGGATTTAAAAAGTATTAAATATTTCCCTTTTACCGAATGATCTATAGTATATATTTCGTCCGCCGGAAATGGAACGACAAGTCCGGATACGTGTATCCTCTTGGGAGTTGCTACATCCAAGTCTTCCTGACTTTACAACCATTTATTTCACTTGTCACCGAACTATTCGCTAAACTCTAATTAATGTTCACGTGTAACATGTTTTATTGTTCTTGATACGTTTATAATGCGATGTATATATAGTTTATATATATTTTATTGGTTTTACGGTAAAAAAATTTTAAAATAAAAACACCGCTGCAGGTTTACAGTGTTTAAATCATTGCGCGAGTGCTGTAAAATGAATATTGTTAACGATTACGATTGATTTTTAATTCTATGTATGATATGAAAGTATAAAATGCATTTATTTACACAAATTAAAATAACGTATAATTTTATCTATAGGTCTATTTATCTATTTGGTCATCATCTGTGTTGAACCACCGTGTCTATCGAATTATTACACCATTATTTCTACCCCTACAAAATACAGCGATGTATCATTGGATTAATTTTGAAAATTACTTTCTTAGTGGGTCCCTATATCATAAAACAAAACTACTGGCCAAATTGAATGCTCATAGCTTCAGGGTTACCGGGGAGATATGTTACTATTTTAGACGAGAGAAATTTCTGTGCAAAACAATTTTTGGTTGAAAAAAATTAATCGCACAATCGTCGTATGATCTAATGATATTTATTTTTATTTAACTTAACTAAATTAATTTACATTACACCTTCTTATACCTCAATTGGTTATTCTGAAAATCAACGTATTATACAAAATAAAACATTTCCTAGGTAACCAAAACGTTGAAAAATATTTACGTCCAGCTCAGATACAAAACTGTTTGGGCCCTTAAAATTCTTCCAGTGTTATGAGCTATACGATGATGAATCAGTCAGTCAGAACATGTTATTTATGTATATATATATATATAGATTATAAAACTAAAAAAATAATTAGATCACAGAGTATATGAGCCCAAGAAATAACGCACTGACGGTATAATATAATTAAAGCTAAGGTAAAAAGGCCACGAAGACTGCTAAAAGCACCGTGACACATCGCCGTCTGCTTATAATATAATACCTTATAACAGTATGACATTGTTATGTATTTTGTTGAGTATTTTTTATGTATATATTAACGTAATACTTGTATTATAGTTTAACAATAAACGGAAAGTTTATAAATATTATTTACAAAAGCTTGTAAAAAGACTGTTAATATTTAATTTGTGTTACATGATTTTAAAAATTGTATTTCTACAACCTCGCACAAAATCTATCGAAACAAATGACCGTTGATTGTTAAATATTTTGATAAACCTTATAAAAACATTGGTATTACGAAACTTTCTTATTGAAAACTAAAAATAATTCCAGAACTATACGAATATATACGTAAAAAATTATAAATAATTCGGTTAGCTATGGATTTATGATTTAGTTACATCAAATAAATATTTTTCATTGTCCTATTTACGGACAAAGCGTAATACACAGGGATTTTTTTTTTCTATCGATTCATCAATAAAAAAAATAAAATTTGATACGATAATATTCAACAGTTTTGTATAATGTAGGTACGTTTTTTGAAACTCAGGTGCCCGAGTAGTCTCGAGTGGTGTTTTTTACCGGTATGCAAATAAACAGATGGCTATTGTCGTATACACTTTGTACTTAATTAAACTGTGCGATTATACCAACATATGTATGAGATTTTATTTTTTATTGTGCATTATGCAGTCTATGCATTTTAATTTGACTAACAATGATTTTTTGTGGCAATTCTTGAAGCGTGTATGAGCACCCACTGCAAAGCATATTACAAGAATATGTCTTTCATGTATAGTTATGCATTTTGTATACCTAGTAATTTTGATCGCGTATTTTTGGTACACGGAACACGCAGTGAAACAATACATATTAAACTATGTTTTTAAATCGATCCAAAAGCAAATGTGACATAACTATTTTATCAATAATTTTTATTTATTTATTATTGGTTGAAAATTTGAGTATTAAAAATTATTCAAATAAAAAATCAACTTAACATTAGTTATTACTACGTTGAGAAGTGTAGTAAATGCTCCAAATCATCAATCGTGTATTCGTGTATAAACAGTAAATATGCTACTGATGGAAAATACGTCTTGATAGAATACGGTGCCCAGTACTGTAGGTAATTTGACAGATAAATCATTGTTTTGAAGGCAAATTTTCCATGCCGGTATCTAGTAAACTTATTAAATATAATTGACTTGTCCAAAAACCATTCTTACAAACAATAAAAGTTGATATTTTTCAAACAAACTCTTGGTTTAACGTAGGGTTTTCATAATTTGAATACATTTCAAACGGAATTAAAAGCTGAGAGATTGGTAAAGTGTATTGAGGGGTTTTTAAAGTTCTAGGCGAAGACGAACTTTATGATTATAAAACCGTTTACCAAATCAAGCGTATATTTTTATTAATATTTGAACCAATCTCTGGACACACATTAGAACAGAAAAATAAGTTCATTACTTCATCAATGTTGGTTTAATGAGTATTTATGTTTTCTTTTTGGCAAATAACAATATTTTTTTTAATGCTAATTTATATAATTCATAATGATTTTAGTTTATAGAGGATTCACGAGGTGGCCGGATGAATGAATACGCATAGTATACGAATTGTATCTCTCACGCGTTGAACGCTGAACATAAAAAACGTAACAATTGTAAAACAATGAAGCGAAACGAAAAATATTATAATATAATTATGAAAAAAATAAAGTTAAATTCGTAGACGAAAGTCTACGATTAATATTTAATTATCGACAAATTAATGTTTCGACAATTTTATTGAAGAAAATGTAATTTTTTGAATAGGTCGTCACGTTACGTAGTAAATAATTATAAATTAAAACTACAAGTACCCATATGAGTGTCTATTGTGCCAGATACTTTTTCACCACTACACACGATGTATATTATACATGTGCCGGCACCGACCAATTAAAACTGCTATCGTTTGCCGACCGCACGTACACGATGAAATGCAGCAAACTCTACCCGTCTCGTATTACAGTGCTATTGTTACGGTGAAGTGACTAGGATTTAAAAATTACACACTTTTATCATTATCAAACTCGGCCCGGGACACGCGTGAGGACGGTCAGACCGTATGTTTTCGAATGTAATTACGGTTGTTTATTTATTTTTTAAAAACTTTTCAAGTGTCTATGTAAAAATAAACGGAGGAAAAAAAAATTGCCGAACAAAATACCCGACACGCCCATGGCGCTATAACAATGCACCGCGCGCAACGATCGATACTTCAATGGTACGTCAACAGCGATACGCGGTGCAAAACGAACATTCCATTTTTACAATAATTATTCACGTATGGTCGTAAAGCGAGAACTACGGATCACTCCGCTCTGTACGTATTTTAATCATGACGTGTGTGATCCGATTAAAACAAACCCTGGCTGCAACAACATCGTACGGTTCCGGGAAACACCTGATTCAATTGTTATTATTTACGATCACAGCCACCGATATTGCACGAAAACCATGGTGCGTTCATTGATTACCGCGAACAGAAGTGCAACGCGATGCTAAAACGTCAACTTTTGATTTACGCACCGCGGATAATGTTCAAACGAAATCCGCTGCGCGCTAACAGGGATTTCGCATATGCACCGGTCGAGTATCCTGTTCATCGGAGACATCATTTGATCGAGAAGTACTGGTAACGCTATCAGATACACATGCATCGACCCCGTACAGTTTGTTCGTGTCATCAGCCCTTTTACCTGTAACTTAACGCGCGCATCAAATTTGTCAACGATCCTTTTATCGGTAATGATCTCTTTTCGTAGGTTCCCGTTGAAACTATTGATTTTCTCCATTCCACTAAACGCGTCAACAAATGACTGTGCTGTATGGTTAAACAACGAAAAGCGTGAATATACAATTACGTTTGAAATTAAGTTTCAACAACAAGGGTCGCAACTTAATGGTCATACAATAAATCTCGAATTATAAGCTGGTTGTATTTAAGTGTATTTTCATCTTGTTTGAATACGCACTGTACTAGCGTTTAGGTAAGTATGTCGTATTATATCTGCAGCATCACTGTATGAGGTTGTCCTATAAGATATTTTAAAAATGGTCTATATCAACCGTTTAAACTCTCCAAAATCCTTAAATTTGGTGGATGTAGTAAAAAAAAGAAAAGCTCATACATCACCTGCAGTAGTATTTGATTTCGAATAAAATATATATGATCTCTTATCAAGCCATTTCGTATTATGTTGTCTTATAAATATTCTCTTTTTAGTGACCATTTTTTGACTTGAAGTTTCTTTTAGAAAGGAAAATTATTACTTTTTGTACTGAATTTATTAATCATTAAATCGATATTCGATTCCTAGTATTTAACTTAAAAGAGAAACTTATGATATTAAAAATATTTTCAAAATAAGAATCAGACCACCACATCAAGATGAATTTTCCTCAGGTTTATAGTTCTTTCAGTTTCAGTACTCGGAATGAGTCAATATATGCCCGAGTGCTTGTTCGGAGAAACGTACTTACTAAAATGTATCATTTCTGATGGACATTTAATAACTAAATAAATTAAGACATAAACCTACATAAAAACTGTACCTATATCATGTAAAATTTGAAAAGTGATATTTTATTTCAACTGGAAACAAATATGTAGTATTAATTATAGATTAGATAATAAAACAAACAGTAAACTATTCTATATCAAACAATTTTTTTTACTTAGGATTCTCAGTTTCTACAAGGCGTTATATATAGGCAATATATCAACTTGTGCGTGTATAAACTTAATATATAATTAATTACGGCTAAATAATATGAATGATATTCGCACTTACAGGACATTGCGTATCATATATATTTAAAAATATAATTCAGATTTATAATATGTTCAATATTTTCAGGGTCGATTGTATCATTGTTTTGTAATTTTATTTAAATTTTCAACATATTGAAGATACTTATCAAGAAAAAGGACAAAGTACTAGTAGGAGTGAAATAGAGGTAATTAGAAACTGAGTGATCAAGGCATGTTTTGAAGATGATGTAGTGGGTGAGGTTGATAAGTTTAAGTACTCGTGGGAATAGTGTTTTTATTGGAAAGTCGTGAACTATGGGATTAAGTGCGGATAGATGAGGAGTATACATGGTACGTGGTCACAGGATACCGATGAGAATGTAATATAGATAACTATATAGATTTAAAAGAACACTAGTGAGGCTTACAGCGTTAGGCAAGAGAACGTATGATGCAACGTGTATGATAATGTACCATCGGGTTTTCAGCCGTAAACGAGCCGATCCCCATCACTTGCGGGTAAGCGGTACGTCGAAGTTTTGATCGTTTTCAGAGGGGTGCCGTATAATTTGAACCGTGACAACTGCCGTGCGTCCGCCGTGGACGTAACCGGTGTTTCGCGGCGGAGAGATTATCACCGCACAGCTGTTGTCGCGGAACTGCTCTGGTGGCTCGTAAACGGAATTAGTACGAATTCGCCGGGCGGCACGCGGCCAGCGGACACCGGCGACAATAATTATTTGGAAACCGCCGAATAATATATTATTGCTTAAAAGTTTGTTCCCGTAGCGGCGCGCGGCCAATAGCGGTGGCGCGGTAATAACGGTAATAGTAATTATGACGACATCCGCCACACCGTTGGTCCGGGGAAACACGTTTTGATTTATCGTCCTCGACGGTCGCGCGGACACGGTGTTTGAATCCGACTTCTTTGGAGGTCCAATTAAGAGATTACAGCGCGACCGTGTATGGTTTATGCGTACAGAAAACTTTATATACACGTATATAATCGCAAAACAGTCGTATATTATATTATTGTTGTTTCCAATTCGTCGGTGAAAACGTGACGTCTGTTTACGTTTGTGACGCAATGGTCTCGTCCGCGTCGATTGGTGAAAGAACGTCTCTGAATCGCTGTACAGCAACGGCCACGCTAATAATAACCACACACGCATGACGTGCCGACAAAAGCGTCGGTAAGCCAGAAACAATAATGTACGATAAGTAATAACCGCGAAAAGAATAAAACACTGCAGCAGTGCTCCCGCAGTCAGAAGCGGCGTGTACAAAGGAGGTGGGGGGGGGACGTGCGCGTCAGATTCCCTCGCACGGGCTTTTTTTGGAAATGTTAAAAATACAACTTGCTGTTGTTGATAGTCGTAAAAAATAAAGTATTCGATATTATCCTACAAGCTGAGCGATTCATTCTCAGAATTGCCGATAAAGACTTCTATGAAACGAGCGTTTACATAACTTCTATTCCAATATTCGTGTGTACTTATCATCATATCAAATTAGTTTATTAGTATAATAAAGTATATTTGCAATTACTCATCATACTAGCTATAGGCTCTCGGCGTAATGAATCGGTGTGCCTTACCTGTGTAGCCCGTACTCGCACATAAATATATAATATAGTACAATGTTGTAACGATATTTAACGAGATAAGCTATGAAAAAAGCACTTTTTTTGTCATCCTCGACGATTTTCAGGAAAAAACAATTGTCGCTTAGCTAAAAGCATTGTGCCCAACAAGTTTTGTAGCTTAACTTTCGGGGCGGGATAACACACTTCCCGGTTTCAGTCGCACCCGCTCGATCAAAATATTAGGTTGAAAAACGCTTGGTGCGCTATGTTAGTCAACCGTGGTGATTACAATAAAAACTAATTATTTATATGTGATTATTAGTGATATATTAGAGGACGGAAAAATTATAAACAAACTCAACCACGGTTTTGGTTACTGGATACCTAAACAGACCAAACGCTGGATCATGGCTTTTACTAAGCTCGCAAACGTTTTCATCACCGTTTAGCAAACGAATTTCTCCGTTATCAAACTCTTACCAATGTTACTCGAATTTCATCTACGTTCCTTGTGCTAAACATAGGAGTGGAAACAGGAGAACCTTTATTGTATCAGAAAGTGGCCACTTTTATCGATGCATACGAACAGCACCATTTTGTTGGTTTTTCGTCCAAAAATGGTTTTCCGCACCCCAGGCGGCGTAGTATACATTATTTATGTAGTCCGGGTCAACACGAACTGAATCGTACCCATATGACCCTGTTATAGTGCTCAATTTTAGTATTTTCGAAGGTTCAGAATGACAATATTGTATGGACGAAAGTCTATCACTAATAACGGGAACCAATCGGAAAGGGCTGCACAGTTGGGGCCACTCTCTGATACGTGACAACGTCAATTTTTGAAAGTCTAAAAGGACATGTAAAGCCGTCTCAGCTATTAATTTATTTTGAAATGTTACCGAACATGTCTACTCTTCCAACCCGTATCCGAAAGAAAGTTGAAGGAACTCGAGCTTCGTAAACCTTATATTCGTGACTCGTGAGTCTCTTACAAACGGCAATCTCGACTTCATAGGTGGGGATTCATATATTTCGTTGTTACCCAATGGTGTTCCGGTGTTAAGGCACATCATGATATTACAGAGACGTTTCGCGCTACGTCCTCAGAATTTTAGATAAACAACTACGAAGGCCATAATTTATGCTCGCAAAACGCTCCGGACCGTGTTGCCCGGCTGCAGTCCGGTATTAACCACTGTTCAAATACGTTTCTTCCAGCAACCCGCGTCATGTATACACGCTATGCTGTTATCGGATAATGTATTATACTCCGTCCAGTCGCCGTTAGCTTATGCGGTCTTGTGTGCGACTCACGAACGCGTTTTGCTGAAAAAGGAAATAATATTACTCGAAAACGCGTGACATCATAATTTCTTTCACAGCCGCGTTCCCGTCGTCCGGAGTGTCTTTACCTGCACAAACGAACGTCTAAACATTGAAGAACGATAGGAAAAAATACAAGGACCGTTCGTCCGACGTATCGATCGGACAAGGATAAACAATAGCGCCGATCAAAGGACCTCATAAGATACCACAAGAGTTGTACCTATACGGTTTATTTTTAGGAAAAGTTGGAAATTGTTTGAAAACAAAAAAACCCGCGTCGTATCCGCGAGTAAACACCATATGACAATATACGTGGACGCGTTCTACGGGAAAATCGTGGTCACTTAATGTATCCTCGTCGACGCTACTCGTTAATTGTTTAATTAATTGTACAACTGGGCGCGAGTATTTGCGTTGTACGTTTGACCCTGAGCTTCTCACGGTTTAACTCGTGAAGAACTGTTGCACGAGGTTAGACTGCACTGGTGCAGCACATCGGTTTAGAAGTTATCCAGTTAATGTCAGCTTTAGATGTCAACCGTTCGTGCGTATACACTCGCATTTCAGAAGTCTCGGTGTGTACCTTGTACATTCGGAGTACGAGTGGCACGTTATACACTTCAAAGAGATAATATGAATAACGCGAGATGGTCTGCGGTCCACGCGGACGAATCTCCGAATAATATTGTCACGTAGGGAGTGGGGATTACTTTTGAACGATATCGACGCAATGTCATAGCCGTAGTATGGATATACGATAACTGGAAGTTTTGGTCTGTCCGTCGAAAGTATCCATAAAGTCATCAATTATCTAATTCACTCTTCCCGCGTTCTGCAGTTGATTTTCAGCAACACAAAATCCGCTTAAAACCAACGGAATCCCGACTACACTCTGCAACTGCTCGCACGGCTACATCATACAACTGATACGACGTCCCTAACCATCTTCGACTCAAATGTCGTTCACATGTTTTACGCTAAACGTATCGTGTTCAGCACTCGTAGTCTGTTACACGCGTTACACTACACCAGTATTTTTCGAAAAAGATTCCACAAGGCAGTTATGATTGTTATTTCTACATCATATATTTTATATATATTACAATTTAGATTGAAATAAAATAACAAAATACAATTTTACGAACATAATAACGATGGAAGATAACGATAGAAAGTCTATAATGATCAACAAATACGTTTAGAAAATACTTCGAGAACTGTTCATTGTTTCTCGGTAAATGTATCAAGGATTCGACGATGATATTGATTATTATTTTAAAAGAGAGAAAAAGTAATATACGTAAGTACAAATGATAGGTACTAGGTATTATCCAGATTGGATTCAGAACGATTGTAAGGGAAAAAATGATAAGAAAAGGTGGGGAAGTTTAAGTATTTTTGGTCAGTGGTGTTGAAGAATAGTTCTTTTGAAGAGGGTGTATTGCTCAATGCAGAATGTAAAATATGAGTGTTTGACGTGAAAGAAAGCGCTAAGGGTATTTCACGATGAAGGGATCCCTGCAATTAGGTTGAAACGTTATAATATCGTAGAGTATATTGAATATAATATAGTCGTTAGCAGGTCAGTTAAGTTGTGACTTTATATGTGTCTATGGATTTTTGGAGAAAATAATGAGATATTGAGATTACAATTTTTCTTCAATGTTGGAGAGCAAATGAAAATAATAAGATGAATTATCTTTATGTAACGACATTAGAATCAGACATGAGTACATTAAACAAAAGAGTAAATGTAGAACATTCGACAAATTTGAGATGTGTAACACGTTTTATTTTAGAAACTTGGTACATGAGAAATTAGCAAATATCTATTGATTAACGGTTGAATAAAACAGACAAAACTCTTAGGTAGGGTGAGACTCCACGTTCGGGTGAGATACAGGGATGCATTTTTCAAATTTGAAACCTGTGTACCATTAGCATTGAAAAAACGATTATGTGAGTGAAGGAGGTCGGGTGGATCAGCTAATTTTTTAAAAAGTAAGAAAATCTAACCAAATTTTTAAAAAAGTATGTTGAACTTTTACTGTTCTAATTTAAAAAAAAAAAAAAATAATAATAAAAATATTTAAAAAATTATGAAATGTCTATAAAAACCTTTTATATGTACTCTGCAATTGTTTAGTCACTATAATTCATATTTATAGAAAAACATCCAAATAGCGTGTAATAAAAATGATTCGATATTAGTACCCAATTTCGTCAAAATTAAAATCTTTAACGCTTATACACTTTGTTTGCGACTTTCTATTTCAATATTAACATAAATCATTTTTTTTCTATTGATTACAAAGAAAATCTTGTTAAAAATCTTGTATCCGTAAAACATTAACATAAAATAATGCGTGACGATATTTACTAGACAGTAAACGTTGCTGGGTTTGATTCTCGATCTAGGTTTAATTTGCTTCCAGCTTGTATCTGTTTTTCTCAACTATTTGGAAAACTGTTGAGAAATTTAAAAATTGATACTTTCAAAGTACTAACTTGACAAAACTTCCTATCATAAATGTATCAGATATGTATATTTCGGAGCAATATTTCTGGTTAACCAAGCACACATCTTAATAAGACCAACAATACCTTCCTTGTTTCACTCAGATTCTGAAATTATGTAAACTAGTCATAATTTTCACACAACGATAGTTTATATACACAATTTAATGTAAATATCTAATTCCATTCAATCAAAACAGGATGCTGATTGCTGGATAGAAAATGGAAAACGTGTAAATCGAAATGTTAAAAAACGTGTCTTAGGGGACTTAACAATTTTGCGAAAAATGTTTTAATCATTTATTATACGAATATCATATTGAATTTAAACGTGATCGTCATTATATTTTCCAATGCATTTTTGAGTTAACCGTCAGGGCTAGTGTTTCTGTTCAAGTCGAAATAATAATGATGAGATAAAAAATAAGAAATATTGAATCTTTTTGGAATCAGTTGGAAATTAAAGTTCGTGATTCTATAAAAAGACAAAAATAATGAATTAGACAAAGACGAACAGTTTGAATATGTTATTAAAATTAAATAGTAATTCCATCGAATGGCGTATGGATAAATATTTAGTTTGTTCAACTATTTTCCACATGCATTTAATGGTTTTATGAATCGAGTAGCTAAAATACACGGTTTTTGATTAAACAACGAACAAATTGTACATGTTTTTGCTTTGTTTTTAAATTGAAAGTTGGTGACTTTATTAAACTTCAAACGTATAATGTTTTGAGTATTTCACAACAACTGAATGTCACTTAAAATGTTAATTAAATTACCAAAGCTAAATTTATACACGCATCAAAACCATACATTTTGTTACCATGGTGATATTTTTATAAATCTATAGTATGCAATTGAATATTATTTTCTGTTCCTAGTCTTAGTGATAATACAGCGGTTAAACATTTTCAACAAACGCAATGTTGTTAAAGACATAAAAAAACACGCAAAAGTATTAACTCTGTATTGAAAATGCAATTGATTCAATAATATTTATTTTATTTGTTATTAATAATAGACAATGGTTATGGTTATGGTATTATGCATCAAAATGGTATTAATTATTTCAGTAGAGCAAGAATCGTTGATAATCCAAACAGTATTTTACTATTTTTAACGGAGTAAGAATATGCGTTTTTCGTTACTTGGAAAACAATATGTATCATTTGTGTGAACAGCCATTTTACGTGGTATGTAAATTTAGACTTATAATATCAAAATCCGTTTCGCAGTTGAATTTAAACAAATATCTTTGTATTTATACGCACCCGGATAGAAAGTTTCTGGAAAAACATCTGCGACTCCTCCGAGACTTTTGTTACGCGTATACGGTTAAACTACCGAACGATTCTCGGATTTCGTTGGATCGCAGTTGAGCGAACGAAATACGTGTGAACCGATTATATAATAATTTATTATTTTGGTTCACCTGATGTTGGCAATAAATTATAAGATATGAAAAGTGTTTTAATAATAATATGAACAAAAAATAACCACTACTTGGTAAGTCACTGAAGAGCCGAATGTAATAGGTAGTTAGTATTATTTTTTTCACTCAAGTGGTAATGTTTGTCAAAGAATGAAATCGACGATCGACCACGGGAAGCGATTTTTTCAGCAAACGTTCGTGAAGTATTTATGGCGTACGCCGGACTCTAAAGCCTATTCCAAAAACCCGATTTAGCGAAATCTTTTGAATTTCTAACCACAAATAAAATTACTGCACACAAGTAATTAAGCGAAAAACCTCGTTTTGCTAAGAGTTTAAAATTATAAATATTCAAAATGATTTTATAAACAAAATTATGAAATGATCAAGTATTTTATTACGTATTTTACCGTGTGTGTTTTTATTTTAATTTTAATTTTAATACTATTGTGTCTGTCTACACGATTTAAACGATCGGGCAACTCCGATCATCACTGTCTGGGTGGTTTTAATACGAAATGGTTTCTAGTTGGTACGTCGAAGGCGTTATTTTTGTACATTTCTCAAAAGTTTACCAAATATATGAGAAAAATGGATCAAAAGTTGCAAAAAACGTACAGTCGAGATCGGGTATTGAACTCAGCATCGAGTAGTATTTTGTCACGCACTTTTCCATTAGACCATGTAGAGCAAAAATATTAACATTTTATAGACATTTTATAACTTTTCGAAATATTTTAATGAAAATGGTGCTATTTATAGGCACTGGACATTTTCCATTAAAATCTATTAAGGAATTTAGTCCTACTTCTATATCAAAGATTTTTAGAGACATGTACTGATCCATCCAACCTCTTTTACACAGAATCGTTTTTCGAAAGCAATAGCAAGTGGTAAATTGGATGTAAGTTTAAAGATCAAAATATACAGCAATACCCGTCCCTGTATCTCGACCGACCATGAAGTCTCATCCGTTTTCATTTCTGTTTTAAGCTGAATAAAAACACAAGGTACTACGTATCGTCCGGGTAAATAAATATATGAAAAAAAAAACACTCGACCATTATTTGAAATTTATTCATTTATTTATGAAAATAGGGAACATAGAGATAACCAAAAATATCAAAATTGCATTTCGATTTATTTTCTCTTCAACACCTGTCACATTTTAATAGTTTCGAACGATACGATCACGTGCAATATAATACCTACGTGTTTTCGAAATTCGGTAGAAATACCATTAGGGTTCATTTTTCGTTTGCACTCTGATGAATTGTAATGCATTACGTTTAATCGAATCAATATTATGTCGTATCCTTGCCGGGACGTCATACGAGTCTTGTGCCCGTGCACGCGGTTTATTTCGCAATCACCTAGTTATTTATTTTTTTTCACGTTACCCCGTGCAATACGTTCTAGAAATATTGACAACAAAGCAATTCATTTTTATGCATAATAATATTACAATAATATGTTATGTACGTTTCGAAATGGGGTAAAATGTCATTTATTCATGGCGGAATCCGTTAACTGGACAGCACGCATTCGTGTCATGTCGGAATTACTATGCAAAGTCACAAACGCTGCTTTGTCACACTTTTCAATGATCTCTTCACATCTAATCCAATGGTGTGCTTGACACGTCCAAATTTATTAAACCGGGCCACCATTTTTCTTAGCAATACCAATACATTGTCCGTACGAAACGCCAATATATAGCATTGCGATTTACATATATACGTAACGGTTGGTGGGCTACGTTTCGACTCATTTATCACGTAATTTTTTTTTTTCCTTTCATTATTTTCATAAAGTGCAGTTATTTATTGTAGCGCTACATATTTAAACCATTTTTCACCTCGATGATTTTTGAATTTAATACTTTAAAAGACTACCCTTATGTTTTATCTCGTGCTCCGTACCAATTTATTTCGCTGACAATGTTGATACGCAAACATATAGTATTGAACGGATGTATAGTTTATAATTTTTTTTTTATTTTTTTATTTTTTAAGAGATAATATACAATCAGTACAATATAGCACAATAAGTATATGTGAAAAGAGTAGAACATTATACATTCATTATACATGAATAGTCTTGATTAAGAAATCACCCTATGGTAACCCTATAAAATTGAAAAGATTGGAAGGTGGGAGTAAGAAGGCAGGAAATTTATTAAGCAGTAGGTAAGGTACACATTTTTTTTATTTATTTATTTTTTTTTTAATTTTTTTTTTTTAATTTAAGAGGTCTCTACACCATCTTATTTTTAGCCTCCTGCGAGGGTTTTCCGGGAGCGTTAAGGAATTTAGGCTTTGAATCAGTGGATTTTTGTGATTGTTTAGGCGTGAGAAGAATCGTTTGTAAAAGATTATAGATTCTTCTTCTATAGATTTCATACGTAGGTCGTTATGAAGGGTAAGATGTGTAGGGTTGGGCATTTGTGATTTTTCTTAGTGTTATATTTTGATAGGCTTGAATTTTGTTTAGGTTCGTTTTTTGGGCTGTACCCCAAAACTGAAGTCTGTATGACCAAATTGGCTTTATCAGTGATTTGTATATTAATAATTTAGTTTTTAAACTAGAAAATTTATTATTTGTAATTAAATTTTTAAGTGAGCGGGAGCGAGAGTTTAAAATTAATCTTTTTGATTTGATATGTTGGTTCCAAGTTTATAATTTATGAAGAACTTTAAGCTTAGAAAAACAAAGTTGAGAGTCAAGGAAATTATTATACGTCTCATAAATGTTCATGCTTTTCACTATATTCAATTAAAAATGTTTACAAAAAATTAATTTTCATTCAATACATAATATGAATACCTATACATATATATATAAAGTTGACACTTTTATTTATCGCTGCTTTGAAGTATGGAATTAAAAAAAAGAAACGATTTTTAGTGTAAAAATCTAAAAGTACAGAAAAAATGAATTGCGACGAATATTATGATAGTTTATTACTTTCAAACAAAAATCGTGACATTCTATGAACAAATAAATGTTTGTAATATGAAATGGTCAATTATCAGGTAAACCATTATATGAGATATAAGACGACACCAATGAACAATAGTAGTTAAGACAATTTATTACGTCGTTTACTAATGGTCCATCAAAAATGTTATGATAGCATCAAAAACCATTTAAATGAAAAAACTTTTTTCTCTATTTTTTTACACGATAATATTGATAGTAAAATGTGTATCATAAGAAAAGTGATAATATAAAAAGCACATAAAATGGTCTGTGTTTCATTATAATAAAACGTAATAGCTATAAAAAGATTAGCACGCATTAAATGAATGATTAACTATACGGTCGTGATCATTATTTTTTAATCACATTTTAATAAGCTTCACCTGGATAATCGTTTGACATTTATTAGTTATCCATTTCGGTAGACAACATCATTAAACGCCATAACATCCGTACGGCAATTTGTAGAACGACTTAACGATGTGAAACGATAAAATCGAAAGTGTTTGTGATAAATTTCAAAATTAAAATCGATCGTACGTACATTAAATATTCAGAATTTTTTGTAAAACATAAAATAAAAGTATTTTTTTTTTTTGCACTCACGAAACTACGTCGTGATGATATATTTCACACGTCAATTTACTCATTTCACGTGTGTATTATATATTCGCATGTTTAATTACTGGACACTCGATAGCGCGTTCTACGTGCGTGAAAAAAAAAATCACATTGACCCTTGTCAACGTACACGCATCGCTGAACAAAAAGCAAAAAATTATGTATGAAAACGCCGTGGTGTCTTCACACGGATACTTCTAATATTTCCTACCCCGTTCACCGATATACAACTAATTTGTGTACAACGCTGTTAACGTAATAAATTGTTCCGGGTGGGCGCAAAAAAACCACCTATCACGCGCAAAACTTTGTTCCGTATAGGCTCGGAATATGATGCGTGTTTTTAATTAAATTTCTACTTTTATAAGTTCGAATTGACATGAAATATGGTATCCGTATTCATTGTTTCGCGCCACGGTCGTATCGAAATCAAAGTTACAAAACAACTTGACTGTCATTATTTTTCTACAATGTGCACTCGGATCCGGCGTCGTTCGAAAACTGTTCGTGAGTTTTTTTCCTATGCACCAGACAGAAGTTGTGTTTGTTTTTCAACCAGATTGCGATAAAAAAAAACAAAAAAAAAAATCGATAAATTAGGTATTAAATAATACAACATTTTTCTAGAAAAAATAATAATTATTAAATATAATGAGGTTGATGAAAAAAAATGTTCGAACGTCAAAATAATCAAATAATAAACTGATAAAATAGCTATCCTCAATTTTTTCAAAAATATTACTTTAAAAAAATATTTTTTAAAATTTTTTTATCAAAACACTTTCAACTAAATTATGAAATATTTGTAGTCCTTATCCCTGTAATTTTTATAAAAACAACATTTGAATATCTTAATTATCTCAGGAGATATTGCAATGGGTAAATCCTCGTTGGGACATCCTGTATAATATATTAATATATGATATGCATAATATAATAATATAAATTGGTATATACCCTCAAAGTATTAATTTATTATTTTCATAAAATTAAATTCGTTTACTATGTGTCATACGATTTGTAATTTTTTTTTTTTTTTGTTTAATTTTTTCCCTTTATTATTACATATAAATCATAAAAATAATAATAAAGAAAATATATCTACTCCTTTAAGCCTAAGCTTGTGGCGGAGTAGAGAGTTAACATAACATAATATAATATAAAAGCACCTATATGAGATGCCTAAAATTTAGATATAAAATAGAATATAAAATAAAATATAATAAAATTTAATAAAATAAGAATAAGAATAAGAATAAGAAATTCTACAACTGTAATATCATAAATGAAAAAAAATAAAAACAAAATAAGATAACATGACTACATAATATAGCATACGATTAACAAAATTAAAAGAGTACAATAATAGATAGAATAATGATACAAAATTAGCATACAGATCATAATTAATTTAAGATTAAATAAAATTGAAATAAAAAAATTGAAATAAATTGAAATAAATATATTATACATTTAAATAATAAACATGAAATAAAAACAAATTATTTAAACCATTCACTATACTGTCTTAGGAATATTTTATTTTTCGAATCTGATTTCTTAACTTTGTTTCAAAAACATTACAAATTGAAATGTGAAAACTCCAATGTATACTAAGTTTTATTAATTTTTATAGTTTATGACGATTCTAGAAAGGCATATAATTTAATTTGGACATCTCCTTTTGCGCCATATTGCCTTATTACTTATAAGTTATAACCTTATCATATTTTATAGTTAATTAACTTAATTTGCTCATGGAATAAGAATAGTTTATTTAAACGTCTGCCAACGAAACGTACATTTGAACGTAAAATAAAAAAAATAAATATTTCTGTGAAAACGAATATCTCTTTAATACCGTGTCGATATTAAAAAGCCAACTTACCTCATGTACTTTATTTTACGCTCGTTACAAACGCTAAAATGTATACTATTAAATAAATTCATGAGATGATATTCGACACTATAACAATACAATACAAGTGATGGGAACTTAATTGAAATTTTTTCATTTCTCCCAACGTATTTTTATTTTAAAAAAATACCTCAAGTCCTATAGAAATGTTTTTGTTGTCATTTGAAATCCAGCAAAAACCTTTGAGCTTTAACTGTACTTTTTTAACTTTCTCACTAAGTTTTTTATCACCTTACATTATTGTTACGATGGCGTTGCATTCCGACTTGAGATGGTATAAAACAATAGTTATTGGAATGTTTCTGAAGTGTAAGTGTTGTATTAATTAAAATACTAATTTATTGAAAATAAAGAAAGGCTTAAACATCCAAGGTACATGCTACATTGGGTAGAACATTTAATTTAAAGGGTACAAGTATTTATATTTATAAACATATTGATATCGGGGTTGTCAACAATTGTTTAAAATATTAATTTTGGTAAGAACATTTAATATTTTTATGGTGTTGTCTCCGTTTAGAGCTTTTTCTAGGTTGTCTGGTATTAATAGAGTGTTTTGAATGTTTTGAAAATCCTGGTGGTCTTGGATGATATGTTTAATGGTTCGGTCTTCTTGGCATTTATTGCGTATATGTGTTGGATCTTTACTAATTAAAAATGCGTGAATTTAAAATAAGTTTTCAATAGGTACTCGTTTAGGTCAGATTGACTTGTTGT
Source organism: Periphyllus acericola (assembly GCA_949715065.1). Classification (NCBI taxonomy): domain Eukaryota; kingdom Metazoa; phylum Arthropoda; class Insecta; order Hemiptera; family Aphididae; genus Periphyllus; species Periphyllus acericola. The sequence goes on from OX454266.1 coordinate 36,525,702, forward strand.
CGTTTATTATAGTGTCGAGGAATATGCCACTTAATAGTGTGTTTTTTATTTTTTTTAAATTTTTGACGGCGGGACAAATGACAATAACTTTGCCATGCCTTGGTTTTTTTTTAGTTTTATGGATGTATTAATGGAATTTATCGGTATTTCAGTAAATTTTGTGTGAAAAACTATTTTAGCCACTAGATCCGCTGTATTACCCGCCATTTGGTTACCGGTAATGCCAATATATGTGATGGTACTCACATCAGTTCTATATTTCCTTTTGTTATATTGAATCGTGTTTGAATATATAGAAAATGTTTTATTTATTTTATGATCATTATATTAATAATATTTATATAATATATAAAATAAATGGCCGCTTTATCATTTTGCATCAAATCACCATCCCTTCAAAATACATCCTTTGCCAAGATGGGAAAATGGCCTCGAACTGAAAAATGAAAATAAATCGTCAACACCCTTTCAGCCCAATTGATCTTTTCCAACACCAAAAGTCCTCACGTTTCAGTCGTAGTGCGAACGCATTTCCGAATCAAAACCGATATCCATTAAATATTATATTAACAATGTTTTTTTAAGGTGCAAATCACTCTTTATAATTAGTTTATCTCTTTATATCTAATTCCAATCTTAAACATATCCTGGTTCTTTCCTAATCTTAAACAAATCCCAATTCTTCTCATGATATCCAACATTGATTTTTTCTCCTTCCATCTCTTTTTCTAAATAGTCTTTAATATAATTGTAATAACTATAATTTTATTAAATTATAAACTATTATTCTTAATTGTTGACGAATAGTTATCGGGAAATTATAATGTAATGCCGAAACATTTAATAAAGATAAAAATAGATTTGTGTATACACTGCGTTGAAAAGGAAATGTAAAATATTCTATATTATATGCTTGTCTATTCTTGAGTTTGAAAAACATTTTGCATTGAAATAATACATGTAACACGTATGTGTTAAGTACGATAATAAGTATTCCTTTGATCAAAGAGACATAATGCAATTAATTATGAGGTTGGTATTTATGACTTTGTCTTTTCTCGTGTACCAGTACATCAGTACACTTTTAAGTGTCTGAAGTAACCTTTATACAATCGTAAAAACTTTAGACAACAATATAATAATTATTGAATTGTTATATGATTATTAACCTTGTTATTAAAATCGTATGGAAGTATGTTTTTACTGTTACAGCATTTTATTTCTTAAATTACGAAAGTATTGCGCACCAAATTTCATATTAAAAATGATCATTGTCGATGTCGTCGAAAAAAAAATTCAAACATTTGTTTGATAACCAAAGGTAGGTACAGTTCACACACGAAGTGTTCAAGGTGGTTCAAATCGAATCCCGATGTCATCCAACTTGCGACGTACATACGGCCTCTACTTCAATCTTAGTTATAATGGCCCCCTCAGACCATTTTCTATTGTGTTCAATGTTTTTTAAATTGCCTAAAAATCACGCATTGTAAAGCGAACCATTTAAATTTAAATGAGCACCTGTGTGATGGTCCTGTACATGACTGATATTCTCCGAAGATCCATTTTATCCCAACAGAACAAACCGTTTATCTACGAAGAAATTAAAAAGGGTAGTAGCAATACTTAAGGGAAGAAGTCGTTCAGACTTTTGTAATTAAATGTCATCGCTAATTCCTACTGATTCGTGATAACTTGAATTTTACAATTTTCGTATACAATTTTAAATTCGAATGAATTATTCCGAAAGTATTGATCATAATTTTGACTACGTTTCATACACAATACCAGAACAATTAACTGAATAATATTTTGCCTAAAAAATATGGTTTTCCCATTTAAATAATTCAAGAATGTAAGCCATTGAATACCCATAGTTAGCATGAACTACAAAATATAGAAAACATAGGTTTTTATGGTAATTTAAACATTTATTCGAAAAAAAAATAAACATAATCATTTACAAGCAAATAAAAGGGTGGTTATGGTAAAAATCAGCTCTTAGATTAATTAATTCTGTCAAAGGAAAAGAGTTGTTTCGTGACTCATGTGATCTTTAAAATATGCTATAAAATATCAACCGTTAGCTGGTTATATTATTTTATGAATATTGAATATATAAATATATACTTGTATATTTGTTTTAATTAGATGATTTTTTCAATGCGGAGTAAAAATAATATGTTATGTATTATAAGTTTTATCGAGTTACCATGGAAGAAGAAAATCCCAATTTTGATATAAATAAAGTGTTATTATGTATTTGTTAATAATGTATATATTATAGTGATAACTAAAATCATGTTATATGTTTTTAAATGTTAGGAACTAATCAAAATAAAGTTTTTAAAGTATAGTTTGACGATTAATTTCGTAAATAAAACGGTATTTTTAATTATTGTATACAATTTCTAGAAAAAAAAATTGGTATGGCTAATGACCTAGATAGCAGTCAAAGGTTTATTTTTCCAAAATGAAAAAAAATCAGTAGTTTAAAACTTTGAAAAAATTTAATGTAAACCCAGTTGATATTTCAGTAAAATATGATGTTTTTTATGGAAATTAAAACAATCAAAGTTTTATTTTCAGCGTTGTATACAAAAGGATTATATAATGGATACTTTGATTAATATTTTTTGACCATTTGCAAATACCTTTTGTCATGTTTATTTTTGATAGCTTATTTAAAATTAATTACTTGAATGCGCTATTTTAACGTATATTATTTTGTAAGATTATAAATCTTTTTTAAACACTCAATTGTTATTCTCTTATATAAATAATGTAAAAATAGTTTTGAAGGCCAGTTAATTGATTCTTATTTTATTTATTATTATAACTACTACTGCTACTACTACTACTACGGCATACCTTCGGTACGTGGGGGAAAAGAAAAACTGTTTATACTAATGGAACAGTATTTGTTGTTTTTAGCCGACTCGTTGTATCGCGATGAGACGATGTTTCGCTCCGAGACAAGCATTTATCAGATCGAGAAAACACCACGTTCCCTCGGCTCTTTGTCATCTCGTAGACGTGTCTAATGACGGTTCTCTTCCCGTCCGTTGCGTGCAACAACCGCATCGGCGTTTCGATCAAAATAGTTAAATCAGACGCGTCCGTCCGGCTATAAGCTTTCACACCACGCGTCCCCAGCCCGGAACACGCGACGGACCGCTCTCGAAACTTACGAAAATCGTAAGACCGACGACGGACGCGCACTGTCGGACCGACGTAAACCGTGATGTCCGGGTGGGTTAGCGGTGATCGGGGGGGGGGGATAGGTGAAGGTGGAGTTGAAAAACCGTGTAGGCACATTGGCCGTGTGGGCGCACCGGCCGCGAATTTGATTACGGTCATTTTCCCCCCGCGGAAACCCGCGTACGTCGTGTATAGTACGGAAAAACATTATAGGTTATATGGCGTTTTCGCGCGGTCCGCTTTCGGCGATCCGGCAATATTTTTCACGATTATCGGCCGTTGATAAGGAGACGACAGCGAAAGCGTAATTTAAAAACAATATATTTCCACACGGGGCCAGAACAGGCGCTTATCTCGGCGGTGTTCAGCCGCGAACCGGAATTGCATCGCGTCGTCCGCGCGCCGAGACGCGATATAGATAACCGCAGAAGTAAATAAATAATAACGCGCGGGGGCGGGGGAGGAAAAAAAAGTAAAAAATAACGATACCGCTATGCTAGGGCAGAAATAAAAAAAATGCCCAGCCGGAGAACGGCGAGTATGGTTTATAATATTGTTTTTTTTTTCTTAACTCGCGCGTGTACGTCTACAGTGTACACCTTGGTCTTCGCTATACGCGCGTTTTGAAAATAGGTTTGCATTTTTTCCCATAAAAAACGGAACCACTCGTTGAAACAATATTATTATTTTTTTGTTCAGAACGTTTATTGAATTCGCGATTCGAAGTTAAACGTCACCATTGTCAAGTATCAAACCGAATAAAAAACTTACTGTCGATGAACGTTTTGAAATACAATTGGTTTAAGAACCATACGACTAAGACCATTAAAATGATATCGAATGACGTATATTATTCGTGTTATGAGTAGACACTCAGTTGTCTCATTTGTTTTAAATAATGTTTTATAATATTTACATTGTACTAAAACATTTAGATTATTTTGAGTTTTTTTATTCAAAGACGTTTCAACATTTTTTTTTTTTTTTTAATAACAAAGAAATGATGTCTAAAAACTTATGTCAGAGACGCTATGAATTCATGAAGTTCAACTTTTAGTACTAGATTTCAATCGATTATTTGATGTCAGCGTTGCTTCTAATATTTATCAGTACGATGCAGTTCACTTCATAAACAACTGATACTATCGTTAGCATTTTCCCCTTTTTTATCTTAAAATGTTGGGCGTGCACGTACAATAATAATGCGACTAGGAATACTTTTATTTGATATAATAGAACTCAGTGCTATCGTTTGATTGTGTTTTTTCGATCAAATAAAGGAATATCCTCGTACTAATATATTTTTTTTCCTGCTATTTTAATAAATTTTTCAAGTTGTTATGTACTCATAGGATAGGGAGCATTGAAAGGTACGGAATCATATAGATATAGAAAAGCCCCGGCTCGTGTACATAATACCGATAATGAAGGACCAACGATGCGATTCGTATTTACAATTGAAAAGTAAACAGGATGGCGCAGAGATGAATGGGAAAAAGCTGCAAACCAATAATCTGTGAATTCATAATAAGAGGGAGATAATTCGTTGTTGCCATAATAATAATCATCTTTTATACGAATGCACGAGTAAATAATACCTACAATATAATATGGACATGAATAAATATACATTACAATTTATGGTATTGTACTCCAAACGAATGTGTGTGATGTTTGAAAATCCAATTTCTCCATGAATGATTTAACTCTATAATATTCGTGGAATATTAATATTATATTCTAACTTGCATAAATGCTATAGTTGCATAACAACGTACAACCATGTTATAAAAAACTGGATAAAATAAAAATTCATAAACTTCTATAATACGATTTTCATTCGCTGGAAACATCAACGTACCTATTACATTATACTACATTTTCAAATCTTAAGTATTAATATTGAGATGTTTATAAACTTGTAACTACAAACAATTAGGCAGATTTCGTGATTTCTATTGATTTTTATCAAAATTTCAATTTTTCGTCAGTTCTCCGCCTTTATTGGAAAAACTGTTGAGTTATTCAAAAAATTACCCATTGACAACATTTGGAATCAGAAACCTAAACTAGGGTAACGTTTTCTAGGAAAAATCGTGATGATATATAAAAAAATGTTTAAAAAAAATTCACATCTTTGTAAAACCAATAAATTCCTCGTTTCACTCAGAATCTGAAATATATATAATAAAATAAAAAGTCGTTAAAAACACGATCGTTGCAATAAAATAATGTTACTCAGTTTTAAACAGTTTTCATGGATGATGTGGGATGTGGATTGCGTTTCTGGTTTTCTCAACTGTTGAATATATGGAATATTTACATGAACTGGGGTTACCCGGTACCTTCGGGTAAAACGGTGAAGTACAATATTGACTAAATACAAAACAATAACAGCAGGTGATGCGATGTCGTAGGAAAATAAGACGAAAAACTGTTAGTTACTATATTGTAACAGTTGGGAGTAATATTATTGCTTTCATTCGGAACTGTGTTAATGTCGAACGAAAACGCAACAGCTGAACGACTCTAACACAATCATCTGTTTCCGTAATTCAAATTCAACTCTATACGAACGTTGAAAGTTAATATTTATTATTAGTCAAACAGATGAGGTCAAAGTAAAAAAAAAAAAAATTGCATTTGATAGTAAAAAATATGTCACATTCACAAGAAAATAATAATAGAGATGATAATACCTGTATAATGTTATGAGTTATGACCTATTTAAGCACGTATGATGATTTTCATTTTGAATCAACTTGAAATTATACTCAAACTACTGAATAGGTTAATTTTGTGTTTCGGGAAAGTTCTCTGTCATTTGCATTCCTTTCGGAATTTTCAAAACCGTATAGTTACTCCACGACTACGACGTCGCATATACAGCCAACCGAATAACGAATGATAATTTAGAAAAGGAATAGGTCAGTATTTGATTTGTTAGCAAATAGTTTTACTTCATATAGTGTGTGCTGAAAGCAGGATATATGGTAATTTATTTTTATTTGGGCTTACGACACGATGTGTACAACATACGATCAAGCGCGATTGTCTGAACTCATCAAAGCGACGTACAGAATATTGTGAAAATAGATTAATCTGTCAAAATTGAAAAAAAAGAAGAAATAAATTTCTGTTAATTGAACAAACAGAGTTAAGAAAAATATTTTCTCATAACTAGAGTCGGGTGAAAAGTTAATGCTACCCACCCGTACGTTACGCGATAGAAAATGTGGCGCTGTTCCCTGTTTGACTACAAATACGAAAACTTTCATATAACGAACCGAATGATGGGTCGCAACGTAACCGATTATAAACTATTTATTTTTACAGTTATGTTCATTGTACATAACTTCCGAAGAAACGTACTTTTTTTTTTGGTAACAATATTGCATTTTTAACGGGGAAAAATATAAAATGTTATTTTTTTTTATTTCAAACACGTTTATCGAGGCATAAAGTATCAGAGTGTAAAGATGCTTTCTGTTATAACAGTACGACAAGACACGCTGTCAAGTTTATCTAATAAGTGTTCGTTCGAAGATATTTTCAAAGAATCAATCGGCAACTGTCACACAAGTTTACGTTATAAATATTGAATTTAGACTTTGACATTGATAGGTTATTTTATTTTCAACTTTATGGTTCTGACGTATGGAAAATAATACGTGCACCGTGACTACTGTAAAAACCATATCGATCGAAAGTTGATAGAATATTGTTTGCAATAGAAATGCACAAGACTAAATCGATTTCGATCAATGTCCTTATGTCAGGCTATGCATAAAAAGTTCTATCACGTCTCTAACGAACTGTCTTACTGATAACTCGACTCGACGTAAAATATTTTTCGGTTAGAGTGTACAGAAATTCACGGGTACCCACGCCACGATATCCTTCGTCGGATGTTCTGGTCATCACATGTGACACACGTGCACTGATTGTCAACTGCCAAGTCCGGTAAGATCGTCTTTACATTTCGTACGCACACGTCGCGTCGTCGATGGCCCTCGAAAAAAAAAAAATGTCGTCACGCCACCGATCGCCGCGTTAGGACGCCCCCGTTCGTTCGTTGCGTAACGTGTGGTATAGAACAATTTCATTGGCTGAACCACGGGGTTACATTTAGAGGTACAGTAAAACCTCTCTATAACGGAATCGTTTGGGACCAAACATTTTCCCGTTATAAAGAGTTTTCCGTCATAAAGAGGTAGAAAAAAAATGAAGTTTCAAGACTGTATGTATGTATATATGTGTTAAAAAATTATATTTTAGGCAAATATGTACTTCGTACAACTTACATTTGTACAGTTATATTATAATGTATGACTTAATATTTAAAGGTGTTTGTGTATAATATTAAAGAACTAAAACTAAGAACTAAAAAAAACATTTTACTTAAAAAGATGACTGTGCTGTTCATATTTACAAAATTACGTACATAGGTTATCTAATCTTTTCTACGCGCTCATTAGAAGGTATGTTATAAACAAACCAATATAACAATCGTGAGGCGATACTGTCAAATGATTTTTCAGGAAAACCTGTAATTTTTTTTAAATCATTTTATTTTCCGTTTAACAGATAGTATTTTTACTAATTTGATTACGAAAATTGTCCGTTTCCGTTTAGTAGAGGTTCCGTCTTAGAGAGGTCAATTTTATATATTATTTGCACTGGGACTATTGACGTTTTCCGTCATAAGGAGGATTCCGTTTAATAGAGGGTCCGTTATAGAGAGGTTTTACTGTATATACGCGGTGGTGTACAATAGAATTCGCCGCCCCACGACTTCGTGGCCATGCTTATAGCCACGTAGCACACGGGCAACCGCGAAGTTTATGGTTTCATCGAGTTTTTTAACGGGTGGTTTCCGATCGTAATAAAGCCCATGTTCAAACCATCTGTCTAACACGTTACCGTGTAACTGATAGGTAGTAAGCACATTCGCGGTGTGTAGGCGCCAATAAGTATCGTATATATTTAAAATGGCAACACGGTAGGGTAAAATACACGGAAAGTTACGGAAAACGGATCGGGTGGCACGAATAATAATAATATCGTAACAACTGGCGGTCGAATTCGAGGACGATTGCAATTTTCTCGCCTGGGAATCGCGACGGAGTGTGCAGTATGTATAGGTGACATTTTCCGGCTGGCAATCGAAAACCTTTCCAAACGGGCTTTTCTGTGGCGCACACGTTCCCGCGGGACCGTTACTAGGTTAGGCGAGTTAAGGTGCTGCTGCATGGTCTAGAAATGTTCCGATTTCGGTGGTAACCACACGCTAATTCTAAAACAAACGTTTGTACCGTAGACGTACGACCTTTTGGAAATTAATTTAAACGTATTTTTATACAATGATATACATTGTTATCTGCACTTGGTATAAGCCGATACTACAACGCCAATTGCTTGCAGTATAAGTAACTCTTTTCGTGACCCCGGCTAACACGATTTGATTACACTCTTTCAAATTTCGTAATTCGCACAATTTTAGCCCCTACACCGCCACCAGTATATACTACCCAACACACATACTTTTTGTCCACGTATCCAGCGCATATAAAACGAATTAACTTTTGACGGGAAACTATATGTCCAGATGGTAGTTTGCGATGGTTAATTTCTAAGTTTCTCAACAGTTTTTCGTATAATTGAAAGAAACAATTGAAAAAAACATTAATCGAGATCGAGATGTGAACCCGGCACCGCACCTAGTAGTACATTTCGTAATGCATTATCCACAAGGTAATCTATCAGTATTCTATGTTATTTATAGATACCTATTTGAAAATGTCATGTGTATGTTGTATGAATATGAAATTTTTCCAAGATTTTTATTGTAGGAAATAAAAAATAATTCTACAGGAAAGTCGAAAATACGTTTTATTAGCGTTAAAAACTGAAATGATGACGAAATTGAGTGGTTCGACGAATATTTCGGCTGTACAATATTAGATATATCTGGTTGTTTTTTTATTATTATTAATCCTATGCTTTCGAAACATTTACTGTGTACTTATATTAGTATTTAATGGACATTTCGTAATTTTCAAAACATTATTTTTATTTTTTTTAACACGAATGTTTTTCTACGGGTACAGCCGATGGTTTTTGTGACCTATTTCGCTTTACCGTAGAGCAGCTTATACAGATAATAAAAAATGATGGTCTGAATAGACCCAGTCAAAATGACGGGTTTAACTTTAGCCGCCTTCAGCGAACGTTCACTCGGAATTGATAACGCGAGATCGGCCGTGGACGACGGCTCGATTTATTCGGCGATTTTTCTCACTTGGTTTGCAAAGTAACAATGATCTAATCTATAGTAGGCTGTTTTATTTTAAGCGATCGTTCGCGGCGATTTAAATTTGCGTCCGTGAACGAATAATCAGCCTAGTATGTAAGGACCTTTAAAGTGAACAAGTATCCGTTAAGTATTGTAACCGTCGAGTGCGTACGTTGCGATTCTTTTTAATGTTTGCAGACGTGTACTGGTCGAGGGCGAGTACATTTTTATTTTTTATTTTAATCTATCACGTCGGGTGTGTCACGACCAAGCCAGAAGTCTTATGTTTCTTTTCTTTTTTTTTATCAGCTCGGCTGACAATGAATATAGGTAATTGCTAAGATTATAGATTAGTGCGTTGTGGACGGGACTAGAAATTAATTATAATGATATCCAGTATCTCGACAGAAAATTAATTGCAACGTTTTATTCAGATTAACTTGCCTTCCTCCAATAATGTGTTCATTGCCATTTAACTACGCGGTATGATGACGTCGAACGATCATTATAATATTATGTTATAATCTAATATTGTATTAGAAGACGTACGTACGGGATCAGTATTATATTATAATATCATGTTTACTCGGTGCACAACGTCCTTCATGATAATGATATTATCGGGGAAAAGATGATACTCATGATTGATGCACCAAATTAATAATTCAAACGAGACGGAAAATGTAGTAATATGTTGTATGGTATCTCGGCGGAAACGTCGTTCATTTCAAGGGTATGACGCCAAATAAATTCGACCGAGCAACTATCGAGATGCCAACGAGCTGTTCCCCGATGATTTTTTTTCGCCATTTATATGATCTCCCGCAAACTGTTTTATTTAAACTTCATAATAATGTATTGTATGACTAGTTCCGCGCAGATATCTTATAGTAATCCGTTCAATTGTTATTCAGTCGTCTAGACCAGCGTTTCTTAAACTGTGTTCCGCGGAACCCCGGGGTTCCGCGAAGCTTAAGTAATTTTTTAAAAATTTGCAAGAAAATTACTTTAAAATTTACAACTGGAGATTAATAGTGGGGAAAAAATTATGCATCATTGACGTAGTCGTTATTTAGAATCTGTTCATGGTGAACTTAAAGAAAAAAATGTAGATTCTTGCTCGAAAGCGTGATGAACTATAAAAATCAACTGTATGGTTCAAACTACAAAAAACGTAAATGAAAAAGCAACCGAGGCTTCTTTTTTGTTAGCTACATACCTTTAACACAGTATTATAATATAATTATAATTTATTTGCAAATAATCCTAAAAAAAAATAAAAAGCTAAAAAAAGTATGGGTTCCACGTTAAAAGTATGCATCAAAAAGGGTTCCATGGATAAAAAAGTTTAAGAAACGCTGGTCTAGACAACAGGACCGCGATCACCGAAGATAACCATATTATACATACTCGTATATCGTAAGCGGTTATTATTTTGCCGGACATTCATCGGCATAAATGGTCCGCGATGTCGCGTGTACTTACAGAATAATATTTTGTGCGCCGCAAAACGATGGACGAGCTCTTTTAATTTTCGTATCTTTAATAGCGATAAATTATACCGCTGGAGGGGGAAAAACGTATACAAACACACGAACGTATTATATATATATATTTATAGCCACGTTTTGTTTTAAAACAAAATACCAGTGTAATTTATCGACACACGTTTGCGTGTAATAAATCGCTCGGGCTTAGTTGTGTATCAGACAGTATATTTCAATTTGGAACTTGTTAGTTTGTTGTATTCAAATTCGGAAAGCAATAACGTTTGTGGGATTTACGCATTGATCGTCGGTTAGCGCGACGCTAAAGGTTGTTGGTGTGTGTGTGTGTGTGTAAAATACGTTCAGAAAATTCCGATAACGCGAGTACTAACTTTCCGACGTATATTATGCACTTCTGCGTACGTACGCGTGAAAAAATATTATATTGCGTAAAATCTGTCGTCTCTTGGGCGTGATTGATATACGGACTAGCGGTGGTTTCGGAGGCCGGATGTGCCAGCATCGCCCAGCAACACCAAGTGGTCTCGGCTTAGAAAAATGTCAGCCCCGACATATTTTGTATCTATAGGTATTAAGAGTACACTTGAAATTAGGCGGTCAACAATAAGAGCCGAGAGGTAAATTTCAAAATAACGAACATTCCAATCGAATGTACGTTGTACCCACTTTTAAACATCCCATAGTTCTGTGTCTAAAATGTCGACGAACTTCGTTGATGATTTTCTGTATGAGAGTCTGTTGTGTCTATTTTTGTCTTGTACGAAAAGACAATACTACGATTTAATGGGTATCACATATATTGAGGTGTAGGAGTTAGAAGCCAGGAGGTAAGTTGATTTTATGATATTTGTTAATTTTATTTTTAGAAATCTGAATATTGTTTCTACCAGTAACGGAAACAGTACAAACGGAAAAAAAGTGTCGACGATATGCATGATATTGGCAGGAAGGTAGTCGTTTTCATTTTGTTGTATCAAATGCTATGGTACGTTTTTTGTTGTAAATAATATACGTAGTGCTAAGACGACTAGGTAACCAAAACAAGTTCAGTTATAGTGGCTGGTTCCTATGGGCCGTGTAGAAACAGTAGTGTAAAAAAAAGCTTTTATCTATGATTATATTTTAGAAAGCGTAGGGTTTGCATAAAATTATTAGCATTTCGGCCACATACAACCTAGTTACGGCACTAAATTATTCGTTGTATATACGTGAGCAAATCTACACGTCATTTATGCGTGGTAAAAAGGAATATTTACGAACGCGTGTACAAATATAAATTATTACAGTCTCGCGTACACGCCAACATTATAATAATACTATTATGATCATGGCGTGGACTGTAACTGCAGTAACAATGTGAACTCGAAGAAAGCGAGTTGCTGGGGGTTCGGTAGGATGCTCTGCAGAGTCGGGTGTGACTTATATAGGCGATATAGGTTCATTGTTCTTATACAGTCATAGTCTCGCGATCCGTTTGACATTACTTCAGTCCGAGTGAATCGCGAGAGAACTATTCTATTTTTAGGAATCGAAGACCGGAATCAACTCGTAACTATTCTTCGAGTCGCTCGAACTCGAATACGCATTGACCCACTCGTAACTCGACGCACAGTTATTCGAAACATTTTGAAAGTTTCGGTTTAGGACTTGTCGGGTTTAAATTATAACTCGACGAAAATACTCTCGTTTCATTTTCGTATGCCACGATGAGCATGCTCAATCTAGGTTATTTCACGCTAAACGATTAATGTTTGTACACGATGTTTACAAACGTCAAAGTATTTAGGTGCTGAACAATTAAAATAAAATATAAACGATCATACTCTTGGACCTCAGTATAAAATTAATCAATACAATTATAATTCTCAGACCACCGAATATACACACATTTGTACACATTTATTGTTTTTATTTTATTTATTTATACTATCTGAGTTATAATATAATACGTCCTATACATTGTATAGTATACAGTGTTCATCAAAATTATTTTCTTTTTTATAAAAAATTATAAGAATTATTTAAAAGTGAAACATTGTTATCCCGTCCCGAAGACGACTGTTGAGTTCATTAAATTATCTTACAATTACAATTTTATACATAACTTTTTGTGTATAAACAAGTATGTAAATGTTTTCGTATATTTCTCATGACTTGAACGTATCTTAATTTTAAATTTGTGTATCGCGATCTTGATTATAAGCTTATATTGATTTTAAAATTATGTATTATAATAAATTGAACAATGCACTTATTGTCAAGTTGTCAAGTTACTTTAAAAATGAAATATTTAAGTGAACCACAGAACCAATATAATTTGAGATAAACATACCTTGTTATGTGCTGGTAGTTATAATTAAATACGCTTTTCATAAATAGCACACAGTAATATTTATTTAAAATTAATATAAATGTTTGACCTTATTTAATGTATGAATTAATTTTAATTTGGTATATTTTTCACGTATGTCAACATTTTGGCATTGCCATTTATTAATAAATTTGTTGTATTCATAAGTTAACGAAACATAAAAAAATATGTATAAACATCATACTTTAATAAATTAATAAAATTAATAATGACAGGTAAAAAAAAAAAATGTAATTGGTTAAAAAAAACCTAAAGATATCCATACGGTTGATATAATCAATCTTGAACCAACCTCTGGATTATGATCGCCGTAATTAATGACAACAATTTAATGTTTTTCTCCGGTTAACTACAAAGTGTGGTGGCGTAAAAAATGTATTTTAAAACGAAAAAACGTACAACGCTTACAGTTGTCGAATCGTGGTTCATCCATATGATTGTGCATTCGTAAAAACATCCAAAGAGAATTTACGACTGAAGATATCGAAGAAAAATGTAGTTTTGATACATGATATGCGAAAAATACAAGCAGAATGGCGTTTAAATAAAAAATAATAAAATGGTTCCGTTTCAGTTACAATAATATCTAAATAATTTTTTTCGCGAATAATACATTTTCGATTATTTTGTAATTTATTGTTTTTTAAACATTTCAAATCAGTCCATCAGGTTAAGTTATTGTTCATATTCAATCTTTAGAACGAAGAGATAAATTACGATATCACCTCAGCCATTGACTTCTATCGTAAAAATACTTGTCCGAGGACGGTGTATACAAACCGATCATCAGGACATTTATGTGGTTTGAATTTAGGCTAGCGTTATGGCCGTGTACAGTATTGAAATATCGATTTCCAATTAATCGTTTTTGTCGAATTTTACCGACATAATCGTAACAAAAACATAAACATAGCCGTGACAAAACATAACTCCCATATTTCAACGGTTTGTCAACCGGCGTTTCGTCTACATTTTCTTACAATTACGATTATAAGTGGACTTGAAACTTCGATCTACACACCTTGAAAGCCAGACCAGAGTGCTGAAAGAAACGGGCCGGACAGTAATTACGCCCACACTTTTTTTAAGTGAACTTTACATGTTGTTGAACCCTTTAGTTTCTTTTTTCGTTGTCCTTTTAAATTAATTTACGGTAAATTATCCTTCATTACATAAGCATGAATAATTAGTATATAATCTATAAGTTGCGTTGTATGATATTACCACAACAATATTCCAACTCTAAAGATTCATATTATCATGTTGTGATCAGTTATCATTTCTATTAGTATTATGTTTATTTGGTATTATCTGCCATGCGATCGTCAGGACTAATTGTGTTTCGGGGCTTATCGTAAAGTCTCGATAAAGCATTTAAAAATAAATCCTCTTGTCCTCGTTTGGTCATCATAATAAACGTACCTTGCTGCACCCTTCGTTAACACGGTCCACTGCGTACACCTCTCTTAGGGCACCAGTCACTGCGGAAACGTATGTTAGATAATTTAATCCGCGTAACCGTTTCCTTTGTCGTATTTATGTGCCCGAGACAATTATTAGATAATTGTAGTGTACCCAATATAACTCGACTTCAATGAAAAAAAAAAAATCCACCCGGCCGTCCGTCAATATATTTTCTTCACTTTTGGTTTTGACAACATTTACACGACTAAATAAATTCATCGATGAAGTCTCGATTTTCTCGTGTTGGCAATAATAAGTGTCCTTTAAATGAAACTTTTTAAAGTTTTAAAACGATCAGAGAACCGCATTCGCTCGGAGTGTGCACAAAACAAAAACCGGTCGCTTACACTTATATGTTCCTCACACAAACATTGGCAAAAGAGTTTAGACCCTGTTCGTAGACTAATGGTATGAATGGGATGTAGTATACTTATTTCACTCCCGTAATGATACCTCGATATTTGTTGTGGAATTTTCCTTTTGTTCTATTTCCGATAATCATTAAAAATAGTATTCAACAGTATTGGCAAAATAAACTATTGGCTGTATATTGATTGAACTAAATCCCATCATATTTGCATAATACTCTTACGTACACTTCTTTATGTGCATTTTATAAATATATTAAAATATAGAGAAAAAAAGCGAGATTTTAAAAAGAGGTGTTTTTCTTCCTTTCGAGATCCAATAACTTAATTTACGCTAAACAATATTATATCATACTATTTTCATATTACCATTTGTATCATATCGTTAAAACGTAACGATAACCTAACGGATGAAGAATTAAAAAAGTGTATCCTAGGTGTCTAGTTAAAATATTATATTAGTATTAAATACGCATTTGACGAAATATCAATAGAATAAGTTATTCTTCAACTACTCGTTATAACCATGAGTCAGGTTTTCAATAGGAATTAATTGTCCTTTGAAGGGCTTGAGTCTCTGATCAAACAAAATAACGATTTTCATGGAAAAGCAACCGGGTCTAAAAAGTTTTGCATTATAGTAGAGTTCAGCATGAAAACTTATCCTTCAAAAGCGATGAGCACAGGCTGCATACATACATATGAGTTTGTATTCTTTCGCATGCCAATCGCGTGTATATTTCTTATTATAATTTGTATTATCGTGAGAATTGTAGTTTCTCTATGTGTATTAAACGTATTTATTCGTCTTTAATGAGAAGAATAAAGAAACCTTTAGTATTTATAAGTACTTTGGAAAGACCGAACAAGTCTAGTGCAACCATTATTAGACAGAACAAAACGGAATAAAAATTGTTTACCAATGTGTATCGATTTCCTAAAACAATTTATTGTAAAAAGTTTAAGGTACAATTATAGAATATTATGGCTTATTGTTATTGAATATATTTTATCCAACTGGATGGGATATTTTGTATTCCATCTTTTTTTTTTTTTATTAACGACCTATATGCATTATAAAGTGTTCAATACATGATTATATCATATATAGTGTTATAATAACGTAAATTTGGAAAATCAAGAGCTTTGAACAATAATATCCATCTCACCGTTATTAATTCTGATTGCTTTCTACAGCTATCAACATAAGGGAAGAATATTATCGCAAAACGTATAAATTTTCAGAATATTTTCATTTTATTTTTTTTCTAGATAGTTAAGTCGGTAGAAATAAGTATTTTCGTCTCTCATAAAACAGCCTACATAAAAGTTTGAGAAAAAATCAACCAAAACGACCACAAAGAGTATATTTTTCAATTTTGTAGTTAAATTGAAGTGGACAAATCATAAAATGTTAAGTACAACTTCGACCTCAGAGCTTAATATACTTTAGTGCATACTGCAAATAGTCACGGGAAACGTCTCCAGAGCTCGTAGAAAGTAATTCGCATTTTATAGTAAATAAATACTACGAAATTTGTCCGTAAAGTATTGACATTATAGGTTTTATTACTATTATTATGTTCTTAAACTGGTGACAATAACTGCAGGTCTAAATATGCATGAAAATAAAAAAAAATAATAACAATAATATATCATTAATTCGAGGAAAAACCTCCAAGACCGCCTCATGCCAACCAACGTGTATCAGACAAACAAAAAGAACACAATAACTATCGTACCGCGATAGTGGTATACCTACTAACCGTGCGGTATACCATGTGCTGCGTGCGCATAGCAGTACCTGACCATAAATGTACGTAAGAAGTTTGCTGCTGGCTTCAGTGTACGCGTGGCAATGTACCGCGGTGCTGTGCTCCACGAGTTCGTTTTAATTCGACCGATGAAATTCAGCAAGGGTCAGGTCCATAATTGATTGATAGCAATCCTCGCGTACCTCCAACGTAACCGGTACGATTCGCACCCTAAACACGTCCACGTCGTATAGAATATACCACCTCCTGCACCGCGCCGCGTCCGCTAGCGTCTTCCATGTACGAACTACACCGCAAGTCCCGGTGCAACGAAAATTAAAGATAGAATATGCGGCGGCGAGGGGAAGCATAAGTCGAAATAACAACCCCTATAACCGTTTTTCTTTTAAACAACAGGTGTACAATACAAATAATAATAATAATAATTACAATAACGATTTATACGCGTGCACGGGCGTGGGATAAAAATAAAATTTAATTGTCACTAAAAACCGACGATTTATGGCCGTTCCAAGTGCGTACGCGTTGCGTACGCGTTGCGTTATTTTGCTCCACTGACCCGGGGCGCGGAGTGTAATGACAATTTGCACTCCCGTGAACTACTCTCGGTGGCTATGTCGGTTGAATAATAATTTCGTTTTCGACCACGGACCCGTATTGCGAACAATGGAAACATTTCGTGTTCCCAGCTTATCGTCGTGAAAGGAAAAAAAAAACAAAAAATTAATACATTTCATTCGGATTTCGAACGGCGCGCACAAAATAAAATTCGTATTTACTTCACGGATTTCGGACGGTTTAAAATTGTTAAATGTCACATTATACGGAGTATCGGATTCGTGGTAAGATTATTGATGCGTAACCGGTGTGGGTTCCAACTATACACATTTTATGCTCAAAACGAATTCCTGATCACGGGTGATTCCTTCAGAACAATAATAGAAATATCCCTGATCACATATTTTTCCATCAATTATGTTTTAGTTATCAAATCGATTATGAAGGTACTTCTTACATTATTTAGGTAAAATTTCAAGTTCTTAATGCTCTTCACACTATGACATTATAATATCATTTAAACATACAATTATTCACAAGACGTATTATAGTAGTATATTATTTTATTATATTATGAACGTAATAATCGAGAGTTTTTATTTTGCTCCGCCTACAAATAAAAGGTACAATGTTTTTAAACTGAATTTGAACGAGTTGTACTCTATATTATACCGATGAGATCAAAATGTATGGGATATTGGCAATATATAGGTACTTGGTGTGATTATAAATAATAAACCAACATATTATAGTGTTCCTAATTATCTCTAATTATGTTAGTTTGCGTGAAAGTACTATCAAAATGTCTTTAGTTTCCTATATGAAAGACAATCGTGAATTACATCTCGTTGTTGACTTTGGTTCTTGCTAAAAGCTCCCCAAAAGGTTGAATTTTCAACAAAAAGTACTAGGTTTTTGCTTATTTGCCAGTTTTTAAAAAAAGTAATTAATTATTACTATAAAATACACGTTTAGTTGACATAATAGCGTGTTTTAAATTTTTAATTGCATTTATCGTATAATATTTTTAAATTGCTAAGTATAAGTTTAAAACCCCTTACTTCTTCGCTGTGTCCGTCACTTATCAGTTATCAGTATACATAGTTATAATAATTATAATATAATTATTAGAATTAAATACTAGAATCATAAAAGCTAATATTTAAAAATATCAAATTATTCGTATTTATTATGTTGACAGTAGGTAAACATTATTGGTATAAATATTTTATTCATAAATTACGAGATATATTTAGGTTTCTAGATATAAGTATGATATGCAAGTTACCAAATGTTTTTTAAATTGTATTATTGAATCATAGTTTTTTGCATAAAATATGTTAAGAACACGAGACACGATAGCAGGATGGATTTTCCGTATTAGTTTTTTCGATGATAGGTTGATTACAAAATGATTAAATTAACTTTTTTTTATACTCGTTCATAATTTCCGCTGTAAATGCTACACATCCGATATACACATTTGTATTATGTATAATAGCTAAGGATGGATACCAAATTGACATCGTAAAAACTGATACGGCGTTACTTAAAGTTTATTGTTTATACAAATGTAAGAGTCCCGCAGACCAAAGTATACATTTCTAACAGGTAGGTAAACCGCTTCTCTCAACGGATTAATGAGAAGTAAACAATGACGATTGGTGTTTCTCTTTGTCCGTTAGTTTCATTTGAATTAAGTTAACTTGTTCATTGATACGTATAACTATTATGAGATGAAACGGTTCACATCATTATTAATGTATATTGGCCCAATAAAGAAAAAACAAAAGTTACACTTTATTGTTTATACAATAATAATTTCAAAATATATATTGCCGTTATAAAAAATATAAATGCCACTAAAAATACATTACATATTCACATATGACCTAAATAAAATTCGACAGTTAATTACTTACTTTACCCGTTACATCCTCTGGATAAAATCATAGATTTTTTTTGTTTTTTTTGTCTACATTTTATATAAATATAGGATAATTTACCGCCATTTTGGTCACACAATTGTATATTTTTCAGTACGAGACTTAATAAAATTCTAAAAAAACATGAACTCAACAATCACATGTTAATAAAAATATTGAATTCTATAAATAATTTAAAAATATGTTCGATAGTTTTTTTTTTAAACACTTACAAATTCGTTTGAACTTTCGAACTTTTAATAGTTGTACTAAACCAAATCATTATATTTTCGAGACACGTAAACAGTTTAAATTATTTGAATTCACCGAAATAAATAGTGTGATCCATAATTACTATAAGTTATAGTAAATATTTGGTTTTAAACTTTTTTGATCGTTGAGCAATCTATTATTTCTAACACGGCGCTCAATATAGGCAATTTAAGCACTGAAATGTTCAAAGGAGTTCACGTTTACATACATTTTGAAGGTAATTGCTATTTAGTTTTAGTAAACAAACAATACAATAAGTTATTTATCGAAGAATGAACAAACAAAACATGAATTAGATTTTTCATTCACAAATCAGAAAATATGTGTACAGTTTATTATTTATAATTTAATGGAAATGTGGTCATTTATCTGATTTCGTTTTATGACTTGTTTTCATAGAAGGTAATTTAATTTGCATATACAACATCTTCGTCAAATATAAAAAAGTCCACATAATAATAAAAAAAAAAAAATAAAAAAATATTTGTACGCTCGAGCTCGGGACAGCGATTTATCATGGTTTTGATAAAAGCACGATGATTTTTATAAAGCAATATAAATCGTTGTATGCTTACGAAAAAAAAAAATCAATCACATCCTGGTCTGCAAGAGATACACCAATATTTCAAAAACATTTTAACGCATACTTCCATTAAAACCAATGAGTAAATATTTTCTAAATCCCTTAAATATATACATAGTTATATTATTGCGACACAAGCGGAGTTTTTAATAATGCTTGTATATTAAATAGTTTTGTGCTTAAATGAAAAATATTTAAAATGTAGAGTAAAAAAAATAAATGAATATAAAAAATACCAATGTTATACATTATAAGGTATAAAAACAAAAAAGTCGATATTTCTCGGATTAATTTGTGAAATATTTACTACGGAAAAAATAAGTCGTGATAATAATAATGAATGTAACTTTCACTATATCAACTAGATTCACAGATTTCGTTGAATTATATTTTTTGACAAAATCAAATAACGATTAAAGGCCCCCTACATTTATAACGATAATTACGATTTGAAATGATAAAAATGTTGAATTCAATGTTTTTTTTTTCTTTATGGTTTCTATTTAAATAATTGATTGTAATAATTAGTGTCGAGCATAGATGAATAATAAACCCAATTACAATATTTCCCGAGCGATTTTGGTATTCCTGTACCGTTCGTCTATACTTCTAGAATTACAGTTGGTACAAAAGTGTTGTTTATTCAGACGTATTCATGATGTAGTAGTGTGTTTTGACGTTTCGAACCTATCATCGGAGTCTATGCTCGCAGTGTCAATGCTGCGAGCATGCTGATTGCTTCACTTGTTTCCAACCTGTAATTTATACTATTCGCTCTCAAGTCATCTTCCGGTTGTTGCTTACCACAACTGCTCATTTTATAGTTCGTTCGAGGCTCACATCGGACTCGTCGCACGACTACCGGAAATATGTTGAGTCATCTTTTTTACGTTTCGTGCATTTTGTCTTCATTTACGAGCTCGTTATTTTTTACCATCGTGGTTTCGGTCGGCCTTATCGTGATTTCGTCTCATTCAATGGGTTTCTTTTAGTTTTTATTTTAAATGTTTACTTAGTCTATATTTGGATTTCATTCGTTGCTTATTTTTCATCCACATTCTTCGTTAAAGTTTTCTATGAACTGTTCGATTTCTAATGCTTCTAATGTCAACCGATTTCCAGAATTCAGCTCCTACATGTTGTTTTAAAATATTGTATAATTTATAGTATAATTTATCTGTGACATGGCAATTTTTTACGGCCTGTTATAATATTGATGTCATGGAGTATATTTTAAAATGGGAGAAAAGTTATAGCAAAATCCATTGATTTACTACGAAACAGGAACAACAATTTGAGAGTTTTCAAATGTCGTGAACGTCACTCATCCAAATTGTATTCTCAAACCTCCAATATACTTTGGTAAATTAAAAATCTAAATTTAAAACAAATGTAAACATCTAAAATAATTTATTTATATTTTAACAACAAACACAATCAAACAAGTTCGAAATAAAATTGTTATATATTTTATTACACGACTGAATGTTATTCAAAATAAATACCTTATTATTAGTAATATTCTTAAACTACTATATGATAATAATTAGTTTGTTTGCACTCTTATATACCACAATTAAATAATATTGAGGACTAAGAAATTTTGTTTGCAACTATTTACATTAATTTCATAAAAAATGTCATAAAACCAATAATATTCGATTTTACTTATGTGATTTATTATAAATTAAAACAGTAGCACCAGTTAACAAAAGATTATCAATCAACATTAAAGCTATATAATTGTATTATGGTTAGAGTTACTTAGTAAAATATTTAAATATGTAATTGCATTAATTGTCTTCTGGAACAGTTTCAAAATATATAGACTGTACAAAACTATCCGAAATGGTTTTCCGAGCTTTTCGCTTTGATATATAATTTTACACTTTCTTATATTTAATAAATATTATAACGTCGATCGGTACAAATGGACGGGACGTTTATTTTGATAGTGTTTTGTTACATAGAGCTTGACACGATTCGTGCAAGATCGGTGGTTCTCTTTAACGTAACGCGTGTTATACAAACGATTATCTGGACATCGTTAATGATTAATTTGTTCCGATACATTTGCAAATGAGCGTAAAACGTCGTTCGCCTCTAATAACGATTCGGCTTAAGCGTTTCAGTGGAATAAACGGTTTTCGAAACGGTGTCCTGTTGAAATTACCAGTCACAGACTCGTTAGAGATGATATTATACGCAAGTGTACGGTTGTCGTAAAACATTATGGCCGTTTTGATTTAATTGTGCACAACGTGCTGACGGCCCCCAGCTCTAAAATAAAAACATTTAATTGTTTATACTTAACGAATAAAAAAACATCGTCACCAACAATCTCAGGCAGAGTAATAATATAATGTAATAAACGCGCATAAATTACTTATAAAGTTATAAATGTTATATATATATATATAATATGTGTCTGTTCTTATGTTTATGTGTAGTGTGTGAGTGTGTATATGTGTGTTTGTGTGTGTGGATACTGGATACATAGAAAATGCAAATGTAATTTGTTTTGACAAGAATCTCGTGTGCACATCAAAAATAAGAATAAAGTTTTAAACTCACAGCATGTCACGCTGTGTTATTATTATTATTATTTTTTTCATTTGAACGAGAAAAAAATAAAATGTTACTCCCTCCAACGTTTTGGGTGTAATGTGGTGATTATTTAAATAATATTAATAATAATCATCATACAAAAACGTGAAACGGCACTTTTGTCGCCGTTTTATGATTTTGAATTTTCCCTGTGTCGCGTTTAATAACGCGGATATCTCGCTATTGAAGAAAAAATGTGTAATAAAATAACAGTAACAAGATAACGCTATAATTATTTCGTAAATATACAATCAACGCTGTGTAAAACTGGGGAGAATTGTTTTTTATTATCAGTTCTAAAAATGAAAAACAAATCACAGTGTAATAACTGAGGGGAAAATGTTTAGCTTTCCGTTTGCTTTAGAGTGTATCACTATTTACACTACAAGATATTGTACGAAATACTTGAGTCTTATATGCGACATCTTAAATTTTAAATTTCTATCATAATAATAAGAATAACTGCTGACCGTTATTAGGAAAACAAAACGAACAAAGAGTGACTGGGTAAAATCTTACCATGAACTAATCGAAATAGTGTTTTTTTAATTTTACGTTAATATAGTTTGTATTTACAAACAAATAATACTAAACTATTTTATTTTCTTCCCTTTAGAGTGATATTTATTTATCTGATGAGTGGAATGAAAATACAAATATTTACGCTGTAGTAGAAAGTGAAGAACAACTTTTAATCATTTTGTTTAGTGATTTTTTACCATTGAAAGAACAGTGAAAATCAACAGGATGGTTAAATTTGAACGAATAATATTTTATATAACATAAAATATACATTATTAATATCAATTGGAATTCGATTCACGAAAATCAGTTGTATTTACCAAGGTAAATTAGTTTAGAGGAAATTAAAAAATGTATTGATTAATTACTCAACAGTATCACTCCAGTAAATTATAAATGTACGTGAAATATATGCTAAGAAAAATGTGTGAGGTGTAAAGCCCATACCATTACCATTGTCGAATTTAAATATGAACTCAGTGACCAATATAACTGTCAGTTATATTTTTATTATATTATTGTCATTGATTATTGTTTTCCCAGCGTTAGGTTTTTTTTACACTATGTTATATTATTATTTTACAGTTAAAAAACATATACATGTATATTTTTATTTTAAAAGTAATTTACAATCTGTATTTAACAATGCAATGAGCAAATTGGATATTTGGAGTTTTGGTCATGAAGATTTTAAGAAGAGAGAAAATATCCACTGATACTGCTCTACAAATACATAATATATGAAAAATGTTTTTCAAAATTAACGAAATAGATATATAGCGACGGGGTTATTTGTTTTTTTTTTCTTTTGTAAGATTTCAGACAATTTTAATAAAGAAAATTGGTCCAAGACTTTGAGACGCCGTGGAGCTTTCAAAACCACCTGCTCGTGTGTTGAGGACGCACGTATGTACATATATGAAAGCGTTGGAAAATGTCATTTCGTCGACGAAATCGAATTTATCGCGTGCCCGGCATTCACTTCCCTAACCACCTACCCGTCCCTGTCCGTGAACATTAACGGTAGCCATCTGTGAGGACAAACGTTGTTACAGGGTAGCGATCCCGGGACTGTACATGACGTTTTTTCTTGTTGGTTAAATATATGAGAGCTTATCCAGATGGACACCTCGGTTCATCCTGTATATTATGCATATAATACCATCTCTCTATGTCTTACTCTCACACTCACACACGCACATTGTATCGCTCTCACACATACCTACATACGTATAAGTTTACACACACACACACACCATATTCGCATACTGACACATTTTCACCGGACCGTAGACCGTATTCTACGAGCGTTATAGTATGGTAAGGTAGTTGTAGTAGTACAGTGTATATTATAGTAGTGGTACGGTATAGTAGTAGTGGCACTGGTAATAACCTGTCTGTTAGCGTTGGCGACCGTCCAGATGTCTCTCCGACCGTGTGTTTCCCCTTCGGGCCCCTCCCACAGGTCCATAATTCCGTTTCGCACCGTCCGTCCACGCATCCCTGCCGCCCCGTTCTCGATGACCCTACACGCACGCCCGGGGGTCGTCTGGCGGCATCCTGTATAATAAAATAGTCCTGGCGACAGATTGCACACCAGGTCCTCCTGCGTGCCGTCGCCGGTTGATAATTCAATAAGCCTCTACGTACACTGATTTCTTTTTCGATATCGGACGAAACAATAAGTGCCGTTCGCGAAGAATGTGCCAACAACAATAATGCACCGGCGACTCGACCGCCGCACGGGATACAGTGTCCCAAACGAGTTTTAAAGTCTATTATTATTTTATCGCGCACTGTTGCAGCGGTACCGTCGGAGTAGAATATTAGTACCATTGGCCCTGTAAAATTGACCCTCTCAGGCGCAGCGTACCTCTATATAGTATTCCACCGCGACTAACACGTAATATAGTGTTCAGACGTAATTACGCTTTGTTTCAAATGTAATTTTAAATGCTTTGTCTCGGAGTAATCAGTGTACAGTTTATGTGGGTCGAGTAATGAATAAATTAAATATTACTGTGTTGCAGATACAAGCTTAACAACGCAAAATGAGACGTATTCTTTTTCCCAAGATAAATTAGTATTTAAAACCCTCATTTAGATGAAAATTGAAAATATATCTACACTATTGTATTGATTAGCGTTTATTCTTACTCGTCACTTATTTCTCTCTCCATCTTTCTCGTCGCTTTTTAATCCAGCCGAACACAGGGTCTTAGAGTATGAGAAGAATACGTGTATGACGCATAGCTAAATTATAGTCCAACATATGATCCACTTTTATACAAAACTTACTTGTCTATTTGCGACAATTTTTTGCATTCACGAGATTCCTGTTGGTCCGGAACATATAAACGTTTAAAAACCAAAAAATTATAAACTTTTTGCACTCTAATATATTCCTTATAGTAGCGTTACAAAATTATGTATTTCTAATGGTACAAAATTATGTGTGATTTGCCGATAAGAAAAAATAGTTGCTACCCAAGAAAACGGCGTTGGTCCTCATCAACGAATATCTTCGGTATTAACAAAGACAACATTTTCACTCAAACGCAATGTTTTATTAATAATGTGTCATCAGCTATTATATTTTGTACATCATAAATTTAAAGTAACACATCATGCTGTTGACAATGGTCTTGATAAAAATTTCATAAGCGGTTTTTGAAATACACAATTACATTGAAACTTAATAAAAATATGAGTGTTATTTAAAATTGAACAAACTCTATGTTCTTCAAAAGCAGTTTGTAGTTTTAAATTGCCGTGAAACAAAAAATTTCCGTTTGAAAAAAAAAATTAAAATAATTCTAGAAATATAAAAGCAAATTTCATAATTCCTTTTCATAAATTCGTGACGCATTAAGATATAATGTATATGTTTAAATATGATTTCGACAATAACACGTAACGTGGTTTGAAATTAAACGTGCATATACACTAAATGTAAATATGTAATAAATGCAATAGGAGATGCAAAAAATATTTACATTACATCAATAGTATCACAAATTGTCGTTACCGAGATGATGGATTATCTCGGTGATTTATTTTAAAGTTGAAAGTTTAAACCATTACTACATTCCCAGGGAGGCGTTGCTTCGTATACACGTATGTAATTACAATAAGAATTCATTTAAATTTTAAACGTACACGATATAATATGGTAATAACCGTTGGACGCGGTACCGTTGTTGTTGCAGAACATTTGATCCGTTCGTGGGAGGGGTGAATGAGGGGAAAGAGAATAATAGAGGTGATTTAGATAAAAACAAAAGAGAAAGAAAAGAAAAAGAAAACAGATATCATAGGTATACGCGTGGCATCAGTACGGTTGAATTACGGTACCCCGTGGAATAGTATAGTCGTAGGATTTGGAACGGCGTAAATGGATAATGTCCCGGGAGCAACGGACGTACGTAATAAGTTAGACGCGCGTAAGAGGGTTCGAAAGACTCAAAAGGAATTTAGATTGGACTTAATGCCGACAATAGGACGCTGGCGGCTTACGCGCTCCGACGTAAATGATTAGCCCGATTGTTAAGACCGCCGCGGGGGTGAGCGGGGAAAAATGTTGAGACTTTGGCGGAACGGGGGGAAAAAAACTCGCGAGAGTTTTGCGACGACGTGACCGAGAAGGTTTCGGCATTACGGTGGTGGTCAGTCGACTACGTAACATAATCTCCGTCGGACGCAATAATCGTTTTATCGCGCGACAATGAACTGGTGATGAACACTTCTTACTCGCATACCAACGCACGTACGTCATTGGTTTCTGAGAGTTTGTATAAAAATAAAATAATTTGCATTGAGCAATTCGTATTGGAAATCATTTACTTATTATTTAAGGAGCTTATCGCACGTGACAGCTAAACTTATATTGTATATCCGATGTTATGTTCAATTCACCGCCTTACTTCATTAATTTTCTGGATAGGAAACGTTTTTAACGTTGATTGATCGAAAGAAAAACTGTATTCGATTATAACGCGTTCGAACCAACGCAGTCCCATAATAAACGATGTGTAACGGTTTTCAAGTTATTTAAAGTTCACTAGTTCACCGACCAAAACAAGTCAAAGTCCGTGTCGGACCAGGGTTGCTGTACGTTTCCACTACGAATATCATAAAACAGAAGATATTAACGGTAAAAATAATTTTATTTTTACGTGTAATCAGTGGTATAAATGTATCATCAACACACATTAATGACCGTCAAGTAACATGATGATAGATGGTTTGCAAATCATCGAACCAGTCAACCGGCCGAAAAACTTTTTTAATATGTTTTATTTAAAGACTATGAACAACACTGACGTGGTGACAGCGCGACGGGTGATAAATGGTAAGCAATAGAAAAAAATAATTGTTGATAAACATGAGATGCAAACAAAAACAAGGGTTCGCTAGTCATCGTATGGTAGTCGAAGGGACTAGGACTAGGTAACCCGTCCACGCAAACCTGCCCCTCCTCGGACAACTCCTCTTACTCTCTGCAGAACTCGTTGGTCTCGGCTAACTGGTCTACCGGCTCTACCAGCACGATATCGACGATGTTAGGTCGAACGGTGCTCGGGTCGGTGTACACAGTCGGGATCACCGATCTCTTGTGGATGGGGAGCGCCTATATTTGTGAATTTTCGACTCGGGAATCTGCGAAAATGTCCAATGTCATTCAATACGAGACGGAAAAGCTAACGTCGTGTCATTGGAAAATTAAAAACCGAAAAACATTGTAACGAAATCATGTTGCGTCTATAATCGATAATTGTTCATGGTCTTGACGATTCGGTGGCCCATTCCTTGATGCACGTTCTGCAATAGTCTACGATTCGAATCACCGTATGCGTTTGGTTCTACTGGAATCGCTCCTTAACTGCCTACAAGGGTTGGGGAGGACGCAACGTCAAATACATCCGAATAATTGTTCGTCGACGGTAACCTAGAAATCACCGGACACTTAAACGTCCATCCGTCTATCTGCGTGCTTAATCATCACAGGATCCACCACTACCGCGCGTTACTGCCGGTGTTTTTTTTTTTAAATTCAAAACATATAAAAATACACATCTTGGTAAAACCAATATGTTTCTTGTTTCACTCAGAGTCTAAAATAACAAAACCTTACGCTATAGGTATACAGTGTTTCCGTTAAATATCACCAAATACATTCGGTGACATAATAACAAACATTTCAATCTTTTCACCGGACGAGCATACGCACGTGTGTCTACATTTGTGTAGACTTGTTAACTTACGTTAACGTAGTGTTGATGAAAACATGTCCCCGGCCGCTGGATGGTCCCAAATCATATTTAACGCAACGCCACGTCCGACGTGGTGCAAAGGTGCGGGTCCGCCGATAGACTGACGTTTCGGAAAACGAATTGACGTGGACCAGCCCGACCATGTTGTTTTAGTGGTATCGATCGGCGTGGAAAGCATAATATAAAATATCGTAAAATTAAAATCACGGTGTAAGGTGTTAAAACTTACAAGTTCTAACATGCTGAACGATGGACTACAACACTTCCACCACACCGTTGTATATCGTGATTATCTATTTCGTAAGACAGGTAAAAATGTGGTCAAGTAAACCAGACCTTAGCGGATAATCTTTGGGGCTTAAGTAAGTTGCGCTAAAATTGACCGAAAAATGAACACATTTAGACACATTTAGAGCCGCAGATTGTCAGTTATAGGGACGCCGGTGGCCGATCTAATGGTACTTACGTCAATGCGACTAGGTATTATGCGTGACATAAGTAATCGGCGTACACGAAGTGAGCTTTCGGTCTTCTACATCAGTCGTGTGATTCGACACGCGGCACAGGCGACACGTGATGGGATGCACACGCGTTCACATACCCTCGAGATCGCAGAAGTCGTCGATCGATCCGTGTCGTTCGTCTCGCGAGTGCCCATGGTGGATCATACCCGGAGCTATCCTCAGAATTGTCTTATGACTTTACGAGGTCACTCTAGGGACCGACTGGACAACGTGGCACATTTTTTGTGGAACATTTCATTTTGTTGAATGACACATGCCCACCAGCGTCAGGTAAAATAACATTATATGATTTGACAGGAAATACTCAATTTTTAAACTAATTAAAAAATTATATTTTTCAATTTTGCTATATTATCTCATAAAATTCGTAAATATTATATTGCACAATAATTGTGTCAAAATAACATTTATAATGTATTACTTATAATACTTTTAAATAACTATTTATATATACAAGATAGTTATATGATCGTATTGTTAGTTTTTATTTTATACCAAAGAATATAGTAGGTACGTAAATACGTTATAAGTGTTATATTATGTCACATCTAAATTTTTTTCATTTATTAAGAAAAATATAGAAAAAGATTGGCCACCCCTGTCCTAGACCTATGTCTCCAGGACAATTCACTGAGATCCAGGGAACGAATCCACATTACCATGGAGAAACTAATCATGTCACATAAAATTGCATACGATAAGTTATCATTTAATTCATCGATATTTTAGTAGAAGTTCAAATCCAAACATACGCAGAACTACGAAGTACGGAAAAGTAACAGAACTAAATGTCTAAAAAATCGAAGAAACACGTCGAAAAAGAGGAATGAAGACTAAGAAAAAAAACTAAACTAGTATATTGCAAATGCTTCGTCTTCCAGGCGACCATGCGTGTAACCATTACATGGAGAAGGAATAAATAAAACAAAAAAAAATAAATCTAAAACGTGTACTTTAATGTGGATAACGGTTGTCACGTTTCACTGAGTAATACGACGAGGACTGAAAATAAATATTAAAATAAGCAACAAAACATAATATTAAAATTATATTATAACGTCCGCGTGGAAGAGGATTTTATGGTAGTTTGTGTAGAGCTTTTACGAGTCTCTTTACCCTTTAGTCGTTAATTTTTGTATGTATAATATGTTTAAAACGAAAAAAAAAACAACTGTAGGTTATAGTTTATTCTGTATTCATGGTTTATATCTAAAGGGAAAATGTTCGCTTGTTTCAAAGGTAACATATACGCTTGAAAATAATATAATATCTCCCTCGCCTGAACGTAATTTATGTTTCTATACACGCGGTGTTTTTTCAATCGGGTTTCCATAAATCGATCAGTACATATTGTATTATTATATTATTGTACTCAGGTGCCATTAAAAAAATAACATTTGCAAAAATTTCCGTTCTACTGGAAACGGTTCTTCGACGCGGTGACAATAGTTTGATAAGTTGTTTCGAATACTTTATCTAGAAACAAAAAAAAAAATTATCTTGGACGCGTGGAATCTACCGGGTTGAAAAAAGAACAATTACGCAACGATTGTTTAGATATCTTCCACCACTCGCCGTCTCACGATTTCAAACAATGAATGACTTACCGAATTTCGCTTAACCATCTCGCTATGTAAGACATGACATGAAAAATCTCGACAATGATTAACAAAAATTATTTTACAGAACAAAGAGTCACTTTATTTATTTTATAACGTCTAGTACGGATCAAGCGATTGCGACTTTTAATGCGATTTTTTTTTCATATTTACCACACTTATTGTACAACTCACTAATTATAAACATTTTTGCATTTCAAGTCCATTAAGGGAGACTGTCAGCAGCACTTCAGATTTGTATAATAATGAACTTTTATTT
Source organism: Periphyllus acericola (assembly GCA_949715065.1). Lineage (NCBI taxonomy): Eukaryota > Metazoa > Arthropoda > Insecta > Hemiptera > Aphididae > Periphyllus > Periphyllus acericola. Next base: position 36,556,827 of record OX454266.1, read on the forward strand.
ACTATTTTAATATGTCAAGATTTTTTTTTTTATATACAAACTCATTCAGCAAAACACATAAAAAAATAAATAATACAATACTTTCTGATTAGTATGTAAAAAAAAAAATGTGTGTTATTTATGTTCTGGTAGAATAAATTAAAATGTCAGCTTTTAAAATTGTATCGTGTTTATAATTGCAAAAATTAAGCAAAAATGCTTATAATTCTATACAAGAATACCATAATGTCTGGTATGGATGTTCAAAACACCAGATTTAAGTTAAATAAAATAGCCAACTATTCTAGACGGGTTCAACATTTTGTACTTTTACATAATACCTAATTCAAAGCAAAACAAATTACACTGGTTTTTAAATGATGAAAACTTTAGTTTTGATAGTTTTGATTTTAACTGCTCAACGATGCAAGTGTAATTTTGATGATATTTGTTTCAAAATTTCATAATGCCTCGATTTTTGATTTCAAAGTACTATATTATTTATCATTAAAAACAAACATGTTTTAAATTAATTATTGTTTAATTGTAATAAATAAAAGTATAATAAAATCTCAAAAATGTTTATACTTTCATTTTTTTTTTAAATATTTCAAAAGTCCCAAGTATTATCAAGATATTAATAATAACCCGCTAGTCTTTGATATAATTTGTACATTCATATTCGTAATTTTCGAATAAATAGTTTGACTAATAAAAGATATTCTGTAATTTCTAAATGAATAACTAGTGGACTTTTTACGGTTCAGTAGCATATTATACCTATACTATAACCGTATAGACCGATAAAAAAACTATTTGTTTTTATAATTTCAAAGGGAGGGATGTAAAACTCAAACTTTTCGTTGACTTTGCGACAAAATTCTTCGGTATATTGCCCATAAAACTAGAAGTCTTATTAAAAAAAAACGGATCTTAGATCTTTTTTTTAACGTTTGATATTGAAATATTAAACTTGTATTTTATTTGCCTAGTGCTTTAATGACACTATACTTTTATTATTCTGCGCAGTACCTTCTGGGAGTTTAAATAGTGATTTTATTAAAAAATTTGTCTCAAAGATTTTAAGGCGAAATGAACCATTTAAATATTTAAACGCAGCTATTCGTTAAGGCTTCATTACACCGGTCTTAAGCGAAATGTTTAATTAATTTGTACTTTTTGAAAACGTTATGCAATACCTACGCGTTTAACGAAACATTGTTAGAAATTAACAAGTTAACAAGCATAATTAAACGGAAATAATAATAATGGTCGTTGAATATTTATGAGAACAGTCACGTATTGAACTACATATACAGATATAAAAATGAAACAAAGGAACAGACGGTTTCGATTGGCTTTGAGGCACAAACGGTGTTTTGATAGCATAAAGCCGTGTCAAAAGGAATTCCCGATAAGTTTAAATTTATTGAAAAAATTACTCGATACAAAACACACAACAATTTCGAAACTATTCTTCGAATACAATACCGAAATAGCTATATTGAATTGGATATTATTTGAGACAGATGGATAAAGAAGGAGAGAGAGAGAGAGAGAGTGAGAGAGAGACGGGTGCATAAAAATAGAATGTAAAATGTTTCTTTGTAATACTGCATGTGGTGAAAACATACGAGAATGTTATTTAAAGTAAAAAAATATAGACACGTGACGAGCCCTTTTACCGACGGTCGATTTGATGAAAAATACTGAACGATTTGTGCGCCTACCACTCAATCTAGGAGGCAGTTTTTCGCCCAAGCGACCAACCAGGAGGGTTCAACAAAATAATTTACGATTTTTCCTTCCTTATCTCCATGATATGTAACTAAATCAGGCACCACCTATTGGATCGAGAAAAAGATAATAACACTGCGACTCACGCATGAAATACACACACACACACGCATCGTATTCAAGTTAAATTTACAGACAAACCTTTGTCTAACGAAACTCTCAACATAAACAATTGGACATTTTCATCGAAAACGTTTCTACTTACAATTAGTTTTATAATAGCGTTATATAATTGTAAAATAATATTTGTACTTCAAAGATTTTAAATTTTCACAAGCTACTAGTATTATAGCTATTATGATAATATTATATAAGTAATACTTACAATGCACTAGGTTGGTTAATTATTTATCATTTATAACCGTAGTATATTATTATTGTCATAAGTTATGACCGGATTTATATGCAAATGCATATATGTATTGGAATAAGCTTTTTGAAATCTGATGAGAATTGTGCCCGATTTAGATCATTCTTATTAAAATAACACTTATTGTATTTTGCATATTTTGCATATTTTAACGTTTTTACCTATTAAATGCATATTTAATGCATATTTGTAGTTTTATAGCGCATAATACTATTTATAGCACATATATTTGTTTTCCGTGGTATTTTCACGTTTTTCACGTTTTTCAATATATAATTATATACTAACAGATAATTGGAGGAATTTGACTTTCGAACACATTAAGAAACTTCTGATAATCCAGTGCAATAAGGTAAAATATGAATTCAATTTTTGTTTTCACTTTTTATTAATATGGGCTAATATTTTATAGATTGAAGATAAAGATTGTTAGATGGCAAACTTAGTGGACAAAATACTTTTTTATATATTTAAAACCTTTTTATACCTTTTTTAATACTTAATTAGTTAATACTTATTTTTAAATAATTTTAAATTAAATGTTTTCAATTCAATTTTAAGTGCATATTTTGTAGCATATTACAGCATTTTTAGAAGCATATTTTGAGGATTTTTTGTGCATATAAATCCGGTTCCTAGTCATAACCATACTACAAAATTATTTTACACAATTGTTAGACGTAATAGCACATAACGTCATTATTTGCGTACGAGTTTGTTTCGTACCGTGAAAAACGAGATTTTCAAGTTTTACAACGAGCAAAAATTATTATTGTTCCTAACGATTATTTTTTTCTTCAACGGACCGTCAAAGTTCGTCAAACATACGTTCGACCTCACTAATGATTTGACGACCACCGCCATCGGAACGTGTAAGCGGTAACGTATTCATCCGGTGTTCTTTCACACGCGCGCGCGCGCGCACGCACACAATGCCAATAAATGCATAATATTACGCAACGAGCCGTAACATAACCGTGCACGTGTGTGCGGAGGCGATACAACAGAGTGTGGTAGTTCTCCCGAGTTCGGTAACCATGGTAACGGTTGGCCGCCGACGCGGTATGTACACGTCATTGTCGTATGTGCGTGCGTACATTTCACCGCACCGGCGGCGGCGGCGGCGGCAGATCGAATTTGCGGCTTCGAGAATGTCCCCTCCCGTTAAGGGGGGGAAAACTTGTCGGCCGTACGCGGACGACACAAACCTCCGTCCCGGCGCACGTGTTACTGCAGCATAATAATAGGTGTGTTACGGGTTCGTAGACGCATGTGCGCGTGCGTGGACGGCTGTTCACCGGAAACGATTTGATTCCGAAACATACATATGTATATTGAGGCGTGCACACGGTGTAGGTCCGAATGATTTGGCCAGGAGTGCATCACGCGCCTGCGCCACTGGCACGACAAGGAACCGCATTTTTTCGTTTTCCGTATTATCGCAATCCAAAGCATTTATTATTATTTGCACCGATATCGTCAGTCTCACTACGCGCTCGTACTGCATAACTACTAAATGCTACAACTCTCCTCGACGGTTGTCTTCGCGCAACGATAAAAAATAATAATAATAAATCATTACACTGTGATGCGTACGATGACTAGTCGGTGACGCCGACATCAAGTGCAGTAATGCACACATTTTGTTCCCAATTTTGTTTCTGTAAATCTCGTTCACCGAATCAGTACGTATAGAATAATTCATATTCTATACTTTACATTCGTAAACGACAGATGGTTTCGGTTCAATACTTTGGTCGTACTCACATTACGTAAACACCCACATTTACTTCTTTCCACCATTGGAACACTTACGGGGGTGCTTAGCACTATCAGATTATTAGATTATTTTGAACTAGACATTTTGATGAACGAGGATCATTTATGCTTTTATGATAATTTGTTGATTTCAGTTTCTATTGGAATACTCAAAATATATTATGCAAGGTAGTCGTGGGGGTTGAAGCATCTCAAGGGTTACATGGAGACGTGTCTTCCCTCATCACTGAATTGCAATCCACCGACATCCCTGTTCACAGACGAAAACCGGTTTGACTAGCTTTTAAAAATTGTTTCCGTTTGACCGATGTTATAAATATTATGCTGGTTTTATTAGGGTTTCTAAATATTTTACGGTTCACCATCAAGTTTTGATGACTGCCGAAAAGTTCAGATTTTCAATTTATTTTTATATCCACTTTTTAGTGCAACAATATGTTTTTCTAAATGAAAAAAAAAATAATACATTTTAATCCTAAATTTAAATGTATAATCATTGAGTATGACGGATAAGGAAACGCAAAAATAAACGTAAAGTTTTTATTATAAATTGTATTGTTCTAATATTTTAGCCGCATCCTCTATAATATGTATTATCAATTACTTTTTGCGTCGCGGTGGTCGGTGAACCGGCAAATTGGGATGTCAGCGTATCGGGATTTGGCGACGGGGGAAATCAATCCCTCGGGGTGGCTAATTTTTGCACTACCAAATTCAAGACTGAACGTGCACCTTATATCTCTACCGAATAGGGTTCTGTGACACCGCGACGACTATAAATTATACGTGCGGGAGCGTTCGGTGAAATGATAACAATCGTAGTACGAAGAAGCACGTGTGTTTGTAACGACTGCGCGGTGTATGCGATCATACTATTTGAGCGCCCTGTGTATGGACTGTAATAATAATTACCTTCCGTACAGCGACTCTGGCAGACAAGCTTGCGGCGGCGGCGGCGGCGGCTACACATCATTAGACGTGGGTGAGACTCTCCGTGCGGCCGACGAGTTTCACGCCTAATTATTATCAGCGCAAACGTCTCGCGTCGAGTCCGTCCACGTAAGATTATTAATGGCATATTATATCGTTTTGGCGCCATGGAAATACTCAAATGCACCGATCCGTTAAATATTAAAACGGTTTTTTTTCGCGCCAATTTTTCACTCTGAAAAAATAGGCAAAATGTGCCAAATATTTTCGTCGAAATTCGTTTGTGAGCATACGCAAATTTTAGTAGTGAAAAACGTGAATACCTGCGTACAAAATTGTTTGACCTTTTTTCGCATTTTTGCATTTTTTTTTTTCAATTTTATTTTTATTGCCCGTTTTTAAACGAGTAAAATGAATAATGGTTTCGCCAAGCTAGGTTTTCACGCAAAACACTCATTGCAATAGTATCAAGGTCTTAACTTCAAGTAAGGGATCTTTAGTATTATGTCTCACCTCGGAGCGGAGCACCATCCCTTCATTGAGTGCCATGGCGTCCGAGATAGTCACCGGAGCTGGCAGGCATAGCGAGCGGTCCCTTCAAGCATTTTTAATATAATAAATTATATTTATAACATTACGTATTCACTCTTTATCCTTATTTATTGTTTATTTAATTATTTTTGACAATTGTTTAACAACCAATATAAATCATACAGTAAGAGTACAAAAAAAAAAATGTGACGCTTGTTCATTCAATCCCTGTAAACTTTTCTTGGGTGCTATAGACCTTTATCGTTGGCGCATTTTATAATTTTATTATAAGAAAAAAAAAGAAAAAGAAAACATACTCGTGCAAAAACGCCATCGATTTCCACAGCCATGAAGAGCTTGGCTGGCGTGGGGCAAACCGGAATATTCGATAGTAGACGGATCGCGAGTCTACACCACCACCCGATCATTCCGAACCGATTTTCCGTTCTCTGATCGTTAGGCGTCTTGTACAGGGACCGTCGATTAGCATACAGCTGACAGCGAGTGAATCCAACGGACGTGTAATAACCGCAGTGCACGGGCGAGACATGTGATAAACGTCAAAGGTAGGATCGGTATACGCTCCCGGCGTTCGAATGTCTCGAAAATCGTTTATTGAATGACGACTACAATCCAATTTTCTCGCCTGATAAACGAAGAATCGTTTAAAAACACTGCACATATCCCATATGAATACGTCCGAGTAAATCTGGTTCAGACGAGCGGTAAAATAGGAAACCTAAATAAGTTTTTTAACTTGTCATTGTTGGCTGTCGAACCAATCGATAAGAGTTTTTATCTTAATAAACTAAAACAATATCAGACAGTTATATTGACTCTCTGACCTATAATCTAATATTATGTCGTTGTATTCGATGCTTAGTGCATTAAACTAAAGACTTGACAGCGGTAATCGTTACGATTGCGATTTATGGTAAATATTATCTTAAAGCAATCTAAACATATATTAAATAATAATTATAACTGTTGAACCTTTAGTTATTATAATCTCCTTGTATATTATACATAATGCGCATGTCAGCGGTAACGTTGCATTTGATTAATCTTGGCGAATGAACAAAGATTAAAATAATGTAATAATCATAATTACCACCTCACGACTACCAACCAGTTATGCACAAACTCGGTCTTGTATCCTTAGCTGATAGAAGAGTTGAGGCTAACTTACTCTTCTTACATAAATTAATTGATGGATCTATTGATGCTCCTTCCCTACTCGCACAAGTTGGTTTTAAAGTTCCTTCCCGTCTAACTAGATCTTCCACTCCCTTCGCTATTACCCCACACAATACTAATTACGGCAGAAACCAACCAATTGATAGGATGATGCACCTTGGCAATGAGCACCCTCACTTATTTATTAGATATTAATACAAATTGCAAATCTTAATACTAACCTAAAAATTTAAATGTATATGTGTCAGTAAATATTATATCATGTGTTTTGTATTATTAAAACTACTTCTCTATAATCTCTACTTGTAAAGTTGGGTAACTGTAACACCCACTTAGATAGAATTTATATATTTTTGTACAATATATTGGGCTCACTGCCCGTAAATAAATAAATAAATAAATAAATAAATAAATAATGTATTAAAAAAACGTCATTATCTGACAATCTCATGTTATGCTACACAGAGTTATAATTTAAAAAAAAAAAGTTATTTATCATTTCAAATAATAACCGTTTCAGTGTTATTTTATTTGCGCATTTACAGCTATATGTATAGTGTAAGATATAATAATTATTATTAGCCGCAGAGTTAAATGTAATTATTTTATACTATTTATTCACTAAATGTTAAAATAATTAGAAACAAACATTAAATATTGTCTTTTAATAATATTAACAGACATATTTCTCCATAGAGGTACGTAATAATATATACAGTATACATTATGTCATGCGCTCACATACTGTTTAAAATCAGGTTAACGTACAAAACTTTCAACGTATAATAGAACAATGGTGCGTTATGGAATATAAAAAGTTTAAAATATAGTGACCATTACGTCGGTATTTATGCAATCCACTTATATGTTTTGAGTTATACTCAACGAAAAACTAATCTTATACGTGGTAGGTATGAATTGAAATATTATAAATGGAGTAAACAATGTGTGTTACAAAGATACGTGTAAAATGAACGTATACACATATATATATTACACATCCAAATATAATGATGATTTTTGTTCGGGTGGAAAATTAAAAATAAATAGAAAACATTAATTATAGGGAATACACACATACACATTCACACAATTCAGACATTTTTGTATAAAATATTATATAGATGTGCAAAGTTTGTTTATTATTATTTGTGTTTCTAACAATATGACGAATCGATTTATTAATTTTTTTCACGGCTATCACGACTATGTTAAAAATTGAATTTCTTTCTTTCTATATTTCCTAGTTACGCATTAAAAGCTACATTTACTGTATCCTAAATATCACAACGGTTCAAAATAATATTTAAGCTTGTGGATGGCTTCAACTTGTAATGTTATATGATTTATGCTAACGTATTTTAAATTAAGAAAAAAATATTGTAATCACGAAGAAATGCAATTAAAGTTTTTAGGTTTTTTCAACCCTGTTAAATCATTTTTTCGTCAATAGTTTTATGTACAGTTTATTAACAGTCATATTAAGATCAATTTAAATTTAATCTAAATAAAATAATTTCTTACTTTAAATTATCAAAACAAAGTCATTCAATTGAAAATCATAAGTAAAAATTTTTCCAAATTCAGATTTACGTTATACGTATCTAAGAATTATGTGTAAAACAGCATTACAGTTTCCATCATGGCTTATTAATTGAATAAATATATAAAGTAACTATTCAAACCAAACAGCGTTGTTTTATAAAACGTTAAAAATAAATGTTATATATTTCCATTCGAATTAAAATTCTAAAATGGCATTCGGTTTCAGGCGACAATATGAATAAATACGTTTGGAAAAATAATTTTGCCATGAAATAGAAACCGATTTTTTAATACCATTTTTGGAATATAATTTATGAATAAATTATTTTACATTTGATAAATGATAACGCAGTCAGGCATCCGGAATAACTGGAGCCTCGATAGCTCGAGTTTCATTTTAGGTCCCTTGGAGTATTTTGATAATAAATAATCTTGATCACTCGTTTTTTTCGTTACTTCCCCTTCAGATTCGAAATATAACCACTCGACCCTACACTGTACATTGTACAAGGGATAAATGTTACAAAAGCATAACAATATATTGATTTGAATGTAAAAATTGCTACACATTGTATTGTTCCAAAATGAGGAGAAAGGGGGGCTTATAACAATAATAATAATAATAATAATAATAGGAATAATAAGTATTATTTTTCCAGTGGTTAATCCTTTCCAGTTTTGATATTTTCAGAAATACTTCAGACATATAATTTATGTTGTCAGAACTGAGCCGAGAAGGAACAATAATATCAATTCCATCCAAATTCTTCCCAATACGGTTTTTTTTCTTCAGCTCATAACTATTTGAAACGAGGAACCGAAATAATGAAGTTTACCGGGATTTATGAGCCTAAAATACTATTATCTTGTTCGAAATGTTTCAATTATTTGGAAATAATACACTGTATACGTTATGGAACTTAACGAGCTTAAAAATAATGGCATGGCCTCGCCCGAGCAACAAAAGCATCATGCGATATTTATATATAGCTTTTATCTCGATATAAATTAATGCGTCTTGTTCTGCGACGAATGTTTTCGCATTGAATGGTATTGAATACGAGAATGTTTCAATGTGGTCCTCACATACAATTTATAATCTATAAAACATTCAAAAACATACTGTTAAGTACTTCTAAAAGGACAATGATAATTATAACAATTATTTTCAGTCATTTTCATCATTGGATTGTCGTTGTTGTTTACAACGTACACGTGCGTGTACGTATATCCTTATTGACTCGTAACATTTTAAACGTTTAACAGTAAATTACGGTTTTTAAAGCGTATGATGGAAAGATAATTTTTGTTTTTCGTGAAATAATCAGTGAAACATTTTTGTTGTAGACACGAAATCGTCCACACTTACGTCGTACAGCACCGGTAAGTGACAGATAAATAATTAGGTCTCGGGATTTGTAGGAGTTGTGTATTATTCCATATGATGTCAACTTCTAACACACCAAATAGCGATGGGAATTCGAGCTATAAAATGAGAAGTTTAAAAATAGAAAATGTAAAGTGCATTTTCCAATTTTTAGGGGAAAAGTGCACGTTTCTTGATTTTCTTATGAATATTATGCATTTTGAATATTTTTTGTACACAACACTTAATGTTATTTAACGTAAATATTTATTTTTATCGTCGCAGTCGACTATTAATTTAACGATAACGTAGCACCCGATTGACACATTTGATATTTAAATTATTATAAATTAATTTTTCCATATTTTCCATTTGATTTTGCGCATATTAATAACAATAACAATATATGTTTTTTTTTTGTAATATTGAACAAAATTTATGCATAATTTACATTTTGCGGGCATATTTTACAATTGTTTTTCATTCGTATTTCACAATTTGTTCGTGCATATTTCACCTTTTTTTTTTTTATCTCCCACAACTTTGTGCACTCCTATAACGACTACATACCACTGTGCACTGTTGTGGCACAAAAGCGTTTTGTTTTCATTTGTGAGCGACGTCGGCGCATACGCGCATATCATTGAAATATTATTATTGATGCATCGCGTTGTAGGTGAACGGCGAGCGGCTCTCGCGGTGTATCGTTATACGCATTACAGGTTTTCGTTGTTACATTCGCGTTTATCCGTTAAAACGACGGCACATAATGCGAACGTGGCTTATCGAATTTCCGAATAACAGTAATATTAATTATATGCTTGTCAAACGCGTGTTAAGAGTGGCGAGGGGGGGGGGGGATACAGCTTATAGCTTTAGGTCAATAAGCTAGACCATTTTCGGTGTAAAAACCTGCGAGTAATAAAATGTAAAAACAAAATATTTTATTAACGAATTTTAGAACGGCTCCGCAGGATCGTTTTCATATATTGGTACGCTGCGAATAACTACATTATAGGTCTTCCTTGGAAATGGGATAAATAATTTGACAGAAGTAAAAAAAAAAAAAAAACTTCACACTTTATTTGATTATTGAAAACATAGTTGCATTGTACGCCAACAAGAGTCGAAAAGTCCATTTGCACGTGTAAAATGTGGAAATGTTTGTTAATAAAACTAGCTCGGGATATCAGCTGTCTGAATTGATGTTGATAAGCCATCGGACTCCACCGATTACGGTTTAAGTTTAGTGGAAAAAATATGGATAAGCTATTAGACAACTCACGAACCCAGTTTTGTTGACAACATGTCGGTCGAGGTTCATTTATATTCCAGGAATGTACACCTTCAAGCGGACACCATCTCATGGACATTAATCTTAATACATTGCATTTGTAACCATTTGGACTTTTAATGGAATATAATGTAGATGGTGAAATTATGTAAATACGTTTTTTTTCTACTTTGTATTTAAAATTATCTTATTACAAATTATACCGACCACAACGTCTACAAGTGATGTTTTCACTCTAAAAATAAATAAAAAGTGTTTGAAAACGACGATGGGGAAAATGGGTTTTAAACAGGTAACGCGGATAGAGTAACAGGTAAGCGTTATTAAATATTCCTAGTGAAATTAATGTAAAACCATCAGATATAACAGATTTGTTTGCTAAACAAAATTCTAGGCATTTACAATTTTGTTTGTAATAGTAAATACTACCAGTGGGTACACATTTTTCAAATACAAATATTTTGAATTTTATACTTTTATGCTTATTATTATGTACCTGCTACTTACTTAAAGAAAACACCATCAATCTCCCTCCCACCCATTAATGACTGAATCAAAAAACCACAAAAAAAACCTACTAGGCTAATGGCCACCGACTTGACCTTAAAAAAAAAAAAAAAATTATATAAAAGTTTATTTTATAAAAAACGTTATTAATATCGTTTCGAAAAATGTGGGAACTCTGCCCTTCAACAATGAAAACCTACATCACACACTGTTTACACGAACATCGCACGGGCCGTTTGTTCGAAATCAAAGACCGGATTTTCGTCGTGACGACGGCGGACGGATCAAAGACCGCGGTAGTCACACGGCCCAGTCGTTTCCATCGTGCGGGAAATCGACGACGATTTTTCATTTTTAACTCGTCCAAGACGGCGGCGTAGAGCCGATTGGTGAGCGCGGTGCGAGAGTGTACAAAAGTGTGGTTATAGCGTAACAAACGTACATTGCACATCAACCGTACAACGTTCCGTGGATCTAACCCAGGCATGTCAAACTCAAAGTATCAGGTGGGACAAATATATTGAAAAGTTTACTATTTGGGCCGCACATATAAATTTAGCGAAAAAATAAATATTTTGTACACATTTTTCAATTTTATTCTTTATGTTTACGAATACAGCAATTACAACTAAATTAAAAAATTAAAAAACAAATGAACATTAACATTTAAATAAAATATAAATCATACTAATTATTTATGAAAATATATATAAGTGTTGTATAAATTACAAAAAAAAACATATTAATAATTCTTTTTAGACGATATTTGACATCTCTTTTCTCCCACCAACTTTTCAATTTCGGGAGAAATATTATTTGACGAAGCCACTTTTAATACTGCATTTAGATGTGTGTCGGTTAATCTGGATCTAACGGATGATTTATTACTGTTCATTAATGAAAAAAGTTGCTCGCATTGATAAGTACTACTAAACAGAGATAATTTTACTAGAAAATCTTCGAGTTCCCACATATCGTATTAGCACAAAATTGTAAAAATCAGGAACACCAACCTCATTGAATTTATTTTTTAAATTTGAATCATTTTGAATCTCGATTAGTTCCATTTGTATACGTGTTGGAACATTAACTGCGTCTATTGAAAAAGTAGACGTAAACAAGGCAAAATCGTTTTCTAAATATTGGAAATCTTGAAACCTATTTTCGAATTCGGTCTTCAAACATATAATTTTTTCTGAATATTTTTTGTCATCAGAAGATAAGACAGTATAATAATGTATATCAAATAAACCATTCTCTAAGAATCTAAAATAGTCATTACACGACATTAATATTTTCCTTTTTGCACATTAATATTGATTGCCGCGGGCCACAAAAAAATGAGCCGCGGGCCGCGTGTTTGACATGCCTGATCTAACCTAACCTAGCCGGCGACCGAAACGCGTTCGTGAACTACCGACAGAAATAGAGTTGTGGTCGAGTAGGTGAGCGTCGCGGGGCGGGACAATTGTGATAAATAACGCCATCGCGGCGTATCGTATCTAACATAATCCATCAATCACGCGACGACGACAATTATAATAATTGTCGACCGTCGCGGTTAGCGCGATAACGGATGCCGGTGCACCAAACGAAAATGTGAAAACCAATAAATTTGTATAAACATGCACCGTACTGATGTAGTGTCGATGGATGCGACCTTCTGTCATGCCACCGCGCCTATTGAACACAATTAGTTTTCTTACCGTCTCGTGTACACGGATCGCGAATGTTTCAATTTTTTTAATAATAATTGTTGAAGGGTTCTATCATTGGATGGCCTCCCTTATCCTGTCATTCTGTCATTATATTATATTGTTTTGTTGTACATATTATAACATTTACTTATTGTGTTTGTTAATACATATTGCACATTTTAAAATACATAAAAAAAAAAAATAAAACCTTAAAATAATAATTGTAAAGGTAATAATTATAAAAGTAAACATCATACAAATATCGCGTGATAGCTGCAAAACTTGCATGCGGTGTAATCATTGAGTACTTGCGAGAAAACAAACGTTACGTTTCTTGCGAATTCGCTCGATTTGAACACCGCATCCGTCCCGTAGTGTAAAAAATGCTGGTAGGTATTGCGATAATATTGTACTCGTTTATTAAAACTCGTACGTACGCCAGTGCTCGAATCGGTAAATTATAATATGAGACGACTATTATTGTGGTCTGTAATAAAAAGAAGTGTACAATTATTGCACTTACTTTCGAAAATTATATTAAATACAATACTAATTAAAACGAAACGAAAACGTAATATTTTTAACGTTGGCAAAAACATTTCGTCAAATTATGTACCCTCGTCCCGATGAAATGTATTCAGTATAGTCACAATTATATATCATAGGAAAAAGTTGCTGTCCTCTGGTCGTCTCGTCAGTCCACGATTGAGCGTTGGACGTTAGTCGACTGAATATGTACAATATAATAGGTCTGCACACGTTCAACTCAATTTTTGTTTGTTTTACATTTTTTCCTCGAACAATTTTGTTCATTCGGCGTACGCAAAAACGCGGTTTTCCTAGTGTACTTTTCTACAAAAATTTACTACAGCAGAAAAAAAAAATTATCGATTGCAAAAATAAAAAATATAAAAATAAACAGAATATTGGTATAGAGTATTTTATATGACCGTAAAACTCCGGGAGTGTCCATAAAAAAATAAAAATAAAAACATTGGCGTGTGTGAAACGGCCTGTTATTCGAATACGAGTGTACCCTCAATCTAAGGACTGTCCCCCGCATCTTTCTCTCTCATTCCATCCCAATTTTTTTTTTACACATACACATTTCGTAATCGGATGTCTATGGCATATAAAAGTTTTATAGGATGGAAAAGCACGAATCTCGTCATTCAGAAAAATAAAACGAAATAACCAGCAGCGCGTCATTCCCTAAGAGCAGAAAATATGAGACGATACTGAATTCTTCACGTTCAAAAAACAGCCAATTCGGTCGCACCAAAAGCATCATGATGAGTTTTCCTGCTACTATCTCGTATATCAGGACAGCTGGACTCCAGTGACGCAACGGTATGTCTTAAACATTCGTTACGTGCGTGAAGTTAATATTATACGCTTGAGTCATGATAACTCGAACTGGGAGAAAAAGATATTCGAGTAACCCGATTAAAATCGTCATTAAAGCAAGTTCATAGGGACCTGCTGAATTCGTTTTTATTACATAGTGAACATTTTACTATTATTTATTAATCAACCCAACCATCCCCTTATAACACTCAAGAAACACCTATTTTATTAATGACAATAAGATTATGAGACAAATAAAAATGTTAGTAGTTAATTGAAAACTGATTACAATCAATACAACAATATTGCTAAAAATTATTTATTTGGTATTTTGCGTAATGAGTAAACTATTTGATTTGATCATCCAACAGACACTTAGTGGGTACTCACCATTTGTACTGGGTGGTTATCACGGCTCAGCTGATTATGGCTGTATTATCAATAAGATAAAAGAAAAAAAAAGGAAAACATATATTTGAAATTGAAAACCAAACATTTTTTAGGAATTATCAATATTAATTGCTAATTACAGAAAATATTAAATACATAATATTTTGGAAATCTTTTGTAAAACAAACAATTATTATTATATAAACGAATTTAAAATTATAACTTTTGGTTGGAGAATTACGTAGGGATGGTTTAATTTTATCATATTAAATTACTAAATTATTGATAAACATGAAATATAATCAAAACAATTCTTATTATCATACCAAATACCTAATTTAACCGAGATAATAAATAAAAATAAATAAATATTCCATTAAAAAAAAAAAAAAAATGTAGTAACTAATTACAATAAAATATATTGTAGAGAAGTCACGTGGACTACATTGTTCACCGCGAAAAATATTTTTTTGTCACACAAAACAAATAAAATATTGCTTTTGAAAATGTGTAGTCGCCTAACCTAACCTTAATATCAGTCGATATTGGATATCATCGGTTACCTCCAATACTCACCTCTTATATTGTAAAACTCGTTATCATTGTAATTTATAATAATATTATTATTCCACTCCGTTTCCGAATCGCTCCCGAAGCTCCGACGCATCGTGATCTCGCACAAACCTAAACCATCGTCGTCGTGTCCCGACACGTGAACGCATTTAAATTACGCTCAACGATAACATCGATAGCTATATGATTCGCCGAGAGGAGAAAAATGTATATACCGTTCCTAAAGACACCACTGTGCGTGGTTTAAACAAAACATTTAACCGAACAATAGAGTTGGGATCTTTGTTGCATCAAAGTCGCAAAAAAGTGCAAAAAAATAAAGATTTTTCTTTGAATTTCTTCTTTTTTTTTTTCACGTGACACGAGTTCGCCAGTGATATTATGTTTTTCCTTGCGTTTGCCACCGCAGCTTAAGGGTCATGATAATGCTTTCACACTAAATCAGACTAATTTGAACCACCCTTTACTACTTTTAGAGCAGCAACGCTCTCTTTGGCGGTGCTCTAAATTTCGAAGTTGTATGACACACAGAGTGCTCAAACAATAAACCACCGACCTTTCATCATTTTTAATAAAGGATCACGTATATTTCACGTTCAGGATACCCGGAGCACGTTTTTAAACGCCACCCACAAAGAATGAGTTTTACGGTTTTAATTTTTCTATAACCACGAACGCAGCAACAATGGCGATATTAATAATTATGAGAAAGCATACGCATGTGAGTGTATCAAGGTAAACGTTAAGTACGCGTTATAAGCCTTTTCGTTCCAGTGATAATGGCGCACTTTTGCAAGAAATTACACGTATGTACAATGTACGTGTTACGAGTGCTCACGGTGAAAAAATGTCCAATCCCACTCTTGACAATATTGAAATAAAACTGAACAAAGATTGAGCACGCATGATTTAATGATAACTTTTCACGTCGCGGAGCGCAATGTTCATTTCAAAGAAGCGGAAAAAAAGAGCGAGAGGAATATTTTCGTGAAAAGTTTTTTGTTTCACAACAATAATATTGAAATAGTTTACGGTAGGAAATCTAAAATATTTAAATACCCTCGAAGCGGGAAAACCATACGCGCCTACGCAGCAAGCTTTTATTTCACCGGGTTATATAATGATGTTTGATTTAAAATTGTAATGTATGATAATGTATTTTTTTCGAATAGGTATTCCAACCATATTACCTTTTACATTATAACAATATAAAAAACAGAGGTATTACGTAACGCACGCGACTACGGCGTAGTACTCTAACGTCGGTGTAATATCGAATACGCTTGGTTAAACAATCGACGATTCATATGCATAACAAAAGATTTCACTGATATCTGCACACTCGAGAAATGCAAGTACACACACATATTTTATATACACAGGATACTCCAGGATTTCAGAAAATCAATACCCCCCCTCCTCCCACTCCCGCACTGACATATTTCATTCGAGGGAAAAAATGTGTTGCTTCTTCTCCTTCGTTTATAACCTACTCACGAGTACATATTTTTATCGTTCGCGTTTCGTCTGTAATGGTTATTTATGTTCACGAGCATTATTTCTCTCTCTCGCTCTCCGGCCCTCTGCCACCCGCCCATCCGGTGTTCCCTACCGCCAGCTCGGCCGTACGTTTATTTTTCGGGTATGGTCCGTAGGATAATTTTACCACGCGAAATTCCGCATTAAATCGTTATTTATTTCGACGATATTATAATACCACGTACAACACACGGGAACCCTCTATGTTCCCGAGTAAAAATGTTCGAACGGCTAAAACATTAAAATGTTCAACGCTAAAAGAAGCAGGGATGTATTTATTTTTTTCCTCTTCCTGCGGTTTTGTCGGCCCACGATCGTCATTGTTTGAAATATTCCGAGAACTGCATTCATCATGGAAATATTACATCGAGTTTATCACTAGTCGTCTTAACCTTATGGTTTTTCTCCCCCTCCCCACATAATACGGTTATTATTATACGGTAGATAATAACCGTTCCGTGGCACTCGTAAATCATATTTATTGTAACGCACCACTAGAATATTCGACGCCGAATCAAAACGTTTACTTATTGTACACGCTATTGTTCATCTTAAACTGTATTATAACAAATTATTGTTTAAACGTCGCGAAGTTGAACGTTTATGGAGATGACGTATTTTATTCTCCGGTTTAATTTTTATAGCATTGATTATGAATCCTTCGGTGCAGTACGAAACGAAACAATAAAAAGTAAGTTTTTTTTTTAATTTCCATAATTATTTATTTAGCCATAAACAACAGTAGACGTTGTTCAAATGTACGAACATTAAATTCTAGATCACTCATCGGGTTCTAAGAGTAATAAGTGTGCGATGATTCGTTTCGGTTTTTCTGTTAGTTTAAAAATTTCACATAATATATTCATGTATACTCGTACGTAAACAATGCGTAATACACATTTAACAGGTTTACGGTATCTTGACGATGTCGTACGTCCAAAATGCGTCTCCATTGTGTGCACTCGAACGGTGATCGCCATCGGAATTGACGTTACACCCTCAAAGCGTCGCCGTGCGTCCCCGGAAAGGACGAGCAGTCGTTTCCACCGATCGCGACGACTTCGACTAAAGCGCGGCGGCGCGTTATCTGCGCGTCCGTTTGCTGCACCGACAACGTGATAACCATATTTGTGACGACAAACGGCCGCTATCTACACGCGCTGGTCGTGGGTGAGAGGAACGATAGGATGAAGGGTTGTGGTAGAAGGACTTCGAGCCGCCGATTCGATACGGGAGGAAACGTCGTGCTTTTGCTTAAAAAGACGACACGATAAGACGAGCGATAGAGATTATAATATAACACTGCAGGCAGCCCCTCCGCCGGCCCGCCCCGCTCCTGTCAAAGCCTTTTGTTTGCACGCGGCCAAAGTTATACGCACTCGTCAGAGCTAAAAGCACCTGACACTCGTTTCAAACCGAGTCCCCGTGGTTCGCGCACAATACGTGACGCAATATGCTCGGTGCACAACATTATGATATTATAATACATAAATATATCCGATGTTTTCACTTTATATCATTTTTTCGAGTATTTTTCTATTTTTAATTCGTACGAGGAAGTTATATAAAACACACACACACACACACACACACACACACACACACACACACACACACACACACACACACACACACACACACACACACATACACACACACTATTATTAAAAAAAAAATGATTTGTGCCTAATATTTTCGTAAAAAACTATAAACTGTATAAAGTTAAATTCCACCGTTTGGGTCTTGATATTCGTTTATCAATTCAATTTACTGGATATTATAACTTATGCGGTGTAAAATACTGTTTTGTGAAATCAGATTTGTTTACTTTGAATTTTAGATTTCCTATGAAATTTCTTTCTATTTATATAATATGATAAGCATGAATTATGCATTATGCACAAACATTTCTATTTCAAATTTTCCTTTCAACAGCCAATAATAGTTTTATCGTGGTGAAATAAACTAGACATCGGTTTCATAGAAAACTGCTTTTTCATGCAGATCAATATCTGATTGTGTGTGATCGTTACATAGCTAATATTACTTTTAAACTCTTGAGAATAATTGCTCTAATATTATTTTAAGCTACTCGTACTAACATGTACTAACATTATATAATTTATTATAATTTATAAACGACCGTTTTACTTTCAGTCGTATAATTTAAGTACACACTTGCAAACTTGAAAGGTTTACATTATTCTGTACTTCATTATGGAGCTAACTTAATTTAAAAAAAATTTCATATTGTAATACTCAAAAATAGTTTTTTTTATTTTTTTTTTATGTGATATAAGTGCTTAACAGTGATAAAATTAATGAAGGTGAACTAATTAAATCGAGTAAACCGATCAACCTGCTATACGGTACGGTTCACCTTCGGAAATCGTATCAAAGTAAATCGTTTTTACAACTCAGAAAGTAAAATCAAAACTTCATTAACGATGCAACAGTTTTGATGCAAATGTTCTACCGCTTATACTAACACCGAATGCGAATATTATACGTTTTTTTTTTTGTGAAAATCCTCGAAGCCGTCGACGTTCAGATAATGACGAACATAATAAACCGATGGAAATTCGACGACATATTATTATTACTATTATTATTATATCCGCGATTACGTTGTATTATTATACGAACGCAAAGAAGCGTGCATTTCTCGATTAGTCGGTTTCCATCATTAAAACCACTCGGCTGGACGTAATAATATCATACTCGGATTGCTCTCGCATACTGGAGTGCGCTTTATTTGAACAGTTCGACGGCAAGGACAGCGCACACGGTTCTATTTCATATAATTTCTTCTGTACAACGGTTTATAACGATAAAGTTATACGGTACTACGTTCAATGTTTTCATCATAATTAAATAATAATATCCTGACACTGTTCACCGCGAGCTTGAGATTTTCATTTTTTTTCCATTATATTTTTATGAGCATAATTAACGAAACCACGCCCATAATATGTTCATGCATAATGTTGACGTACAATCAATCGGGTCGCCCGCATCCGACCTAAAAGACAGTGGAAAAATTGAATCTTCACATTTTTCGTTTTTCAGCGATTCCACGAGCCTCAGAAAACAGTTTGAAGTATATTATAAATTCCTTACCCAGGAACTTTCTTCGGAGTGTATTTTATATTTCTAAGAAAATAAGTTGTTACGTATTTTATTGCTAGGGAACCGCCGTGTATACTATACAGGGTGTCCCACCCATATTTATACAGAGCGATATCTCCC
Organism: Periphyllus acericola; assembly: GCA_949715065.1. Classification (NCBI taxonomy): domain Eukaryota; kingdom Metazoa; phylum Arthropoda; class Insecta; order Hemiptera; family Aphididae; genus Periphyllus; species Periphyllus acericola. The sequence continues at coordinate 36,576,917 of OX454266.1, forward strand.
ATGTTAATAAAAATAATCATATTCTGCCTTTTTTATGAGCATCCCTAGGAAAATTCAATTTTGTTGAAAACAGTTTGTTGAATATAAGCGTATGAAAGAGATTAAAAATTAACTTTTTATTTTATAACTTTTATAACTATCGAAGATTATTCAAGTTTATTTTTAATAAATTGTTGCAGTTTTACAAGAATAAAATATTACATTTTAACGCCTAACACCAACAATTATTTATAAAATACATGCAATATAACATATTGTATTGCTCCTACTTTAGCTTAGAACAGAGTTTCGAACGCAACGAATCATCATTTCTAAAAGTATAATGTAACTAATAACATCATCGTTTCATCATGAAATGTTCATCCTGAAATGACATCCACAATGTTTGAATCACGTCTAACTACCAATTTTTTTTGTATACATTAAAATAAACAACAAAGTAAGAATTAAAACCGTGGTTGGTTTATACGTTATTATGTTTGGTCACTGCACGTTTGACTTAATAAAAGATTCCCAGAGAGGTTCTGGTAGTATCCAAGGCCGTCAAAATCAATCATTATGTAGTGCAGTAAGGTTTTGAAATGTTCTATCAAAAAAACCATAATATATTAGATAGGTCTCAATTTTTTCCACCGCAGATTTCTGCAAAGAATGAGTGAGTCCAAGTGCGTGGTCAGAGGATTTCGAGGAGAGAATTATTAATTGCGTTTTATCGTCCCTAGGGTAAGCCACCACCTCACCGGAACTCTATTGCTCGCCGTCCGTGATAATACTACGTTCCCTGTTTGCGTAAAATTTCCCGAGATTCTATAATGTAGTTGATCCGTCGTCGCTATAGTATACTTAATATGATTATTATTATTATTATTATTATTATTATTCAACCCTGTTTGTGAAGGGGATGGTTCGGAAAAACTCGTTAATTTGTAACGGAAAACGAGGACGCGACCGGCAGCGAGCAGTGTTCTGAGGTGGGGGTGGTGAGAGGAGAGGCAGGACTAAGGACAGAAAAAAGGCGCCGGTGCCGTAATTTTCCGATGCATCATTTTTAATTGAACCTAGCTTTACCTTGAGGATGCGTGGTGTGACAAGAACCGTTGAGAAATGTTATTAAGTACTCGTGAACAGCAGCGGCCGCGGGGGCAACAGGATGCTGCCTTATAATACTCATTTAGTGCACCATAGAAACGTCTGAATGCGAATACGCACGGTGGATTTGAATAAAATATTGTTCATCCATTCAAAATTAATTTAGCTCGAATTTGTGCTCGGCTAGCTTGACGGCTCAACCGGAAACGCTTGGGTAAATATACCATAAAGATTATTATAATAATTATTATTACTATAACAATACCATCACTGTAGTACAGCCGTTTCTACGGTTAATTTACACGTTATATTGAAATCGCCTGGTCGCATGGTTACGCTCATGTCCTTAACACTTGGCTGAGGCTGGTTTGCCAGTCTTAATCGTTAAAAATACCGTCAAATCGGTTGTATGCATCCGGAACGAAATAAATCTCTAATGATCGATTTAAGTCTAACCCTATACAATTTACAATGCATACCTAGGTATTCTCTTGGATTTAATCGAGATGTTTAGAAATCATTGAAAATAACATAATTTACGAGAACCTTTAGATACTTGTGCGTACACATTAGACTTCATCGAAAAATCAAAACGGTTTTTTTAGTTGATATGATTTTGGAAACAACCTACGTAGAATCAACCAAAAAATTAACGCATTCATATCCTATTGTTTTCTCTCTCATATTATGTTTATGATTTATTCAACGCTCATATTATGTAGTACAAATAGACAACTATTTTTTGTTGTTTTTTCACAAGTCATATATTTATTATCTTTAACCGTTATTTGCATAATTTATAGAAAATTTGATAAAATAAATAATTTATAATATCCGGAAACAGAAAATAAGATAAACAAAACTTAATGTTGTATATTTTGGTTTCAGGAAAATTAGTGTGAAGTATAGATCTTTCTAATAATAGATTACAACTTCCAAATAAAATAAAACTTTTTATAGTGAAGTTTTGCGTATCTGCTATAACTGCAAAGAAAAACTATAACTTGTTTTGTCGAGTGAACATAATATCCGTTTCACTATTATTTTTCTTACTCAAACTGATTTCAAATCAAATGTGGTACGTAATATTTTTACTTCCTACTCCTGTTTGATATAATGACTTATTTTTATGCAATACGTTAATAATGTTAGTATACGTATTTTCTATTGAACATTTACGATAACCACTCTAAACTAAACAATTCCCGATTACTATCTATGTTTTAATTTAATTTTTTTTTAATTTTAAAAATAGAATATTTAAATACTGTGATTTGATATTTGTAATAATTAAATTGGACAAAATATAGTAACAAGACCAAACGTGGACGATTAATATTTATTCTACGATTTGAAATTACAGTTAGAGTCGACCGTATGGAAAATCTTCTAAATTAATGCAAATGCTTCCCACTTAATACATATTAATACATACTAGTACATATATACTAATATATACTAATTCATTATACTTATAAACTCAAAACGTCCATTAAGCGCAATTAGCATTTTCGGAACGATCGTTCCTGTTGATGTGAATAGATAATGAGGTAACTAACAGTACTATCTCTGTAGTTTTTGGTACGCAAAGCTCAACCACAAGCAGTCAAAATGGTGTTATATTTTAATACCAAATCCGTTGAGTGTACGGTTCGAATTCTCCAGAACAAATACAAATGGTGCTGCAAAGCGCGTTCACTACAACGTGATGAATCCGTACACGTGACTATAGCCGAAAAACTAATTCTTGTCCATAATAACATTATTAACCATAAAGCCACCACCGCATTTTACCGTTCCACGGTGTTTTATATAAATTAAAATTGAAAGTTTATGTTTATGTTTTGAGTTTTACGATAGATAATATGCCTATAGGGATTTAAACGGACACGCGTGTAATTATATGCGAATCGATTATAAAACGCGTGGCAGTTTGTCAAAGCAATACCATTTAATCGTTCGGTTTGAGTAATCAATTATCTCGTCACGCAATAATAGTAATATCAATAGGGTGTATGGGTACATTATTTGTTTACCGTGGTCGAGAAAATCGATAAAGTGCGTGTGCGGGATACGACGGGAACCGAAAGAACGTACTTGCATTTTAATATTTAAATTGATAACCACGAGCTAATCGGTTTTACCTTTTTTTCTTGATTTCATTCGACACGTTCGCTTCGTTGGTAATCAACAATTAATCGGTTGTCTGCAGCTCACGTGGATTTGTTACTGCACAAAAGGACATTGTTTGTGTTTCGGATAGATGCGCATAGAGTGAAGGGGGGGATGGAGAGAGGAAAAGAGAGACAGAGAGAAAGGGAGGGGAGTGAGTGAGAAATGGAGAAGTTTAGACGTGTACACGGAGAAAGGGCTTTGAGAGATATAAGAGGTCGTCGACGACAATGCTGGTCGGAAGCCACGGCGTTGACGTGTTAATACGGACGACGACCACCGCGGTGTATACACAATGTAACGTATAATAATATAATGGTAACAATAATAACATTACGTGTACATGCGCGTCCACACGATCCTATACATAACACACGTGCGCGTACAGCCTGCGCGCATTGTGTCGCTTATGATGACGGTATATATTTCCATGTCTGAGCAGGCGATGATCTATTGTAGTCGGCGACGAGTCGTCGTTCGTCACATGGCAGTCGCACGACCGCACCGACGTGACCTACCCGTGCACCGACTACATTATCCGTGCGTACGCAAGCACGAACACACACAACTACAAATCGGTTGTTTGCGTAGTGCGTCTGCCAAGTTCGATTCGAGGCGCCGATCGGTAGGCGAATTGTTTTTCTTTTCGTCCTCTCTCCTGCCCATTCGAGTGATTGTCACGGAACGAAACTACCGCATTATCATACCTGTGGTCGTTATCCGCGCGGAGAAACGTGGAAATTCGAAAATCGAATAACTTACACGTACACTATAATCATCTCCCCGGTTCTCTATTTTTATCCATTTTTTCTTTTTTACCTCATAAACATATTCGACACGTCGCGACGTAACGACATACCGTCTGCGTTTACGTATCGCGACAATAGATTATTATTTTTATTATTATTATTCTGACGCGTGTGCGCGCAGAGGCACGCGAACATAATGTTTTATAATAGAATATGTTCGTACTCTCGTACACTGTTATTGTTCCGCGTGCGCGCGTACTTTGGTGCACGTATCGAACGCAGTGGCGTAGCAAGGGTATGGCGAACTGTGCCTACGCCAGGGGCGCAAATTTTTGATTTAAAATTGGTACTTATTTTTATCGATGAACTCACTAGCCTTAAATCAAGAAAAGAAAATTTTTAAAGTTTGAAATTTACATTGTAACAAAAACTGATATTTAAATAATTTTGTATTACCTAATTATATACATAAAAAATATCATTCCGTATTTTCGTCAATTTTTTAATCGCTAAAAATGCCCATTTTCCTAGGTTTGCCAGGGTCGCTAACGAGTTTTCCTACGCCACTGATCGAACGCAACGCTGGGTGCTGTTGATAGCGTTTAAATACTTTATTGTTACCGTGGAATGAGTCGCGTTCCGGACGGGTGCGTTTGAACTAGCGCTGAGCAAGTAACTGATCAATACGCGTGATCGGGATTAGAACCATTCAATCCGGATTCGGATTCAACACGTTTTGTCAGGATTTCGGATTCAATACATTTTATCCGGGTTCCGGTTGCAACCCGCCAACCCGGATTTTTTATTCAATAAAATAGATCGGGATTTCCGATTCAATCTATCAATCCTAATTTCAGATCATATTCTTTAATTTGTTTCGAAAGGAGTAGAGGCAAAAAAAAATAAAAGAATAATTATAATAATAACCACGAAATACCAAACGACCTGTACGTTTAGAGGTCCAGTAAGACTAAACCCCCAGGCTTCCTAAGTATAAAACAGAAAAACTAATTCTACTTTTTTAAATTATCATTAACAAACTGTAATAAATTCAGGGTCATAAAATAACAAATTATTCAAACACAGAAAAAAATGACATTTATCTCTAAAATGAATTATAAAAATTATATTATAATCATAAAATTATAAACCTTTGATTTATTAAAACAATAAAACAACATTTAATTTATTAGGTTATAACATACTCATAAAATATTCCATTAGTCTTTACAATTTAATATGTGAAAGAAAAATAAACCACTTAGCAGTTTCACCTGAAATTCAATTTCATTTAGATTTAGTACCACGGAATCTTATCTTCATTTTCTTGATAATAATCGTCACCAGTGTTTTATTTAAACATATATAAGAATGTAATTGAACCGGATTAATTATTAAAATCAGGATAAACGGATAGTAACATTTGTTTCAATCCGGATTATGCGCTCATCACTAATTCGAACCCTCATCGACGAAGACTCGGAAAACCAACGATATCGTGCTTCAAATCCCGTCGAAATTTGCGTATGGACACAGGAATGCACAGATTACACGTTACAAACTTATTAAATCATAAAAAAGGCATAACGCACTTTGTATCGTCGCTAGCATCCTGTTAGTCTGCAGTTTACAGTAATTATTGCTCATGGACCAGATTTCCAATTCCATTGCAATAAAAAAATATTATTTTCCAATCCATTATAAATTGGATCTTTGAATAAGTATCGGAATTAATCTGCCTTTCATCCAAAATATTATGCGGAAAGTTCAATTCAACCGTATTTATTTCAAATATAATATCTACAGGTACACATATACTTGTTATGCATGATAGGAATACCCGTAGATTCATTTGAACCATGAAGTTGAATCAAGTGTGGATTACCACCCATATGAAATTACAACATCTATGGCCAATATTTACAGACTGAAATAGGAATCGCGGTATTACATCTTGTACTTTGAGAAAAAATAGTTTAATAATGACTACCTATGTTTAAGGATACTCAGATATTTAGCAGTTTAGATGTTCGAGCATTCAATTATTTTGCTAGTATGTAGATTATACACCACAGTGCAAAAAATATTATTTTCAGTAGTGATATTTTCAAACTAAAATTAATTTTTCAATCATTTGTTAACAACGTTATTTATTTCGTCCGTTAAAAAAAAAAAAATTATTATCACCCTACATCGTTCAAAATCGAATCGTCACCGGGTCGATAATCGAAACGGATAGCGCGAGACGGCTCTTAGAAGCTTTCTCGACGCAGCCCGCCCCCATGGCCAGGGTATGCAGGTATTCTCCTTCAAGGACCTAGGCTTAGCGCGTGCATATCATTACCGTAATGGCATAATAATACGTGCGCGTGACGTGTACGAACGACAGACGTCGCGCCGGCCGATGATATTATTATGAACACGGTGTCAGGATCCGTTCATTATTCCCGCGCGCGTACAACACGGACAACAATAATAATAATCGTATAATATGTGATGTATTTATTCGCTTCGCTCCTTTTATATTATTATACTCGCGCTACCCCCGCCGCCGTCTCGGTCGCGTGACCGACGGACATAAATGCGATTAACGTGCCCCACTCGTGTGTATACGAGTATAGACGTGTGCAGCGGACAGGTACCGATTAGATTATAACATTACGCGCTTTGTGTTGCCCGCCCGCCACGCGTTTAACGGCTGTTTTTATTATTCAATACAAAAATCATTCGTTTAATTACTTCTTCGGGTGTAAACAATCGTGTTTTACCGGTTGTTTTCCTACCCCGGCGATTTCGATCCGGGTCGGGCACACATGTGAACGCTACGCTGTCAAACGGGTGATTCGACTCACCGGTCAACCAGCAGTCGTTATGATATCAATCAAGTCGGAATCGTAACGGACAGGTCTTGTAGTGTATTCTAAACGGTAATACGTGCACTTCAAAGTGAAATAGATAGCTGCGAGCCGGGAACACACAGCGACGAAATGATATTATATTATGAGCAGTGTTCTAAATGAAAATTATATAATATACCTTTTCTTAGAAATTACCCTATGAATCCGTTTACGGTTACCGAAACACGGGCAAAACCGTATTTGTTCCACGAACGGTTCAACTAGTATTTGATGATACGTTGATCTTATCATTCTAACTGTGTACTTACCGAATCTGTAAATGTTTACAATTAGAGAAAACGACGATTATATCGTAAACGTTCAAAAATGTCCGCACAAAACATAAAAAATAAGGTCTTTTGTAGCCCTCAAATGCATTCAAATAACAATATAATTGTTTGGTGGGAAAAAGTATATTCTTAAACAAGTTATTATGAAATGCGACAATAACACTCTAGTATAAACTGTATTACAAATGAATGAAATCGTTTCATAAATATTTTATCAACATTGCTTATATTGAACCACTTCCCCAAACAAAGGTTAATATTATTTTCGTTTCACACTTATTCAAACAGGGAAAGACAAAAACACGATTATGCAGATTAATTTTTTACATATTTCATATAACTTGTTATATGCATATAAATAAATTATTATTTTTTTTATTTATATGAATTAAACATATATTTTTTTATTGGCTTTGAACTTTAATAATTTGTTTTGATTATTTAAAAAAAAAAGAGGCCGTTAGATGTTCTCAATAAATATGATTATATATATTTTAATGTTTCATTAAAATGCATTATGTTCTTATGGTTCTTTAGCCAACACTTCTCAATAATTTTGATCGATCATTTTTTATCTTACATAAACCGCATTTAAAACGAAGATCGTAAATTATACCGTGGTATGGTAATACCTACAACGCGTTATTTTTATTGAACCTTTTTGGAATCTTGATCCATTTTTAAGACTATAATGTTTTGTGACCCTCATCAAAAAATATCTAAAAGTAATTAAATGTTTTCAATTAAATATATATATCTTTGTAAAAATACATAAATATTTTTTCAATCTCTCTTCCTTCGTCGCATATTATATTTGTTAAAAATCTGATAACATGGTTTATAACAGAAATGTTAACAATAATATTGCCCATGGTTCAGAACACGGAATATGTAAGGAAAACTTAACTCGTGATCCATAGGTTGATATCGCTAGCTAGAACTTAAGAGTTGTGTTGTATAATGTTACATCTGCCGTTTTCTGGAAGTATCTTCATCCGCCACTCCTACTCCCATAGCATAAACCGTAATGAAGAATTTATTGGGGATGAACAGTTTAAAAAATGCCTCCAACATAGTTATTGTCACTGTATTGAATTTTACCAAAACTTAAACAGTTTATTTGCAGTATTATTTTTCGGTGATTATTTCGAAATGAAAACAACAAAATATGTATTTTCTCCATGTATACACTGAAAGAAACGGCACACGACCACTGCCACCACATACCGCCATAAAACATAATGTTATATTCATTTATGATTAATTTGTATTCGTCTTACGGCGTAGTTTTATACACAAATTCATTATTATATTACTTCATGCAGGACCGGGGGGCCCGGGGCTGACAACGTTTTTTTTTTCTGTCTCATCCACATTATATTATTATATTGTATGGAATGTGCTATTGCGGGAGCGTGTTACAAAACCTTATAGTTTCAATTTGTCGCTTTCGGATTGATTATAAATTAAACGATCATAACGGCCAAACTTTGTTCGTAAATCTCGAAACCATCGATTCCGCTTTCCGTTGTTAAAATTAATTGTTTTACTTTATACACATAAAGACCGTTTTAGCGTGGAATTATGACGTCAAAAGAATGGGGGAAAAAATAAAAATAAAACAAGAAAGATTTATTATTTTCACATCATGGAATGCGGTTCTATCTGTAGAAATCTTAAAATATTTTATTGATTTTCCCGTCTCGAAAAATCCACCTCGAACGTTGGGAAGAATAAAGGTCGAAAATAAAACCCTATGTTTATATAAAAGCCACAACGGTTTAACAGTACGAAATAACCTCCGTGTGGGACTATAAAACACATTGCCAGCTATACAAATAATATTTTAATCAAGACTTATTTATCGAATCGAATAGAAGAACGGCTGTTAAATCTACCAGAATCTATTAAAAAAAAAAACGATCACTAATTTTTAAATTCGAATCAATTCTACGCGTAAGTAAACATAAAGAAAGATTGTTAATTATTTTGAGTTATGTTTTAATTTAGATCATATACTACCGATCTATTTAAATACCACATTACTTCACACCATTCCTATAACGTGATTCGTCCTTACTTCTTTTTTGACTGGGAACGAATTGTTTTAAAAATCGTTTGTTTAGAATTAACAAACGATTTTTTTTGTGAAAAACTAAAGTCAAAAGTCGAATCAAAATTTTTCTATCTTATAATAAAAACGTTCCACGCATTTATTATTATTTTTCTTAACCGTGGAACAAACTCTGTAAAATCATGATAATTTTCATGATTTTTGCTGTCGCTCGCGACATATTCCGGTCAATTCTTTTATTTTAATCGCCTTTTTTTTCGTAGTTACTTATATTTTGTCGATGAAACGTTTTCTAAAAACATTTAAAACCCAGACACTTTTTTGTATAGGTATCCATCTCAGCATATAATATATAATGTATAATTTAATTACCAAAATAGATAAGTTCTCTCGCCAAAAGTTTTTCTCTTCGTGGTGAGTTAAATATATATAAATAAAAATATATTTATATACAGGGTGTCCCACCAAGGATTTACTCATAGCAAGATTTCCTGAGATAATAAAGATGATTAAATTATGCTTTTGATTATAAGATTTTCACAGGAATTAGAACAACAGATTTATCATATTTTAATAGACTTTAACGTTTTGGTAAGAAAGTATATAACATTTTTTTTACTACTTTACAGGTATTAAATAGAATACAATTTTTCGGGAAACTAAAAAAATATTTAAAATCATCTTCAAATGGTTCGAAAATTATAAAATATAATGATTTTATAACTTTTACTTAAACATAAAATACAATTAAAATATGGGATATTTATAGTCTCTGTCTAAGTGAATTTAGTGAATAAACAGAACTTAAATAACTTCATTATCTCAAAAAGTATCGTAATGGATCAGTTCTCAGTAAGTCACTTTAAATAATACTCAATATAATCTGTATATGTTCGCAAAATATTGTGTAGTTCATTTTTATCGACTTTATGTGTTTCGGACTAATCATTTTGGAATTTTTCAAATTCAAAATTGAGTATGATAACTGTGAAATTAGGCTGAATTAGCATAATATTGTTAAAATAGCTAATAAGAAGCTAATAAGAAAAGAAAAAAAATAAGAATAATATTATGCGTACACTTATGTACATTTAGTACTACACAACGAAATAACATTTTAATGGAACTTAGCCCCGCGGGTTCCCGTCGCGGCCGATGACGGTACTACCTTGCTGTGGTATCATAATAGAACGTCCGAGCCATTGAACACACCGGTGCACTTGACAGGCAGAAAAGACCGGATGTTTGCGGTCATACCGCGTGCACTTGTGTTTTCTTGGACGAATATAATAATTATTTGGCGAGGGTTATCATTGCTATTGTTATAAACAGCATATCAGCAGTACACGAAAAGTATCGACAATCACGACCGAGGATTGCAGTTGACTCTGTTTGAATTTAATTCTCCATCGTCAAACACCGTGTTCGTATAATTAAACGACGCGGTGACGTATTATTAGAATGATATTGTTAGCGCTATGGCCGTCGCAATTACTTTTTCGTCGAACAATACGTTTTTTCTTTTTGTTTTTCATCAATGATTTCATCTATTTCAATCAACACTTCAATAATATATGGTAACGAATGTTTATTCGGGGGGGGGGACACCGTAATTTCTCTAATTAACATGCGATTTAATCAAGCTGGGATTTTTACGTTTTTTTTCCCAGCAAGCTTTGTTTACGAATAAAACAAATTGATTTCGATACACAAACCTCGCCGCGCACGATTGTAAAAGCGAATGATCAACGGGCGTCGGACGATATGTGGCTCATTTTCTCGTAATGATTATTTCAAAACTGATTTTTTTTCTATTTAATGCTTCCAGTAGGCATACACGTCATATGGAGACGAAACAAATAAAACCCCGTGAGAAACGAAACAATGTGAAAACACACGTAGTACATGCAGTACTTTTATGTTTTCACGCGTTGTTATTATTCACAAAGTATTCGTGAAATCTTATTCTCGCAGTCGTGTCGGGTGCTGAAAAACATTGGTTTTTCCTCTTTTTTTTTTGAAGTGTAAATCGTCGCATTTGAATACATTTTTTACATACGATACAACTCGTACAACGGTATTCTAAAATAAAATGCACGTCTTAAACAATTTCGTTACAATAATGTTTTTACCCGTTCGCTAGGTTAGACGTGCGCAGGCAGATACACACGTGTCCGTATATCTGACTTGTTGATCAGCATGATGTCGAGGAAGCACAATCGCTAGATCCGAATTTTTTTACCTCGCCTATAGGACTGCTCGTGAAAAGCAGGACGCGGAAACAACACAGAGTCCTTAAACGACGACGCACACCTAAGTCGGAGTAATTTTCAAAGAATTTGTAAAAATTGTTAATTTTAGAATAATTGCAAGTCCTAAAGACTTGAAATTATGACGTGGGTGCTGAATTGTACCTAATTTCTATGCAAAAGACGTTTCTGAAATCACTGAGTTGTTATTTTGAACCGACTTTATATGACAACAGGTTTTACGACCTAAAATAACAAATAATACCGTTGATCTGATTCGTATATGTTTACACAGCTATGCGAACCTTATTCATATTAATAATTTTCTATAATCAAATATTTGCTTTTGAATGGTGAAAAATAAAAATACTGACAGTTTTTTTTTGCTTATACTTTGAAAATGAGCCCAAATAAAAATAAACTATTTTATTTTTTTTTTCTATCACTGTGCGCGACGTCCTGTTACGCAGTCCAAATGGTTTTCGTCACGATATTTCTGTTCGGCATCAGCGTTAAGGACACACACCGTTTGCGTTCTTTTCCTGACGCGAAAACGCGTAGCGAGCACCATCGGTTCGTCGGCTCACACGCCGTGCACGCGAAACAATATGCGTAGTGCACCGCCGCAGTCCTGTCACGTGTACGCGTACCGCGTATTCTGTATGCATTATTTACGCAGTGTTAAGCGCTTTGAAGATTTCTCGTCGCGCACTAGGCGAGCGCATAGAAATACGTCTCGACCGGCGCGCACATTTGAATATCTCGAGGCGTATATTATCGGCAAGAGAACGGAACAACGGGAGAAAAAAAAAAAACAAAACAAATACGAATGAAAATTATTTCTTCAAGGCTTCGCCGTGAAAAATGTAAATTTTCCGTACGATACGTCGTGCGGCTTTGGCTGGGCGGAATATTAGATAGACTTCTACGTGCATCACGCACGCTGTTTTCGGAATAGGTTTTTGCCAACGTTATTATTATTATTATTTTTTTCTTCGACACTTCCGCGTCAACAACACGTAATAACATATCATAGTCGGGAAACGGGAAGAGTGAAGAAGGAACAATGATAATAGTGATTGCGATAATCCTGTAGAGTAAACACGGTCGAGCCTTATGTTCAGCACAACTTCACGGAACCATGGTATTTTCATTAAAATACTTTATTCTATTAAAAGATTTTATTTTAGGAGTTGTCTAATGTACGGCGGAAAACGTTTTGGAAACAACAGGAATAGTGTCTTTCAACGCTACACTCGTCGTGGAATTTATAATACCTGTAAGTACCTATAATACTAACGTAATATTATTAATACACGATCAATGTAACTTATAACTGTGCAATGGTATCATCATTTTTACACGTATTAAGAACTGTTTATATTTTGCATACATTTCATACGGTAAAAACGTTTTTTCGGGTGAAAAATTGTGTAATTCGTTATAACGGATAGTTCAAATTTGACGGATTATTTTCCATGAAAAACCGTCAAGTTAGTTGAATTGATTGGTTCCACAGTAGGTACCTAAAAAGTCACAAGCACGTCGTCGTGGGATCGGTCGTTCGGGTAAACGACGAGCGAAATCGATTTGATCGGTATAAACCGTAGTCATAAACCGTATTCGCTTCGTATACCATCATGCATCATCGTATACCATCGTGTCTAGCCCGTAGTTTTTACGCGGAAAGAGTTATGGCTGTTCGCGTAAAGCTTCCAGTGCATATTCCACGTAGCCGTTCATTACGCGTATAAGGGCGCGTGTTCGTTAACATAATGATTACGATGCAAATATATAACAGTTTGCCGCGTACGGAGACGAGATCGTATCGAGGGGGCGCAAAAACTTCTGGGAATTCCTAAGGGTTCATCTCCTATTCCGTAATCGAGCATTGTCTACTAGGCGTGGTGCTCAATACGACTGTTGCTTCGCGCGCACGCAATATAACGTCGAATCGTATTTTTATGTAACGCATTGCCGCGGTCAGTGTAGCACTCTGAAATCGAAAATAAAATACTCTTAAGGGCTCCGTTTTTTGGACACTTGACGTTCCGAATTTCAGGTCACAAATTAGTCACAAGAAAAATATGGCATTCTGATTTCAAGGCGCTGAGCTGAATGAGCGCGAAATACGTGTGAGGTACACGAGGAACGTCTTTGGCTGCCAAGTCAGATGACGGTAGTTGTGTGTAATTACAAAATTTTAAAAATAACCCCGATTCTGAAAAACAAGGAAGAAGCAGAAAAACGGTTCGGTTAAAATTTTATTGACTGCCCATAAAAACAATCTAAAATCTAGAAGAAGAAAAGTTTTAGAAATTGTCCCCTAATCAGAATTGTTTGAGATAGCGAATTATAATGTAATTAGATAATTGAGAATTTTTCAACTACTGCAGAAATGTTATGATATTCCTAAATTATATAATAAATATTTGTTCATCGTTGTCATATCTCGAATAATAGTAAGCTACTATTTCTATGACTTTATACTACGCCAACTTGTTTGAACCGTTGCTGACAACCTAACTGAATAGATAGCCATAAAATACTTTATTTCCATAAATGTATTTTAACTCATTGGCATTAAGGTGTATAATATAATATTCATAAACATGATGTTACGTTGATCTGATTGGTCGTTAATAAATATTCGATTTTCCTATACGATGAAATGTACCATTCACCGCTGTGGGGCTGATACTAAGACTTTACCAAGTCCTTACAAAAATAGTTCACATGTACACGGACAAGACATAATATGCACGAATGTGAGCTGAAACCGAACAGTATGCAATTAAAACATGTAAACAATGGGAACTGTCTAAGACGGATACCAAAAAAAATGTTTCATCATCGATTACGTTCTTGGCCAATGGCTCCGTTTCTAACAAGTGTCTGGTTTATCCAGCACGAAACTGACTATCTACAAAATGTGAAGTAATTGAATCGAACAAAATGTCCGTTTCGGTCTTTCCCGTACTATCCGGGGATTACCCTCGGACAGTTTTCACCGTAAACGTAGTGGTATACTATACAACGGTATCGTGTCTATACATAAGACGATGTATTGACGATATTGTTCTTAAAAACGTTCGTCGTCCTGTGTAGTCATCTTGAAATGGACATAGACGATGACCGTAACAGAACGACAGGATGGGAAGGAAAGACTATGAGAAGAAGAGACATTTTTTTGACCTTAAAAGCCAAACGTTGCGGTGTGTGTGTGTGTGTGTGTGTGTGTGTGTGTATGTGTGTGTGTGTGTGTGTGTGTGTGTGTGTGTGTGTGTGTGTGCGTAGTGGCAAAGGACGATTTCCCGGAATCCCAGGGGTTGCGCACGCGGGGGATACAGCTGAAGGGGAAGGTTCGGTTGTGGGAGAGTGTGGACGTTGCAAAGGAAATGAGATGGCGGATGGTGGGGTAGGTGCCCTCCTATAATCGATAGAACGTGAGCCGACAGCAGCGCTCTGACATTTCGTAACGAAACTAATCGAGATTTTCACGCGCGCGACGTCCCTTTACCGAATCCACCACCACCACCACCGACACCTCACCATTTTTCAGCTTTCCGAGAAAAGAAGCTGCGGGTAAATGGAAAAAAGAAAAGAAATTTGAAAAAAAAATTCCCAGCTGCTCACACTGTGCGTCAATTTACACCCGACCTATTCGTTCAGATATCCACACGCGATCAATCATTCCCGACGTCTATAATTACACCCATAATATTATAAATGTGTACGAGCATAATATATATATATATATATATATATTATATATACTATATTACGTTCATTGTATTTAAATAATGTATAGTATATTGACGAAGAGGGACGCGGATATAGGGATGAGTGAGGAGAAGCAAAGCGAGAGAGAGGTATATGTGTGTAGAGTCCCTCTCGGTGTACCCTTATACAAGCCGTATAATAATATACGAGGTGCACTCACACGCGAGATCCTCCGATTAATCCGATTAGCCGGAAACGCTGACGCCGAGGCCGTAGCTTGAGTGCGATTCGATAATTTAGTTCACTCATATCGTATGATTTAAATGTGACGGGACCCGTTACGAATCGCGTGTACCTGAACGCCGGTAAATTTCTAATATAATGAAGATCTGACGCATAATCATAGTCTGATTAGTTTGAGTTTGGCGTACATAACCTATAATTATATCTGCACCACATCATGTGGTCCGATTGTCGGGAAAGGGAACGTCGATGTGGAGAAAGGACATTTTCATCGTAGTAAGAGTAACTTGCTCTACTGTACCCTCATGATATTATGTTATCATTGTCA
This sequence comes from Periphyllus acericola, assembly GCA_949715065.1. Lineage (NCBI taxonomy): Eukaryota > Metazoa > Arthropoda > Insecta > Hemiptera > Aphididae > Periphyllus > Periphyllus acericola. The sequence continues at coordinate 36,592,731 of OX454266.1, forward strand.
GTCGCAAACCCCGATTGATCGCAAACCACATGATGATCGTTTACGCCCGGTTCACGTTATACAACCGAAAAAATACTCTGAACCGATGCTAATTAATTTATTGTTATTTTCGTTAAGCATTTGTCGTTAATATTTTACTATATTGTAAAATCAAATGTCCGACAGTATCGGATTATGTATATTGTTTCCGTGACGAAAATCGCATTTTACCAGTGTAAATTTGTATAGGCCTTACGGAAACGTCACCCGGTATGACGACGCAGTACTTTAAATTTCAGTGGCTAAGGGAGGAGGGGGATACGTTTTTCCGAGGAACAAACGGTATAGTATATTTTCGTAATGGGTACGAAAGTCGGTCGGCACAATATTTATGTTAGAGTATCCCGTAACGATTCCGATCCGATTAACGTGCAACGACGGCACGTGTGCAGATAACACTGTTGAACTCGGTGTTTTCGTTTCCGCGTTGTTAAAATAACGTACTGAAAAAACAGTTTATTTCATACGAGAACCGAGACGCACGGCCCGACTCGACTCCAACCTTTCGCCGTCCCCACCGATCCCTCGCCGTGGACGGGCATTGTACGTCGCAGGCATTAGGCGTATGGTAATTATTCGATGAACCAACCAGTGCAATGAAAATGCGGTCCCTCGCGCGGCACTACAATGGTACGACGTCCATCGACTTTCGGGCCGCTCGCTGAACCGAAATACGATATACAGTAAAACCTCTCTATAACGGAATCGTTTGGTACCAAACATTTTTCCGTTATAAAGAGTTTTCCGTCATAAAGAGGTAGAAAAAAAATTAAGTTTCAAGACTGTATGTATGTATGTATGTGTTAAAAAAATATATTTTGGGCAAATATGTACTTCGTACGACTTAAATTTATACAGTAAGATTATAATGTATGATTTAATATTTAAAGGTGTTTGTGTATAATACTAAAGAACTAAAACAAGGAATTAAAAAAAAATATTCCACTTAAAAAGACGAATGTATTCATATTTACAAAATTACGTACATAAGTTATCTAAGCTATTCTACACGCTCATTAGAAGGTATGTAATTAACAAACTAATATAATAATCGAAACTAATTTACAATCGTGAAGCGATACTGTCAAATTTTTTTTTCAGGAAAACTCGTAATTTTTCTTTAAATAATTTTATTTTCCGTTTAACAGCGAGTATTTTTACTTATTTGACTACGAAAATTGTCCGTTTAGTAGAGGTTCCGTCTTAGAGAGTTCAATTTTATATGTTATTTGCACTGGGACTATTGACATTTTCCGTTATAAGGAGGATTCCGTTTAATAGAGAGGTTTTACTTTATATAACTTTCCGTGATGGGGCCACGATTAGATTTACCAAGAACGCGTGGTTGACTCGAGTCTTCAAGTGGTCCGCGCAGTTCGTTAACGTCAATCGTAAACGAAAACGGTTATGACGTGCAGCGCGTCACGAATGCACCCTGTGTCCACGCGAAAGTCCGACACGACCCTAAGTCGTGTCGCGCCTGCCCGGCCTGACGCGTGTGGGCGCACAGCTCACTTCAACGCGTTACCGTCGCATCCACCAACGGCCGTTGTTCGAACGGTACACGAGACAATTCGACGAGATATGTTCGAATCTAAATTCCGGCGAAAACGATAGCGGTACATCAAGCTGGATAACATCGGCGGTCGATAAACAATGATAAGTTTAACTAAAAATCGAAAATAACAACATTACACGTCGGTTATCCGGAATGTTCATTGCTCTTCTGCGACACGTACACACGTACATATATACTTTTTGCTAACGTTGGCTTTAAGATAAAAGCGCTATTTTTATTATTATTATTTTTTCTTTTTTTTTTTAGAGTTTCACGGGTGACCAGCTCTTTTGATAACATCGGAGTCTATTTCATTGGTAAATGGACCATAAAATGAATACCGTAAAAGCCGTAACGTGTATTATCATGACGCATATGACTGCGTTCCTATCGTCAGTTGTATAAAAAAAAAAAAAATCGAAATTTTACCGTCTCCGTATCAAAATATTTTTTTTCACCGGACGCGTTTTATCAAATTTAATAATATTACGTCCAACGACATTGCTGTGTACACAATTAGTCAATATTAGTTAATATTCTACAACAAATCTGGAGTAATCATAATTTAATGCGGCAATTATGATCGTATAATAAGTGTATGTGTGTGCGATTTATGAAATTTGTGTTTTTATTATTTGCCGGGTCTTTGTTGAGCATACGGTTATAAAAGCGTATAAATAAAATAGAACTATCAAAATTATTAAAAAAAAATAATACATCGTATTTTATACTTTTTTTTTTTTTTTGGTTGAAAAAGCAATTTACCCATCAGCTTCTTATGGATTTTATTTTTATCAAAAGACGTCTCAGCTTCTATTTCATTTTACAGAAATAAGGGTTATCAGGAAGGGTATTCAATTCAAAAGCGTACGAGCGATGTGAGGATTTGAATTGAAAATTAATTTCGCGTGAAATCGCTTTTATTCGTACTTCTTTGATAAGTCGGATTTACAAAGTCGGGGACAATTCGGATTTAAAACAAATTTTAGGTCACAAGAAAAATTGCGTGAATAAATTTACCATTCGTGTGCAGAGGAGATTTATTCGATTTGCCTTCGTTGTGAGCCAAACACTGCGAATACTTTCAATTACATTATATATTAACAACGATATGTTTGCACACAAACTTGTCGATCGTGGTGATTATTATGAAATGCTAACCGTATTTTACACCACCAGTGAAACGAACAAATGAGGCGTTGTGTATTCAAATTAGGAGTACAACTTTGATCACAAAGAACGTTGTGGGTCATATAATTCGCCCGTCGACTTAATATAATTGTCCATCAAAAAAATACTGAAGTAGTTACTGGGTCACGAGAGAATGAAATACACTTTTCAAAAATCGTATTTAAAATAATTTATAAGTGATCAGTAAAAACCAAAATTCATATGATTGAAATAGATTTCGGAATATTAAGGAATAATAGGTAGATTATACATTTTATTGAAGACAAAACATTATACAAGTAAGGATCAAATGGATTGTAAAGCCTTAAAACTCAATTGAAAAATTGGTTCAAGCATTTTTAATTCAAAATTAATAAACTAAAACCCAAAAACAGTAAGAATATTTAAAACTATATTTTGATTGTATTGTATGAAAAAATTATTTTCTAAAACTTTATGATAGTGTAGGATATTATTTATTTATTTTTAAATTCGATACTTACAAGTTACAACCAATCATTGTTTATTTGAGATTTTACCAATTTTTACATAGTCCTGATCTGTGAATAATTATGAACAGCATTGAGTTTAAATTTATTATAATTAATATAAAATCATAACTTTGATAAACAAAATACGTGACTTTTTTTGTTTTCATAGTAAAAAACTTTTCCAAATTTATTTTATTTTTTTTTAATTCCCCTTCCGAATCAAAATATTAAAATTAAAGATTTAAAAAATTATTTGACGTTAAGCTTTCAGTTTGACTTAAAAATGTAAATGATCGTATTTTATGTTTAGCTCCACCGCAGTCGCCACTGCTGTTTTCGACGTTTATTCGTTCTGTGATTTTATGACAGACACTTTTGTTGCCTCGAGTTAATAATATTATTTATTTCATTATATTCATCAATAGCAAAGTACATATGTGTTGAAATATAATCTGTGTTTTTAGTATGCGTTTCAGATGAAAAACAATAATGTTATAATACCAATATTATTGAATAACGTCAATATTATCATTCCTGTTTAAAAAAAGATTTTTATAAAAAAGATATTTATTTTAAACGTATCACTTCTTTCTTAAGACCAAAACCAACAAATTTCCAAGAAATATAAACAAAAATAAGTAGCTATTCTTATCTAAAACAATACTAGAGATAAATAAATCTGTGTTTAAATTAATTCTTTTGAAAATTAACTTAAACACAGATTTAAGAAGTATTTAAATTGTATAACTTATATTATATTGATACCGCAGTATATATATTTAAGTATTCCGGGTATATCATTAGAAATAAAATTGCATACTCATACTATTTTTAGGAATTTTATTAATAAAACATCAAAAACTTTCATTTGCATGGTTCAGAGGAGTAAATAAAATTATGAACAAGGGTTTTGCATTTGTTTTTAAATTATATAATGACGTAGCAATCAAAAACTTCTATTGAAATTCAGTTCTTATCTGGTTTACAATCCGATTGAGTTTAATGCGCAAGTCAAAAACCGATCTAATTACATTGAATTGACATAGTTTTTAGTGAACAGTTTTTGTGACCCACGGCTACCGATATTAATGGACAATCAGGTAAAAATAATAATAAAAAATATAAAATTGTATATCGTGTCACATCTATGTTAGAAAGAGCTATAATATTTGGTATGTGTATTACATATGTTTCTTTTTCACCGATAAATTATACTCTACTCTAGTACTGATGAGTTATTTTTGAAGCCTGGTAAGATGTTCAATATATTTGGCCCGGTTGATACGTTTGGTGTAACTTTCTTGCTGTTTAACCTTTTATTAATTGAAGCGTCATCATAACTTTTACTTCTATTGTTCAGTTTTTAAAATTTAAGATGTATTTCTTTTTTTCTTCCGTATATTTTTTATTTTTTATTTTTTTCAATAATTTATAATATATACCGGACTAACGTTATTCGATGAAATAAACGTTGTTACAGTATAACGTATATACGTACAGCATTACAGCCATATAAATATGGTGTTTTATTAAACTATTTTTTTTTTTTTTTTAATCTAAAAATACGATCAAACGATATTATTCATGCGACGGAGTTTTTTTTTTCATTCACTACCTATTGTCATTTAATATTGAAATTCGATAACTCTGAAGAAAAAAAAAATATTCTGGAAATATTTATAAAAGCTTTATTCTCGTTCCGAACAATGAACGTTTTTTTCACTCTTTTAACTCGAAGCCAACTTGGAAGCTATATGCGCGTTCACCCTGCCCGCGCTCCGGTTAGGGTTTCATTTAAAATCAGATATCACGGTGAAAATTAGGCTAAGTTCATTTGAATGGAATCGATAACACGAAACCAATGGCGAGATGTAATTAAAACCAAAGCGGTCGTTTCGGGATTCTCGCGAAGTCAAAGTATTTACCGAAAAGTTTATCGCACAAAAAACGTCTATATATAAATACGTGTGCACTGCGGAAACGAGGAAGCGTGCGTGCGCTATTCCCCCTTTCAATTCACGTAGCCGCGCGCATTGTTCGCCGAGACCGTATCTGAAATGTACACTGGAAATATTATGTGGTTGAAAACGTATTCCGCACAGAGTATATAAGGACCCCGGTGCGTGCACTCTTTTGTTGTGATATTTATACCCGCTTTCGGGCGCATGATTAAAGGAAATAATCGCCAGATGAACAGCGCACGGCTTTCGTGCACGAATATTATCATCACGCGGATTATTGTTTATCGTCGCACTGACGTCGACCCCGGGTAAAATATCCCCGTACCCGACGGCTCGGCGATGGAAATCGATTGGTTACCGACCGTTTTCGTGACTTTTAATGAGCTCTACGCCGTAGTATTTATCGTAATAGCGTGCCACCGGCGTTTCTCTATGCAAGAAACAGCCCCTACGACGTTAAATTCGCATCGGGGAAATGAGACGCGTGTGTCGCATTGATAGTGATAAACACATGTGAAACGTATACGCGTTCATGTAACTGCGAGCACACGAAATACTAAAACAGCGTTTCAAGTGTACGGAAAACGTAATAAGTACGGAATATCATTATTATTTATAATATACAAAGTGTATTTGTGTGTGTGTATGACTCGAACATTTGTGTAAAGAACTCGATGTACCTTTGAAAAAATCCGTTTTTTTTTTTTTATTGAAATTTTGTGTTGACAATTAATTTCGACAATTACTCGTATATACAAATGTGCCTATATAAGCAACCCGTAATCGACAAAGAAAGAAATGGTAGCGGTAACGGCAGTGACGGATTGGGAATTAAGTAGTAGTAAGAGTATCGGGTGTGATATTAAGAGAATGAAAAAGTGAGAATAATTGAGAACGCTCTGAGGATAGGAAGGGACAGTCAAATAAAATATGGTTTATATCACAAACCGTTGGGGTATGAGGAAAAATACAGAGAGGCGAGTCGTTTAAGGATAATTTAAAGGAGTGCAAAGGAAGTAAGGTGTGGCCGAAACGGAGACGGGAAAATTAACTTATTACTTTACGGGATAATTTTAAATTGTGAAACCACGGCTTGAGTGGAATGTTGATGTTGATATACCAAATGGCATAGTTAGGAGGGAGATTATTGAAAGAATTGAGCCCTAATTGGTTGATGCAGGATTTAAGGATAGGACTGAAATCCGACCATGGTACCAGATTACTGGCGGGAAGTCGAATGGACGCGGTTGTTTTGGCCAGGGAATCAGCAGTTTCACTCCCTGAGATACCTGTGTGGCCTGGAACCCAGAGAAATTGGATGAAAAAAAAAATCCATTTAAAAGCAATAACAGTTTTAGATTCGGACTTCACAGTGAAACGATGAATGCACGGATTAGTTTTACTATGATATGCATTTTTATTTCTGTGTACACGATTTGGACTCCGACATCTTTCCCTTAGAATCGTTTTTTCGAGAGCAATACACAAAGGTGCATACACCTTAAGTTTTAAAGACTAATAGAGCAATATTAATCGCCCGGCTTTATATCCTATCCAACCTAGGAGTTCCATACGTTTTTAACTTAAAATGGTCGTTTTCACTATACGAATTGTTTTATTTAATATTATGTCTAAAATAACGTAAAATAAGAATGTAACCGGTCAAAATTATAATATATTAAACAGTCATAAATAATAAATATAGAAATATAATTAATTTCATACTAATTATTTATGTACAAATACGCATTATTCAGTACCATTTGTGTAACTTATTAAATTTAAATTTTTTTGTTATTTTATCTAAGAACTGTTATATTCTCCTAAACAATTTTGAAACTTGTTTATTTCTGTGTGTGTGTTGTGTGTGTGTGTGTGTGTGTGTGTGTGTGTGTGTGTGTGTGTGTGTGTGTGTGTGTGTGTGTGTGTAAGAGGGAGGGAGAGAGAGTCCTTATTCAATATTTTATGCCGTCTCGGTATTATAGACTAAAGTATTTGCGATTTATTCGAACGACGCGCGTCTTGTCATTTTATGTATGGACCACGCGCTGCGATAAATTGTCTTTGGACTATTCGGTGCAATATCGGAAAAATAAATTGGCGAAATTCCAACGTTATGGATTTCACGACGACAATGCGGCGATTGAATTAATAGCGACGCGGCGTTGTCGTTGTTCGGAGACGAAGAAAAAATAATGATGATAATAACAGTAATAATAATAATAATGATTTTAAAGGACGTTCGATAAATTATTATCATTAATATTATTATTAAGTATAAATATACATAAATGGACTTTTGACGTTTACTCGAGTGGAAAACTCCAATCGGAACGATAATTATATATATAGGATTTCGTTTGAACACCAGACGCGGTGGACGCGTACATAGCTGTTGAACGGCGGATGGAATCCTCCACTGCGAATATGGAGGGTCAACGAGGACCTGAAGGGATCGAGGGGTGAGGAGGATGGTGGACGAAAACGTGGCCGAGAAGAAGAGCAGCAGGACGTGAGAACGAGGACGAGGAGCGGAGGACAAAGAGAGATAATGGAGTCGCAGCGGCAGAAACGTTATAATATAGCTGCATGGGTGCGGTCGGATGCTGCGAAAAGGTTATAAACGAATTAACATAGGCCGATAATTTCGAGCCGAGGGTTACGTTCCGGCGGCGCGTCGATAAAGTCGCGCTCGACCACCTGAAACGAGCGGCGACGATACCGCGCGTGGTTGGCTGGTTACGCGGCCGGATACCGCGACCGTATCGTTCTTGGGCTTCGTCGCGCTATAAAATATATAGCCCAGTGCGTGCGTGTGCTGGCGCTAGTACGTGAGGGCGCGTGCCGCGTTATGCGCCGAACGGGGTGCGAGTTCCCCGGCGCAGAGCTTACCGGAATTTAATTATAAACGGGGACCCGGACGAAAGTTCTCCGCGGATTTCTGACGTAAACGGATTTCAAGGTTTTAGCATAAATATTATCGTTTTGGAAATTGCGTGTTTTCCTTTGACACCGGGGCCGGCCGCCGCACGTGGTGATGGAAACCGCGGCTGAAAAGTGCGCCTACACCTGCGGCCCGTCTTTTTCCGCTTGCGTAAACACACTTACGTCGATTGTAACTTTCGCAAACAGTCCGTATCGCGCGCCGGCGAGGTGACGTCGTTCGGCTGTGCAACCCCGAGTCCCCCTCTCGCGCGTTCTGTATGTCACAAATCGACGACAAATATGCACATTTTAAATTGTTCCGTTTATGACGTGCAACTCGTTTGCGCACAAAATACGGAAGTATAGTAACCACTTATATTGCGCAAAAGTTCGAACAAAAATTTGGTTTCGACGAACTATTTACACAATAGTAATTATTTATCAGCTAAATCAGTTACGTAAAATATTTATAGAAAAATAACAAAATATCGTGTATCCATGAGAAATGAACAAGTTGATAGTGTGCATCGAAAATACCGCGGTGCCGAGTTCGATTTTTGATCTTGGTTGACATTTTTTGCAATTCTATCTCTTTTTTTCTCAAATACTCGAAACTGTTAAGAATTTAAAAATGACCTTTTCAAATTAACAAATTTCCTTTCAGAAAAGTACCGTTTGTGTACACATCAATCCTTCTGGTCGTTGTCGTATGCATAGAAACAAAAAAAAACCACATCATGATAAAACAATACATACCTTGTTTCACATAAAATCTAAAATGATTAACTGCAGTCTTTGAATAAAATTAAAATAGGTGCATTAAATTATACTTATATTATAGATATTATTTTCAGTACTTATATTGCTATTGAATAAAAATTGTATGATTTTTAAATTTTTTTTTTTGCAAAAGTTTCAACACTTAAAGTTCAACCTACCTAATTATAAAATTTGGTTATAATACTTCATCCGCCATCTTGAGAAATATAAAGAACATAGAACAGAACTTATGAAAATATTTTTAGACATTTAATGATTTTTGAAATATTTTTATGAAAAGTGGGTTGATCAAAGGCAATTGAAATATTTGACTAAAAGTTAAACCTCACCTCATTGTAAGAAACTTATTTTCAGTAAACTATGTCAACCATCTTTGAAAATATAAACTTTACTTATCCACCCGACCTTTTTTTACTGAGAATCGTTTTCGAGAGCAATGGTACCATTGTATTTCAAGTTTAAAAGACCTATTCGGGACGTTCCCATATCTCATCCATTCTAGGGATTTCAACAGTTATTTTTTTTTTAAATTTGATTTTTCATTTCTTTGTAGTAAAAATATAATTATAGAAACTAATGGACACGTCACGTTTTAATTCTTATTTTCAACAGTTGTATACTACATAACAATAAACACTTGACTGAATACCGTGGATTTAGTTAAATAGTATACGCTTTCACGTGTTTTTTGTATAATTGTACTGTTTGTATTTCCCTACTACTTGGAAAAGCTTTTACGCACTATTCATTATTATTTATACATAAGAATGAAAATTAAAAAAAAAAAATGTTCTACTTTTTATGGTTTGGATATATGCTGACTGCTTAGTGCTTAGTTCTTTTCAGTAAAATAATGGTAAATTACAAAGCGTTATAAACTTAAAAATAACAAAGCATATTTTGTTCGATGGTTTTTGAAGCCCTTTTACCAAGAATGGTAGAACGGATGACAAGAGAAAATTATCGCTAGCGTGTTCGAGACCGTGGTAAATTATAATTTCCACAAAAACTCTCGTAACAGTTTAAATACATTATTTAGGTTTAAAAATTATCGGTACGTATACTTTTTAGAGTTCTCATTCCAGGAATCGGTTTAAATGTGTAATTTGACCTGATCGGCATCCCCTTTGTATAACATTCATACCCGTTGAGTATTAAAAGTAATTAAAGTCCGATGAACGAATTATATCAAAACATATAAATACCACGGCTGTATGCGTGAAGGATTTTGAATAATCAATTTTAAATTTGAAAGAAAAAAAAGCTTTTATACTTCCCATTTGCGCTTAAAAAGAATTACAAACTTATTGTTTCCATTTCTATAGTTACAATCTTTGGTCGATTATAATTACAGGGCGAGAACCATTGTTGCAGTTATCTTTGTGCGTTACATTTGGCCGTAAAAACTGATTGCTCCACGGACAGAAGAAAAAAAAAAGGTTGGGTGTTCAGACAATATTCAAATCTTTCAATTAAAAAGAATTCCTGGAATACTGTTTCCGAAAGCTAAATATCTCGAAGACAGTACGTGACGTTTTGAATAAGGCACCTCGTATTTGTAAGAAGGTTCGTCATATTAAGTCAGCGCAATACATATATTTATACAATGATAACTAAATTTTAGTAAATACAAGTCGGAAGAGAAACACAAATACAAAGTACACATAAAAATTATAATTAGGTATTCGTTCTAAAAAGTGTTTCAAATGTAATCTTTACCTCAGTTCGTTATGGTTCCGGTGTTGAATTTAAAAGAAGGATAAAAATTATTGCACGGCATCGGGTCTGGAGAAAGCTTCGGTCATAACGACTTATCTATGGTGAAGGCGCATAATCGGATATTTAAGGATTATACGATAACCAGTATCGGTGCGGTGTGGTCCGTTATACTTATATTTGTTTGTAACCTATTTTCCTATAACCCTTAGTCTTATGACGTCATCGTTTTTGGATAAATCAAAAGTTTTCAATACGGCTGACCCGCGACTCCGTTCAAAATAGCGTTTCTATTACGCGGGTACACTACACCAGAAGTTTGACGATTCTTTATCGACAAAACGCACCCCATCGGTACAGTCAGAAGCATAGACGTGTATCGGTTCCACATCTCGTGGTGTTATTGTAATATTATGCACCATATAGGTACAAACCGTACTTGGCGCGTTTGCATTCCATAGCACCACGCATGAAACATTACCGGAGCACCGTATCCCATCACTCCGATTGATTTGCTCTCGAAATTTCCAAGGTACGGACCTCCCCCCCCGCTCGTGCCTTCAAGCACGTATACACGTGGCAACGAATAATTTGGAGTGCACACAATAGCTGCCAACTGGTATACTGAAAACCACAAGCCAATAACAAAGCATTTTCCGACCGATGCTTCCATGTTATTACGATGTCCCGTGGCTACGATATTGTTCCGCGATCGTATCGAGAGAAAACCATTTCTTTCCGGGAGGATTCGACGATTCAACGTTTTTTGAATTTAAGGGGAGAGGGGGGGAATGTCGAAAAATATTCGACGAAACAGTCTTCTTTGTGTACTATTTCTCTTTTTTTTCATTACAGTATTGCTGGTACAACAGTGAATGATATAATATAAATATCCTATCCGCGTTACTTTTGTTTAAATAACATAAATTGTAAAACGCCCATTCACTGTAAACTTATCACGATATTATATGAAAAAGTTAACTGAAAATAGAAATATTTTTTTTAACAAATCTTTTAATGAGGAGTAATCCTTAGATCGCGAGAAAAAATATTAAGTTATATATTTTACTTTCTTTTGGTTTAATGGAAAAATGTGGTTCATTTACGATTTAATCAATATATTGTATAGACTATAGAGTACAATATTTCAACATTTTACCCCTAACATCAAATCAATTCTCGATTGTAAATTATAATTCAAATTGCATGAACAAAACTAAAACATCGTTGTGTTCAATCGATCCGAAAAGAAATATCGTTTTAGTGTTATGTAACATTTTACTACAAATTCATTATTCCGTTACATTTTCGTTTAGACCGCTATGGAAATTAATTTTCCCGGTTTATGTATATTCAAATATGTATAATGCGCGTTTTACTGGCTTATAGCTTCATGAATATTTTTTAATGAAGAAAAACGATTTCGTTGCAAACTATGGCGGTGGAGAGACGTATATTTTTTATGTTTTCTCATTATTTCTGGGCGAATAAGAATAAAAAACAAAAAAATTAAGAAGAAAGAAAAAGGGCAACGTCGATATTATTATTGTTTTGTAATTGAATATTGCTAAAAAAAATAATTCTCTAATGGCCGAAATCATTAAATTTCCGACCATCGGGAATGGATACTGGACCTTGAGCAGTAGATTTATTTAATAAAACCCGAGAAAGTTGAACAGTGCTTTCATTCGGATTAAAAAGAAAAAAAAAATGGAGGAAAAATAAAGAAAATGACTTTCACTTACCATTATTATACTGTCGGATTGCACACAGACATGCAACTTTCGAACTTCGATAGCACCTCGAAGTTGTACCGTTTGCAACGCACCATCTCGTGATCGTCCACTACGACAATATAGATTTCCAATTGTTTATCGAAACGTATCCGATAAACTGAAATCCACCCGAATCTCAACACCACATTTCCAACGTCAAGGGGACTTCCGGATGATCCGGTATGATTCACCTGCCTTAGGTGGGTCATGATCGATCACTCTAGCTCAAATGTTACATTATCGTTCCGACTTTTATACGAGTGAATAAAATTAGAATATTTAATTTATATGACGGCGTCGTGTGTAGGCAAAAGTAATGCATATATGTGCTGCAGGACGATTTCAGGTAGGCTTCTACAATAAATATTTTGTGTTAATTACAAACAATGTCACATGGTAATAAACAAAGCAATGTTATAAATTTACGTGTTGCTTTTAGTTTACGATTAAATATTTTATTGATAAGTTTTGATGGCTTTGTTAAAATAAAAGTCTGCGACTAGACGTCTAAACGCGTAATTTCCAGACTATGTTTACTGTTAGCACAACAAGCTATATTCGACGCGCACTCGTGCGAAACAGCACTTTTGTGACTTTTCTTTACGAAAACAGTCTGCTATCATACATGTTTGCGCGCAAACCACCTATAGTCTCAAAAATCATATATTCCCGATTAACGCGAGACGAAACAACAAAATGTTCGCCAAGGAACGTAGTTCGTTTTTAAAACGTACTCACGTAGAACAAAGGAACAATGTTTCACACAAGGGAAATGACGGACGTTTTACCCGCGAGATCTTATAACTGTTGTACGCAAATAAAATTCTTCTTTTTCGGCATTCGGTCGGCTTCGAACCGCACGCTGGGTTTACATCGCGTATTATATTGGTATATTGTAACATTACGTCACATCACGTCGATTGACGAATGAAATAATTTTGTCCTTCGTCAAGAATTTCGTGGGACAATTCCTGATTTCGTGAACTATTACTTGGAAAACCCATATGGTCTCGTCCCGTATTATCGATCGCAGGATAAAACATGTTCACTTGTTGTAAAATTTCAACCACCAGTTAGAACCTCAAAAATCACTGTGTGCATCGTTATAACTTTTGCCGACGAACGGCAAAATTTAATATTAAGAATCGATAGCATCTGACGGTTTAGAATTTTGTACGGCACTACCGTCGGAATCGTGAAACCGTTTTAGATATCGTCACCGATTTTCATCACCAAAAGTTCGCTTCGGTCTTTTCGGTTCATATCCGTTGTCTTGGCGCAGGACCTAGGTATTGGGATGTCAGATTTAATATTCTGATATGATTCCATAAATTATCTTTGGTCGATCTTTCCGATGACATTTGACTTGCGAGTCGAAAGGTGGCATGTGGCATGCGGAAACTGTGTGGTATTCGTGTTGTGAAAAAAGTATTGTTTATACACGGATTTTTAAACGGCCATCGTTTTGAAATAATATCGGATACAACGGAGATGTTATACAGTTTATAAAGATAATAGTTTATTTTTAATCAACACTAAAATGTGTGTTAGGTTTTCTTCTTAAAAATGTTAATAAAACCACCGAATCGCTGAAATGTATACTTTAATTCGTAATGCAATACCATGATACCATAAAATGTAGCATTTAGTATACGATATCATGGTATTATTCTCATTCACTTTTGATGTAAATTTATCACGCTTAAATGTAAAATCTAATCATCATTTAGAAACAACAGTACCGTTTTCGTTTATCTCCGAGTATAAAAAGTGTTTTTACAAGACACTTCAAAAGACTTCGGATAGGGATTTCAAAAAATTGAATTAACTATAATCGATATTGTTATATAATAATAATAATCCGGTTGAATTTTATCGAGGTTTTCTATTTTCATAATGATTTAATACGAGTATATACCGACAGTACGTGGTGTGAGATAGTAGTTATGAATAAAAACAATTTGTAAACAGTGGGGTTCAGAATTGTATTAATTTATAAGTAAGTGGAATACCAAAATATTTTTGTGGACTAAGACCAAACAGTGGATAAAGTAAAACATTAAATATTATTGTTGCATCGGAAAATATTTAAATCACCATAAATATCAAAATACTTACATTATATAAAAAATATGCAATCGTTTTATAAGACACCGTAAACGGCTTCAGTACTACATAAATAAGTTTCGCATTTTTTTTTTTTTGATATTAAAATTCACATTTTGAATAATTTGTCAATACAATTGTTATATAACATTATTGAATTAAACGGTTTCCCAAAACAAATAACTGTTTTGTCATATTTTACAAAACAATACTACGTAAATGTATCTGCGGTATAACATAAAAAGTTATCGTAATGCGAGAAATAATGTTACGCAACGTTTTTTTTTTCTTAACGATTAAATATCACCCATGATTATTATTTCAAAAAAAGTCCTATTCAAGGTAAACGATCCGAATTTCAGTCATCATATATTCGTATTATTTTTTTTTTCGGTTTTTCGATGAAACGATCCCTTGCATATCGAATAATGTTCGTGTGGGAAAATCCTATTTTTTACAATTGAATTTATTCCCGGAGACAAGGCATTGCAATGTACTGGAATACTTCCTTTGCATAGCTGTTGCGTCAAAGGTGGTGCATGCGAGTCTTCGACAAATCGAATATAATAATGTATTCAGCTAGTTTTCGAGAGTATTGTAAATCGGTGCTTCAACCAAATAATGTTCTATGCCGAAGAATTTTAAAAAGCACTATAATAAAAATGAATATATTAACAATATATATTCGCTTTGCCTGCATCCAGTTAAATCACATCATGACATATAGTTGATTTATGTACAATTTATTTTATCCCTGATATATGAGTATTTACGATTGATCACACGATCATTGTATAAGAGTATTAGACCGACGACTTAATACAAAAATTCACTTAAAAACGTAGTGAATGCAGGAGCTATGTCGGTTTGTCGGAATGATGATTATGAAAATCTATTTGGATTTGAACATTAGTTAGAACGAAATCTGTAGTCAGGATCACGGACGCCGGTTCAAAAATAAAATAATCGTGATTTGTCGTGTGCGGACTAGTTCGGTCACCGACTTTAGGCGCTATAAGAGTTATAAATTGCTATCAATAAATTGTAGGTCTTATTCCGGCAGGACGAAATGGGAAATGTATCATACCAGGTTGATAACTTTTTCACCATTTTCGATGTCTTACGAAGAGCTTACATTAATAAACTTTAATCTATAATAATGTATTTCGGTACGCAAATTAGAAGAGTCGTTGGAGTACAATCACGGTTTTAAGTCTGCCATTATGTTGTAGACAAAACCTTTTGCGGAAGAGAACAAGTGAACATGGTCGGGTAAATGCATTAAAAGAGGACATGCACTTAAACGTTTAGTATAGCGCGTTTCAAGGATCATCATTTTTAGGAAACAAAAATTGTCCATACGTATATCCATAGTAGTATGGTTCAAAAAAAGAACAAAAGGTAAAATAAATTAATTTCAGGCCATTTTGTAAACCATCTTAACCAACTACAAAGTTGGTTTATAAAATGGATAATAAAAATTAATGAAGCGAAATTGTTCCATATAACTTTTACCTTACATCAACAACACTTAAATAAAACAGATCGTTCCATAAAATATTTTGGAATGCATCAGGAGATAGACTTCTCACATGACTCACTTACATCAAATCAAAAAGAAAATCACCTAACCAAACCATAGACTAAGTCTACAACGTCCACTGTTAAAATCAAACTTATCACTTCAAAGAAAATATTAATACACAGACTTCTCATCTTACTTTCGGTCTGTTATGGAATCCACTTTTGGGGATCATCAAACATTGAAACATAAAAATTATACAGTTAACCCAATTAATTATCCCTCAGAATAATAACCAACGCTTCATGGTACATAAGTTATCAAACTTTACACAACAATCTGAACATTATGACCATCTCTGACAAGGTGTCTAAGCTATACACGAGATTCCATAAAAAAAATAACATCATACAAGTCCCCCATAAAAAATAACTACCTGATACAACACGTAAAATGAAAAGGAAATGGTCTAGATACCTTTTGTTATAATCACTTGAACTCTGATTACTAGATAGTGGATAGTAACGTCGTATTATATCACTTCTGTATTTTTGTGAATATTTTCTCTCTCCTTGTAAACTTCATGTTCACAACTTATGATTAACATATTGTAGTATATGATATAGATTGTAAATTATTTAGAAAAAAAAAAAAAAACTTTTTGTACGGGGATGTCAATCACAAACTTTTCGAATAACAGTGAATCATCAAAATGTCGATGCATCAATGAGTTTGACTCTAATATACTATTATTGATTCGAACATTTTTCCTTTGTTTCGCCTTCCATTTAATATAACCAGACATTCTACAATCTAAGAGTACGCCTTTCACGAAAATCATTTAGGCTTAACATCCACTCGCGCATGTGGGATTTGAAGTGATTTTGTTATTTTTTCAAAAAGCCCTACTTATTATTTATTTTATGAAATATCAATACGTCAAGTTATTTCACAATTTTTTTCTTGGCTAACCTGTTTTTAATTTTTGTGGATAACCAAATACTTTTTGTCTCTACAGCAGCTAGCTTACGTTAACTACGTTCCACTCCAAGTCGAGCTAAATCCTTTTTCGCGTGTTCCTGGATTTGGACAGTTGCCATTTATTTGTACTCGTGCGCTCATTGTTACTTTTGTAATTTGGGACCTCCAACTTCCTACGCGTTCATCCCTTAATCTAATGAGCACCATTATAGTCACCTTAGGATATGTTTAGGAAACGACGAAAGTTTCCTCCAGATCAACTGTAACATTTTTCTTGTTACAGCTTAGCTGGTTGATTATTTATGGTTTTATTTATAAAAATATAATTTCAGAAAAACCATTTTTGTCTTTATATTATGTAATTATATTGCAATATAATGTCAGTTGACCAAGTGATTTTCACGTGACAAAGCACAATGAATGGATAACAATTATTTCTAGTATTTACTTTACATTATTATGTCACTATTTTTATTGTTACCAGTGCAGTGTCGTGTATCAAAATTATGGTATGAGGAAGATGTAATGCATCACTTTGTTTTGTATTCTATGTTCTAAATAATACCAAATTTTTTTTTTTAAATATTAATTTTTTTTAAAGTAATATCGTACGTTTGCATTTGTAAACATTTATTATAGTTTTATTTCGCCTTTCTTCAAAATTTTTAACTAAGGATATCAGAATCAACACAAAAGACGATTTTCCTTGATCAGTCACATGCATTTCTGTTGTCTGGTAATCGTTAAGTGATAGCCCTGAGTAACTAAAAATTGTTTTTAACAATGGGAAAAAGTCCAATGTGAAGACGAATATGTCACGTTCAGACAATATACTCGTATATTTATACTTTGGATATTTAAAGATGCAGAACTAAAAATTCCTGCTTGACTAAAAGGACAAACAATTTCACATCTATTGTGATAGATATAATGAGCTTATGTTTTTGACTTAAAAAAAAATGACGATAGAGATGTCTTTTAACGTGACGTATTTTCAGAAGGAAATTTTGTTTTTGTTTAATAGTGACATGAGCGGAAAATAAATTGATTTACAGTGACATTTGACGGGATTTCGTGAAGCAACTAAAATACACTTAAAGTTTCACGTAGCACCTCATTAAACTGAGCATTTAAGACGCTCTGTGCGAAGATCATTATTCGATTTTCTTCACGCACAACAATTCATGTATACTAAATTCCTGCACAGCGCCGTATAGATTTTCGAAAATAAATCCTGTCCGATGTTCAACACGTCCGCATCGAGTAGTGGATGTAGCTCGAATGCAAAGCGTTGAAACGAAATCACGTGGGCAAATCGGATTACTCGTTGCTAGAAAGAAAGTAAATTACTATTACTATTTTTACGATTACAATTATTCTATTATTTATCATGGCCATAACGCGTATAAAGGGCGCGATTTGACAGAACGTAACACTATATTCTCAGTGCGTTCACTATTATAAAAGTCGTAAATAGGAAACGACGATACGGATAATAGCAGCGCGGCACTCAAAGGTAATGCAAATGTGCCGTTGAGAACGGTGTGCGTATTATGATAATTGCGTTTCAGCCTAAACGAATTACCGTCTCGGCGTCTCGTCCTTCACCGCCGCCGCGCCGCCGCGACCGTAGTCCTGGTCCCAGCCCCCGGTCGCGTCACTCATCGCAGGTTGTCATTTCCGACTTTCTCGCAGACGATTTTAATGTATATGCATAGTGCAATACGTAAGAGCTCCGGAAACGTGACGGGACCATGGGTCCTTGTCGTTTGAAATCTCACGTCCTGACTCCTGAACATCCTGGTTAACGTGAACACACGCGTTTATATATTATAGTATCCCCGTACGCACGGATAGCACATAATGTCTGGCGTTTACGGCGATGTGTATAACAATACGGTGAAACCGATTTTGTGATTTAGAAAACATCTTTATCGCGTTCGTCTTTTCGCGTATTCCGTAACACGTTATCGTGCTGTACATGAACATAGACTGCCGATGATTCGAAATTCCGATTAAGAGAGATCAGCGATTCTGTGAAAGTTCGAATAATCGATGAAAAAACACGAATAGTTCGAATAATAAGACCGTCGAACGTTTCTATAAAAATTATTGTTTCGAATTCATTAGTTTATTATTAATTATAGCAGGTACATTGGGTTATATGTATAACATGCGTATTCATCATTTTTACATATATTTTATTAAAAATATCAATTGTTTTCTTTTGAAATATAATTTTCACCATGATCAACTAATACTTCTGATGAACGAGACAGTTAGATTAGGTTATAGCAATTTCGTAAATATTATAAAATACATTTAAAAACGAAAAATAATGATAAGATAAAGTATACCGTTGACACCGATCATGGTCGTTTTTTTTCGATGCCTTAATTACATAATATTATGTTTTTAACGCTTACGAGTACAAAATTTCAACCAAACTTATAGTTCAATTTAATTCATCTTGGATTAAATTAACAAATTCGGATAGTAAAAATTACTCTGGCCAAAGCTTTGAGCATTGCAGAGTGTTTACCCACGATTACACACTTTAATTTTCAATTTATCGAGCGGATATGTGTTTTCTTCGACTTATACAGGTTTTGTCAGGGTAACAAGTTACGTTTAGTTCGATTTGTTGAGGTTTTCGAATAATTATTGACTTCTGAAAATAAAAGTAAATATTATCGTTCCGAGACCTTGTCATCTCGGTTTTGTGCAGCCACTCAAACTTTTTTTTATGTGGACTCCTTATTTAAATATAAGATTGTTATGGCCCCCTAAGGTTAGGTTTGGTACCTATAAGGCGTAGACGTTTCTTTCCATACATAACCGTAAAAATAATAGAAATTTTATTCACAAAAACTTAATTGTTGTACACTAATATTCCACGTTCTCCTTCCACACGTCATACGGCCGGCCGACCGTTTAGGAGCACTGTTGTAAAGCGTATCGCGACTGTAAGCGCGTTATAGTACATTTAAATCGCGATTGGTAACCACCGTAGCGCAGGGCCAGAAGATCCCGGCCACACACGACCGGCAGATATTAATTAATGCTACGTATAATGATATACATATATGAATGAACAATAATGCAATTTCCGATGATTTGATTTACGATTACGGTATACAGTGCAGTATGTAAATACACGTTTTCGGCTCACCATCTACCCCACACACACACACCGGTACTTGTGCGCACGTATATAATATACGGACATGTACGTTATGTAAAACACATATACAGTATACATACAAAGGACTTGGCGTGAATATATTCACTAATTCGGAGTGGCGAAATCATGGAATCCACACTGCTCTGATCTACTACTATAATTTAGTACATTTCACGGGACCACTACTTCGGATAATTGTATTGTACATCGTAATATAGCGTCGGGGGTGGGATATGTCATAGTACTGTGAACATACGAAAAACAACAAGGAAGACACTGCAACTGTAGAGTTTGAGCATCTAGTACGCTCACGCGTTTTACAATTTGCACTCGAGAAGTGTACGAGTAAACGAACGGCGGAAATATCGATGTTCCTAATCGCGCGTGATGACCGTATTCGAAAATTTCCTGTTGCAGCGGTTTTCAGCAGTTAACCTATAAGCGACGTACACGGTGCACCTCAAGGATCTACAGAGATAGGACGAGCCCCAGGAGTCTTACCGAAAATACTACCGCAAATCAAATTAAACGTTAAATACAACCGATCACTTAATGGCATGGGCGGTATAAGTAGTACACATACCTTTATCTAGAGAGTTGTCTAAGATAAATACATTTCATTATATCCCACCGAAAATTAAAATATTTAATAATTTTAAATATTTATTAATACATTTGCCATTAATTTAAGGTGAAAGTAAAAAAAAAAAAAATACATTATTATGTGTTTCCTTACACATTAAGAGTACTTTATTAATAAGGGGTAATAATTTTCGGAAAGAAATGGAAAAACGTCAGTGGGGTCTAGACCAAATATATTTGTGCCCATGGTTATTGATCACGTAATATACGAGTCACATAATATTGCATGTAGAGTGGAAAACCCATATAACAGCGTGTCACGTCGTACATTTTTCGTTTATTCTGCAATATCCCAATTTATTAAAGACAATTTAATTCTGATCACTAGGGAACTTGCGTCTATACATTTATTTAATTAAAACAAATCATTTTATTTTCATACGAAGCGATCTAATTACATAAATCTAAAACAAAAAAACGTAACATATTATAATGTAGGTAAAAAAGATTTTCAGATTTTTCTAGCTTTCGGAAGGAAAATGAGAACTATTTTTTACTACATCCATAAGCATTGTGATCCGAAAATAAGAAAAATTATTGTACGAGTATAAATAAACGAGTATTAATGTGGTATCTTATTGCCTCTATGCTATTGGTAAATATTTGATACGGCTTTCAATATTTCAAGTGAAACTACGATGTTTTTGGTTTTACTTACTATAATGTGTTATTTTTTTTGATTGTCTGTGTTCGTGTGTACGATTTCGACTAGACAGATTGCTCCGACCATGACAATCATAGGAATATATGAAATATTGTCTAACTGGTACATTGAATTTCCCAACTGTTATCCAAAAAATTGAGATAAACCGAGAACATTTGCGAAAAAAATCAACCGAGGTAGAGAATCAAACCTTTCCTTTACTGTCTAGTATACTATGTCACGTACTCTAAACTTATTTATGTTACACGGTCACATAGATATAAGATTTTTTATAAGATTTACCATATAGTCAATAAAAAAAATGTATTAAACATTTAATTCATACTTCCCTGTATCTCACCTGTTTGTAGATCATTACCACGTGTTTTACCTTTATTTAAATGTTAAGTTCAAATTTTTTCCTTGATTTTTAACTAAAGCGTCAATTGACACAGTATTTTTTTTCGCTTTTATTCATTGATTTAAAAAATACGTATATAATGTTGGACCAATTTTATTATGAAATTTATTGCGTTTGTGGTATTTTTGCTTAGGACTCATAAATCAATTTAAAGTTACCAATTTGTTTATACGCAATTCTTATACAATCACGATTAATCATGTACAACTATGACGTGTATAAATCAGGTAATTCTCAAACTTTTTGTATAAATAAAACATATATTTAGACTGAACCAAATATTGGATTTAAATGGAAACCCGATTTTCCTTAAAGAATAATGCCATGATTACGACTTCAAACTTTATACTCACAACTATTTAAAAACTGAAATAAACTTATTGATATACTTAAACAATTAAAAATAAAAGTTTTTTTTCTGTCAAGTAGAATAATAAAAACAGTAGACAAACAATTAAAACTAGGGCATAGTGGTATGTGCAGAACTAATCTTAAATTTTTTAGTTCATACCTCATAAGTGAAACTCGAGACGTTAGAAATAATGGTTACATTGTATAAAAGCCGTTGACTGGAAATTCGAACTTGCAAAACATTCGTTTGATTAAAATTAAAGAGGGAAATATAATTTGTATATATTTATATTGTTTCTTAGATAACACATAAGTGTTACTAATTTTCAAATAAACAAATTAGTAATTTTGAATATAATGGTTCATTTTAGGATTTCGCTATTTTGATTACGTCCAAAGTTGAAAGAACAAGATGTTTATAATTTCTGGAATTTTTCAAAGAAAAAATAAATTTGTTTCAGTTTTGATATTGATAAAAACAACATTCAATTTAATATATATGATTGCCTCACTCGGAGTGGTGTTTCTATGATTAAACACTTTTCAATAATTTTGTATAATGAATCCTTTAATCAAGATGCTATAATTATAATACACTATATATTAAATTTAAAATGTTAAAGAATAAAAATTGCACTATTTACAATCCGTAGAGTACACTTTAATAATTGTACAAGTATTGCGGAAATGATGACTTTATGAATTAAATTTAAAATAAGTACATTTCTAAACCAAAATGTAAATAAGTTGGAACGTGAAAAATAATTGTTATCATTTTTTTGCCTAAACATAAGATTAAATTTAGATTTCACGCTGTATAATTTGTTTTAATTATAGAATTATCGAAAAAGTAAAATTTTTTAGAAAGAATCAAAATCAAAAATTTAAAAAAATAACAAATTCAATAATATTTTACTTTCTAAAAATTTGAAAAAATAGAAACAATATTTGTTTAAAATATACAAATCAAATGTTTATACCGAATACTTAGAAAACTATTACTTTTTGATCGTACCAACTTAAGCTAAATAATTGAAATTTGACGAAAATCAATGTATGTTTATTGATTTCTTTTGAAACTTTGTAACAAATAAAATACCATGATGTATGTTTTATACGGGGACAATTTTTTTTTATCAATTTGGCAATATGTATTGAGACCTCTCTGCTTTCCAATTTAGAAGTGTCATAAACTTTTTCTATTTTCTGGGAAATAACTAGATGATTTATAAATGACAATTGCATAGTAACACCTGCGTTTGATATTAAACTCACTCAGATGTTATTCAAAACTTTCAGCGCAACGTCTTCTTTCGTTAAAGTGATTTCGTTGAACATTGAACCAAATAACAAAACAAATTTACTTTGGTAGGTTAAATTTTTAAGGTAAATGAATCATTTTTTAGTAACATCATTTTAATGTTATGGTTAATATTATATGATTGTTATGTACTTGAATACTATATGGGTGCGAGTATCCTGAAGTAGTACTATTGCATAATTTCCGACCAAATCATTGATCGTTGATTGCAATTCATATGATATTGGCGCTGTGAAAAATATAATGCTAATGTGGTGGTTGTTCAAGTCAGGTAGGGGAGGGTTGATGAACGTTTTCAAATCATGATGAATAAATAATTAAACTTAGTCGAGCTAATAACTGCCGCTTTAATGTAATGTAACATACAGGTTCGTCCCTTTGTCATTGGTTGGCAGCCAACAACACGGCTGATGTAAAATTTATTCGGATGTAATTTAACGGGAAACCCCAGAGGCAAAAAGAAACCGTCCGGTATCGAACATAATCTTTGTCAAGATCCAAGCGGGGTGGAGTTGGTAGTGGGCCACATTAACAGCAAAAAAAAATGTCACGGTTACTACAGGTAGTGGATTTATCAACCGGTCACTAAATCACACGGGACCGGCGACCGACCGAAGTCTTTCGGACTGAAATTGCTTCCTGGATATCATCAAATACAAACATTTGGACAAAACAGTAGAAGCTGCCATAGTGATTTATCATTGGATAGGATTTTTTTTATTTTTTTTTTTAGTCCCCAATTGACCGTTTCATTTTATCTTATCGAATTTTATCGAGTGAACTGGATAATTTTTTTTTCTTCTGATTCTCGCTGACAAGAACCGAATAAAGTCGTTATTTCACGGTATATATATATATATACCATTCCACCGAGCGAGTGTTTATGCAATGGTTCGACGCGAAACCGTTAAATCTAATATATTAAGTACTCATCTATAAATCCATTACATTCTTACCGCTGCTACATGGTCTTGAGGGTAAAATCGAAAACGTCTAGTACACAATGGATTCCGAAAAACAAGTTTTTACCCGCTCCGTCCATGAAGTGTTACGATTATTACTTGGTATAGGGTAGAATTTCCCATCATATTGTGAAGCATAAAACTTTATGGCAAATCCCTCGAAACTTGTATAGCATACCTGTTGGTGTGTTTGTGATAGCGTACATTATGCTGCGAACAAAAAGCTATGGAAAAAAAAAATCAAATCGGGTGTGACGACCGAAATCAATTAACGAACCGCTATAGGCCGATCAATTACTAAAAATAAAACAAAAACCTAATGGCCGCGGGGCAGAGAGTAAAATGGTAGTGATGATAAAAGTTTCAATCGGACGCACAACATTATTGTACAACTACGTGACGCGTGTAAGCATTTTTCATTCGTCACGTGTACGAAAAACAGCACTATCCGCAGCGCAATGGCAGAATGATATTACGTGTGGGTGGGTATCCGACGGGGGGGGGGGGGAAATAGTAGAAAAAAAGTCAAAAGCAGTGAACTGCCGATTTTCACCACTGCGTGTGTCATTAGTGGCACGGCACACCGTTGATTAGGGATCGACCCAAACGAATTGTAGTGGCTAGGCACAGTGCGAGTATCAGCCCGTGACTATGACTTATGACGCCAATTTGACTTGGTCAACGATCACGCGAACAGATATCAAATCGACCATTAACAGACACGAAAATGGCGGCACGTACGTATATAATATATATATATAATTTTAGAAAAGGTCCCGTTGGCGATAATTTTTGACAAGTGTAATGCCACGAGCTGTATTTTGTCCATTTTTTTGCCTACCACCGATGACCTATAAACCTTTTCGAGCTCCGTGTACCGGTCTGTACGTGAACGCTATGATGATATTTTTATATAAAATACGCTCTAATGTACAATATCATCATTCTTCATCGGCGTGAAACATTTTAAACTATAGACGTGCGCTATGTTTATCATACTTTTATAAATTAATTAATTAAAGTCGATACTAACTGAGGTTATTTTTTAAAATGCGATACAACATGTATGTACTTAGATTTATTTGTCGCTGAATGATCATAGAGTAAATAATATTGCGTTATTTTGACTAATATCAACGACTTTAAAAGTTATTCGTTATGCATATCAAAAACAAATAAAAGGTATCCGGATACATTTTTTAAGTATTTTATTAAAAAAAAAAAAAACATATAAATGGTATGAAGTCATACAGTCACTAAGATCAATATCATGATTTACTCGTTTGTTCAAAATATGGATGGTCAATAGCTGTGCTATAGAAAAAATACGGTCGTAATAATAATTGTTTGGCTATGACATTTTCTACACCTACTTACATAAAATAAACGTGTGAACTAAACGTGTGAAATGGAATTATTTTTGAAAAATCATTTTTAGTTATCTTTACTTTATAATAATTTTATCGTCTTTTTCGGTTTACTGCAGGTGTCATATTGTAACGGACATGCAGCTATTTGAAGTTTGAATAAATCATTCGGCGTTTCTCGGTTAGGAGGTGAAATTGTATTCAAAAGAAGTTGTGATATATAGTGTTACCACGCGTCATTTGAGAGCGACTATTTCACAAAACGATTACGAACGGCTAACTCTGGAAAATGGCCTGTTCAGGATTCAAGGGCGGTAAACACGCATTTCATGAGTTTTTTTCTCTCCTATATCAATTTGATTTCCGTATTCGGGTTATCGCATTCGAGACAACCACCCGAGCGTTCGAACAGTTGTCATTGATCCGGAGTTGCGTCTTGTCATACGATCAACTGTTGGTTTGTCATCGATTTCGACTTTTTAAGTCGTAGCGCGTACCGTTAGAGTGGAAAACGATGTCGGTTGAATAATTTGTATAAATCATTGTATGCACGTAAAAGTGTTCTACTACCCATAAAATTAGATAAAATAATCCGTCCAGGCCAGGGTATGAGATTAAGCAGCTGTTCGAGATTTCAAATACAATCACTGCGCTCGAACAGATTTGTGTAATGAGCATCTAGGTCATTGGTCGGAAGCCGAACATATAATTGACGAGACACAATCGTATTGCTTCTGATGACTATAAATTACGATTATACTTATTTAATGACCGAGTTGCATGTTTGATTAGAGCCAATAAAGTATGTACTATTAATCCCGAGTTGATATTCGTGTATCTGTCACCGTGTGTTGAATAATCGAATTCCAGATTATTACAATGTGGCCTATTATATCTAGATTATTTAATATGGTATTCGATTATCAACTTTTAAATATATTTTATTCATTAAAATTATTCATTAAAATAATTTATTATTTTAATTCACGCACAACCAGTATAATCTATAGAACAGTCAATGTTTAATATTATACTACATGCAAGACAAAACTATATTTGTTCCGGTTTTATATTTAACGTAATTCGGTAATTTCAAAAAATAGTACTACACAAATATAATTTGGAAATAAGCCACAAGTAAGATATCTTTTAAAATTTAAATGTACTACAATACAAGTAATATTCTAATCGTAAATTAATAATTTCATCGTATTGTACTGTTAAATAAATGCTCATTCCAAAAAAATTATTTGAAACTGTACTTTCTTAGTAAATATATTGTTCAGACAATATTTTTATTCTGATGTTCATACAAACACTGGTATAATAAAATAAAAATAAGACACTCGTAGTTGACTTTTAAATAATAAAGTAAGATGATATAATATGTACGAGATTCATATCTTCATTGAATACCGGGCAAATAACAATCAATTTTACGTAGAAAAACAATTACTGATTTGATCTGTATAAGTCTATTTTAAAAGCTAAATAAAGAAAAAAAATAACGGATTAGAGTCCATGGCAAATTGTCGCGTCAGTATTGGGAATTAGTCGAAAAAAAGATTATTTGTTTAATTATTTGAATAAAAATGATTAATCTTGTTTAATCATGTTATAATTATCAATTAGTTTTTAATATTTTTACCTTATAATTGACATTTTTATAGCAATTTATATTATTTTCATTGTTATTATATTAGTATTATTTGCATTTTATAAATTTTATGTTATTATTATCATTTGTTATACAACAATTGTATAAATAATCTACGAAAAAAAATATTCCGAATATATATTTTTTTCATTATTCACACTTAAAATATTTCAAATAACATTTTTTTTCACTCAATAATCAGTTAATGTGTTTTAATTTGGATCCATCATGTTGATTAGATTTTGCCCATATCTGCTTGGATGAGATACAAGGACTGGTGAATTCTATATTGCTGAACTGGTCTTTAAACTTGAAACCATTATACCATTGCTCTATTTCAAAAAAAAAAAAAAATAAAAATATGAAAGGGATCAAATAGATTAGTAAAGTTTATATTTTCAAAGATGGTTGACATAGTATCGTAAATATAAATTCCTTACAATAAGGTTAGGTTTACATTTTAGTTGAGAATTGAAATCGACGCAAATGTAATAAAAATATTTCAAAAAAACATTTTATAGGTACTACACTATATTGTCTAATGTAAAAGCGCGTTCAAAATACTAGGCGTTGTTAATCTCGAAACTCGATCTAGGTTGAAGTTGTTTGTATTAGTTGTTCGTCGGTTGCTCACAATTATTCGGAACACTACAGTTGAAAAATCCAAAATCCAAATAGTTTTCACAGTCATAATTAACATCATGGTGAAACCAATAACATCCTCGATTTACTGAGAATCTAGAGGAGAACAACCAAAAAATAAATTATCGTCCATAACTAAATTAATGACAAAATGTTTAATTCCAAATATTATAAAAATATTACACATTTCATGTCGGGTACCTCGGCAGTAGTCATTCTAGGGGGTTTTCGACCACGAGTACAAAGTGTCGGGCGACGATGGGGTTTGTTTCCGTGGGTATTTTACGCTTCACGTTTCCGGTTAGCAGGTGACATTGCGCGTACTATGCCCTTTCATCTTCGGTTAGAATGTGCCGGCGGTGGCGGGGCGTCCACGAAGGCTTTTCAGGTGATCTTTAAAACTTCAGCGGACCATGAAAAGTCCGTTTCGCCGAACGTAATATCGTATCAGTGTTTTATTGCACTTGATATTTCCCCGGTCGGACGGATGGAGTGCGCACGCGGTGGCGGAAAAACAATAAGAATGCAATCGGATGCCGTGGACTGACGACCCGGGACATCTCGCCCGAGACGCACGTACACGGCCGCGTGGAGCTCGCGCACACGCCTATGATATGATAACATTCGTAATAATGATAATAGAAATAACAATAACGGTAAAACGGTCCCGCGGATAGCGGAGAGATGATCAGCGAGGGGGTGCGCGCGTGTGCGTGGAGGTGGTAGGTACGGGGAGACTAACACGAGTTGCGTGACTAGGATATTTCACTACCCTCTTGTACACTTCATTCCGAGCCGTCCGCACTTTTCCACCCGGATGTTTTTCCTCCATCCCCTTCTCTATTTACCACCAGATTTGTTTGTTCGTTGTAGGAAACTGACGACGACGATATAGTTTGCTTTGCTCTGCCACCCGCCGCCGGTGTATATTATAAATGCGTGCGCCTACCTAACGATTGAATTGTGTGCGCACGGGATACTTTTTCGCGCCGCTCCGGAACGTGAATAATAACGCGTGTTGCCCGGCAGCGACGCCCTGTAGAAAAACATTCAGGGGAGACGATTCGCGATCACACCCGGTCCGATTCCGTCCCGTGCCTTTTCCATCACACATTACGATCTAAACCGTCAGACGTCCGTTTCACTGACCTGCTCACCACCGTGATGATTCCCGTTTTCATGAGAGATCTATAAATCACTGTTTACATACCGCGTGGCATACAATGCAATGATAGAAGACGTTTATAACAAAAAAAAACCAACCGGATATACTTTGTGATTCGCAGATAAAAATGTTCATATCATGGGTAACGATACGAACGTTTGTAGCATACGACTGTCGAGGGTAAACTCGGTTTCCAAGTGACTCCCCCGACGGGCACGTGCGGCGACAAAAAGTTCCACGATCGAACGGCGTCTCGGTTATGCAATATTCGTACGTCCTTGTACGCACGGTCCGACCGCCGCCGCCGGTAGATCGATACTCGGGGAGGAGACTTCGAGCCCGTAATCTCATTATTATTATGATTATTTTTATTAATGTTACACAAGGCCGTTATGATGAAAAATATGATATTGTTATCGTTAAAAGAATTGTTTTTTTTTTTTCACCCCGGTGAATTTGACGTAGTAAATATTTTATTATTTATCGTTGTTAGACGCTTTGATGAGTATTATTTGAGAAAAATTACCGCTCGGAAATAAAATACTCGTATAATGTTCATGAATTGTTATTTTTATGCGCTCAATACAATATCCTGATTAAGAGCGATTACACATAAATTGCGATCTCATTTTGTGGTACTAGGAACGTTTAGTACAATGTCGGTCGGGAGGAAAGAGATTCCGATTCATATTTTTTAATAGGTATAAAGCTATTTTTAAAAACTATTTGTAATATTTGAAGTAGATAAAACATTTAAGATCACGATGCGAACAATGACTACAAAGGTAAAATTATTCGTATCGCATACTACCGAACTTCATTCGGAGCACTACGTTGTCTGATTTTTTCCGATTCTTCGGTATCATAAACTAAAGGCCTCGGAAGTTGATAACCCTAAAAAAAATACAAATTACCTTGTGCAAATTTAAACATGATCTAAAAATACCAAATGTTAGTTTAAAATGACTTAACAAAAAAATTATATATTTTTTTTAAAAATGTATAAATTGGAAATTATTATTGCTTAAGCATATTTCGAAATTATTGCATTTTAATGAAAGGCGATTATCGGATAGTGACTAACATTTCCTTCTGGAAAACCTTCTATTCACGTCGACCGAAATGATTTGATGACGAACGAGTGTAACACGGGAAGTCACCTGCGTGTATTAAGTAATTGCCCGTTAAAACGACTAGAACGTTTGCAACGGTAACGTAGTAAGTAAGTAACGATATGCGAGATGTTGTCCGGACGCACGCACTGGGTTTGACTTCGCTGCAGTTCACCAGCGGCCTGCTGACGGAATCAGGTTGTTAACAATTTTTTTATTGCACGCCCAAACAATTGTTTTTAATCATTTCGGGAGAGGTCGCATGATATTAATTAGTAACCCGCGTATTACGGCCGCGACGCAAAAAAATGCGCGATTACGTATGTTTACTCTCAAACATAACCGCCCCCCCCCCACCACCACCGGTGTGCGTGCCCGTGCGTAGTATGTTCATGTAGATTCATAAACGTGCAGGTAAACAACAGCAGCAATCGCACTACACGATTCCTCGATCATGGAGTCGTGCACACGGTGTTTGTTTACCACTGGCAGAGCAAATATTGAACGAGAATTAAAAAAAAAAAAAATAAAAAAAAGGGCACGTAAAATGTTTAACCGTAGGCACGAGGGAAAAAATAAAATATTTACAACTCAACACACCAGCGAGAGACTTACTCGTTTTTGGTGTTTCGTTCGTCGCGTTCTGAAATCCCCCATAAACGGACACAGTTCCAACGGTCGAGATATTTAAGTTCCCCGGAAAAAGCATATGTACACCAACGGGGTGTAACGTCCACTGAACAGCGGACGTGGCCACTGAAAACCGGTACCAAAATTAAAAAATACTGCGCGCGTTATATTGTTAACGGAGGTTTTCTCCGGTCGATAGTAAAAAAAAAAAAACGGAAAATTTGCCACCCACAACAATTGGCAGCTGTTCGACATGAAAAAGGACGGTACGTGACCGGCTTGGGGCGACGTTGGGCGGGGGATCGTTGAACAAGTATAGCATGGTAAAACATAATCATGCACGTATTTATAAATACATCGAACCCTCCGTAAACGATATTACTATTATGCGGCATTAAAATATTGCCTGCTGCGTTTTAATTGGCAAAGAGCATCGTGGAGTCGGCGGGTCCCGGGGGAAATTTAAAGAATATACACCAACACCGCGGCGAGAGCTTGGCAAGTAATATACCTCCGTCGTTCTATCGGCGAAATGAAATATTTCGAACATCAGCGTCTATAATTGTTTTACTCTCATCGAGTGTCGAAATTAACGACCGCCGCCACTGGAGACCTCAAACGCAATTAGCCCACATCCCCCGACCCGCGTACATCGGGTGCGGCGGGCCACTATATGTTTAAACTCAATTCCTGTCAGTCAGCCGGTGGTGTACCCCGCGAACGTGTTTTCTTTTCTCGGTCGTTTACCGCCCCCGCAGCCGTTCCATTAGCGACCGTGAAGTAGTGCGTGCATAGTGGCGACCCGGTGCACTCTGCAAAGTCTCTCTCCTAATGAAATTTGAAGTTTATCAACAAAGACATTGACTGCATTATACGCGTGCAACGTTGTTGATGTCGAGATGAAATTGTCGTGAACTGAAAACAACTTTTATAACAATCGAGTTATTGATTTATAAACTTTAGTTCGTTTATTCCATTAATCAAATACAAGTCGCCACCGCGACGCCCTGCACCCGTATCCCCACCGTTGCTTACCGCGATATCAATATTGAAGTTGTTACGTATTTTTGTCGAAGACTTGACGCGAGATAATAACAATAGTAAACGAAATAAATAAATACATAAATAATAATAATACGCCATACGATATTTGAAGTGATTTCAAATATAACTTTCGAACGTCAAGTCGCTGCATCACATCTATCCGTCTATCTATCAGATATAACTTATATCATATCCTTGTCAACAGCCAAACGCAGATAATACGTACCTAATAAAAGTGATCTTCTCGGAAGAACGATTTGAAAAGCTCACGAGAACATACGACATAAAATGTTGAATTTAAGAATCACTATTTTGTATTACAAATTATATTTGTGTACACTTCTAAGATCGTGGAAACATACAAAACAAATCACAAAAAATCGATGGTTTGAAGTAAAAAGTTTAATAATAAAAAAATATGAGTTTTTCAATATATTAAGATAATAACAACTTAGTAATATTATCAATAGCTTGATATATTTTTTAGGCGTAAATTAATAAATATTATAATGTTCAATTTTTTTTCATTCGGCGCGGACAAACGTTTTATTTCGCCGACGTGACGGTCGTTCGTCCGCCTACGCTTTCAATATAATTGATAGACACATCTCGTAATGGCATTGCATAACGGAGCGTTATTCATTTTCGCAACGACTCGATATTCGATTTAAAATAAAATATTTTACGGCCGAGTTTACGGAACGTCGGTGGTGCTCGAGCAACGCGCTATTATATTGTCTGACTGTTTGTCAGCACCCGAAATACGTCAAAACGTTCATTATTATGATTATTTTTTTTATTTATTTATTTTTTTTATTTCCCCTGAACACTCGAAACGGGCCACTTAGGTTTTGACCGCGCGGTCGTTTCTACACACTGCACCGTGTAAAATATTGATCGCGCGGTTCTGTTCTTCATTGTTAAACATTCGACTGTCCCTTCTTAACCCGTGTCTCTGCGGTTGTACCTGACACACGCGTATATATAAGGGTCGATCGTGTTTCTGGCGGCGAAGAAAAATCCCGAAAACCACCGTAACCCTCCGCTTCTCCACCGGCCACCCTGTCGAATTTCACCGCGTGGGTAGCCCGTCTATTTTTCACCGCCCTCCTCGCCGGAATTCCCCAGGTAATGGGCTCCACTTATCATCGGGACCGAAGAAACGCT
The DNA here is from genome assembly GCA_949715065.1 of Periphyllus acericola. NCBI lineage: Eukaryota > Metazoa > Arthropoda > Insecta > Hemiptera > Aphididae > Periphyllus > Periphyllus acericola. Next base: position 36,626,063 of record OX454266.1, read on the forward strand.
CGTCCCGCAGCAACTGTCCCCTCGCCCGTCCGATCTCACCGACCCCCGGTCCCTCGCTACATCTCTCTGGACCACCCTTCGAAAGCGCGGCCGCGTAGACCCGAATCCTCCACGCTCCCCGTCATCGTCGCCGTCGTCGCGGAAGAGAGGTGCGAACGCGCGTGGTTTCCATTGTGGCCCGACGACGAAGCCGCGGAGGAACCGGCGGATTTCATCATCGTACACCCGTTTTCACCGATCAACTATCAATAATGTATCGCGGCTAAACCGCGTTGAATAATAATAATAAAAAAAAAAGAAACCGGAAGAGAAAAGAAACGCTGAACTTTCACACCGATCCCCTCCTCAACTACCCATTCTACTGTAGTACTACGTTCTCTATTGTGCGTGGGCAAAATGCGAAAAAATAGTATTTTTTTTTCGTCGTACGTTTAAAGAAACCAAATTAAAAAACGAAAAAATTGTGTTGAAACGGGAATACTGTAGAACGAAAAATCAATGATGATTTGAAAAGCCTCCGATAGAAGAATTATTATTATACATGTAAAGAAAAAAGAGAACTCCAACGCAAAAATAATATTAAAAGCAAAAGCAAACAAAAGGTGCAAAGCTTTCTTATATTTTCACTTCTTTTTACGATCCAACGGTAAGTATTCGTTTTACGGGTTTGATATAAACTTTATTAGTACTTAAATAAGAACTTATTTCTCTTTTGTTAAAAACACAATGAAATCCCCTGTACACGTACACACTGCTGCTGTTATCGATAGTAATAATATATCTGTTCTGGATTGGAATTTATCTACTATTTTGTTGTACGTTTAATTGTATTATCACTATACTTAAGAGTTTACGAGTACTACCATAACCATGAGAACATTTGAACACACTCCAGAAACGCGTACTTGTGTATGTGTTGCAAAAAGAATATGCCCTATCATTAAATTATGTATAACATCCGTTATCGTTTGCGTGAAATAGTACGAACTTAACAATAAATATAATAATCTTCAATCGTGTCGGTTTAAATCTTTTACATTGACATGTCGAGAAAAAAACACTCAGCGTGAGATTTTTTTTTTATTCTTTTTCTTTTTTTTAATCATATAATATACTCTATACTCCAAAACTATCACATGATATATATATATATAATTATATATATATCAAAAGTGGTGAGCTTGCGATTCAAGAACCAACAAATTCAATTCTTATAATCATAATCTTCAACCCAATTTCATTTTTAGAATAATCAAAAATACAATTCATAGATGTATTTTTATGTATATACCCAAAATAAAAATAGTGCTTTTGCAAAATAATCGTTTTTATTTTTAACAATACAGATAGGTAGTTATCATTTTTTTCATGTTTGGCTCTTATATGTTAAGCATTAATTGATGAAGCTCGGCAGTCTATTTTTGTTCACCTTTGATACCATAAATTGATTGAAAACGATTTGAATCAAAAGTCTAAGTGAACTTTCTTATTATTTTAAACAATGATTGATCGTCAATATTTTTTTTTAATAACATAATATTCCTAAATTGTAATATGCATTAAAGAAAACCATGATCAACTGATACATTATCGCTTTTTCGTCATCCGATAAGCCACGATCTATGCTTCTTATTGTTTAACGTCATATCCGTATAATAAAATAATAATCCACGAAATTTGAATATTAGCTTAAGTCTCAACTGGCCAAGTAGAAAACAAATAATAGGGTAAGCACAGTTGAATAACAGGAGATCGTCGCCAATCGTTAAATTTAATTTAAGTTCGATAAAAACAAAAATAATAAACGACACGTAGTGTATTGTCGAAAAAGTTGTTTTATACTTTTTACGATTACACATGAAAGTTCGTGTTCGTTGCATAGAAATATACTGGAATAAAAACACATTATTTTAGTGTTACAATAAAAATTGTGCACTGAAATATACAGTAAAACAATGAACTATAAATCGGTGAAAAAAAAGAAACAATCGTATTTTAGTCTTATCATCACAAAGCATCAACCGATCAAGCGAGCTATATTTATTGGATATTTATCGTACAGAGGTTCGAGTTGAAAAATAAAAAATTGGGAAAATAGTTTTATATTTGGATTAACCAGGTCTACCACCCTCAGGTAAGGTGTGAAAAGTTATTCATGAATTGTGAAAATGTAAATAGAAATAAAACTCGAATGGATTCAGAAAAGTTTTTAAAAGTTTGTTTGAAAGCAAAAAGTAAAATAAAGTCAGTTTTCTTTAAAAAAAAAATAACTTTCTTTTTTTCCGAGCCGAAAGGTACATGTCAATATGACAGTATCAATGTCGAGATTCATGTGTTAATTTAAAAATAATTAAGGTAATTTTATCTTTTGTTTTTTAGTCAATAAATGGATTACATTAATTTTACAAATTTCCTTAATTCTTGGTGTCAAATGTGTTCAGAATTATAAATAGATTCGTCGACAAAAAAAAAAAGGAAATAAAATTAATTTATAACTGCGAATGGGTTATACCTTTAATAGTTATTTCTGTGTTTCAATATAAAAAGGAACTGTTGGACCCAGAATTGTATCTGTCAACACGTTAAAAAAAGAAAAATCTGTTAAACGGCAGGAAGAGAAGGACGATCACAATGTTGTAATGATAACGAAATACAGTTCGGTTTGGTCATGTGCCTGAAGTCGGTATTGATTCAAAATTCTCAGGCAATATTATAGACCAAATACAGATACAGGTGAGGTAAAGAGAAGAGAAAATATTCCGCAGGTCACACAAATATTATTGTACTATAAAAATGGAAAAGTGACGTGAAATATGGTATATGTCGATTGTGTACACAAAGGAACGGAAATAAACATTTTTAATAAAAGAAAAGTCACAGAAGTGTATTGAGAACGTCAATCAAAACTGATAAAATAGCAATCATACGCATCTCATGCACCTGATCTCAAATAAAAATACCAGATGTCAACACTAGAAATAAGACAATAGGCAGGCTTTCGTTATTTTCCTAATGCGAATCAACTATTTTATGAATCAAGTTTTGCTTGAGGTCTCGTGTCAATAACATTTTTTATCTTCGCATTAATCAGCAGTGCAATAACACCGTAAACGTGTCGCGGTTCGCAGCGAAGGTAAGTGTGAACTGTCGAGGAAAACTCGTTTGCGCGTAAAATAATCAAGTTCATGGATATCTCAAATCTGGGTCATAATCCAAAGAAAACTTAGTGTACGGTGCTTGGGTAATTTCAATTTGAACTGACGGGGATAACCGCAAACCAATAATATTATAAGGTCTAAATGTAATACGTTTCTCTTCAGACATTTGGGTAGTGACCCTTAACACGTGTAATAATTACTTTTCGTTTTATCGTCGATACCCACTAAAACGTTTAGTTACGTACTAGCACGTGTCGTCCCTGTTGAAACGTACAATACCGATGCAGCTTTTCATTTCACTCGCGTTGACAGTGTGACGTCGAAAACCGCTGAGAATGTCCAAGTCCTTGCGTGCACGCGATATTGTCGTCATACGGATATGATATGAATTTGGTTTTTTTTTTCGTAAATTATATTATGTTGTTATATCATTCGTGAGCGCCCTTCGTGGAAGTAATGCGTCCAAACGATTCGTTGTGATATGCATGGGGCGATCATATCTTGTGAAATCCGCCTTTGCTTTTGCCCTTTAAACCTCGAAAAGCGTGCGATTTCGGTACGGTTAACGAGGTGAACAACCCTTTGGCCCGTTAGATTGCGCCGTGCCGAACGCTCGGAACGCAATCATATCCGTAATAAATGCCATTAATCTACTCCCGGACGACTCTTGCTGTACACGAGAGGAAGAACGAGTACACGTACTAGCCGTATATTAATAACGTGGGGTGCCATATCGATATTTAATAAGGAAGCATAAACATAAACGGGACAAGTTTCTTTCGTCATTCTCACTTATTTCATTGATCCCACTGCAGCGCTTGTCGCACGGTTTGAGGATTTATGTGAATCGCATTTAATGAATCAACAATAAACCGCGTAATATGTTGTCATGCAGTCGTCGACGGGGCGCGTTTGTAAACTTGATGGCGAGCCGATACGGCGGGGAAAAAAATAGGGGTGCCTACCCTGGGCTACACCTGAACAGGGAAGTGCCGCGCAACACGACTGTTATGCGAGGACAATACCGTTTGCTGCACGGTGCAATTATGTGCACGCGCGATCCTCTCGGTGTTTACGCGCCGTGTAATAATATTAGGTTGATAAACATAATATAAAAAAACTGCTACCAGAAGTCGAAGATTTATTGCAGTGATGAAGAACCAGAATACATTTCAGGATAAAAAATCACAATTAAAACAAATTGTAATATATTTTATATCGATAAAAATGTATTTCAATGATAATTGTATATATTAATATCATAGTTTCAGTTATTTATTTTTGGCCACTTTTTTTAGTTTTTCGACCACTGTGCGCCGTTTCGGTGCGCATCGCTCACGAAAAACGCGGCGCGGACCGAGCGAACAGTGCGACCCTGCTAAGCACACCGAACACGCGGCAATGATGATTATTGTCACGGCGCGAGGGCACTACGATTATTACAATCGCGGCACGAGCGTCGTTCCTTAGAGTAGCAGTCGACAAAATCGTACACCCGCGATGTCAGGTCGTTTTTGTCGGGGCAACTGACGACCGAACTTGTTCCCGAACCGGAATGCAACTTTACTCGGTTCGGAAGTTGGCCCGGGTCGTACTTAACGACGTGATATTATTACGCGTGTTTTTCGTTCACCTCGAGCCAACATCTGTCGGCAAACTTGTCTAATCCCGACCGGCCGAGTACCTGAATTCGCGGAACTGCTTGTTTTAATTGTAGAATCATACCACGCATCGTCCGAAAAACTCTCAACGCAAATTTGCGGGTACTAAATTCGTAAAGTAGTCCATCGCATTTCGACGACAGCCGATGCATTAAAAAATATTGTGTTCGTCTAATCATTTCACGTTGATTAATTGATTCGATATAATACAAAAAAAAAAAAATAAAAACAACTAACTCAACGAAACGTTTTGCCGTTACGTGCAAGGTGTTGCAGGTCGTGTGTAAGCCGATAACATCTTATCGTCGCCATTTTTCCATGATGTCATCGTACCCGCCAACTGTTCGCCTCATGTTTCTTAATGGACTAACTCTACTAGAGTTACTCTAACGGAGTAACTCTACACGTACTGCTCTAAAACTGGTGCCGTTGGAATGGTCGTGTTGTCGTGTTGATATTTTCTTATGTGCTCAGCAAGCTACGAGTAACAAATGCCGTCTGACATTTGGAATGCGACCTTTCAATGGAAATATTGTTATTCTACGTGTACCACGCGGATAAATAAAACATGTTATGCGTTCCGTGGAGCCCGGCGAACCTAAGCAATTATCTACACTCTTAGCTCACCTATATCAGTGTCGGACGTAACAGTTGTCGACCTCTAATGTAAATGTTTTCGAAGCACGGAATTAAAATATATACGCTAGTCCATCACACGCTTCGTTTTCTACTATCTGTAAAATGTCACCACTAACAAACATTATCAAAAAAGTCGAAACAAAGGCTGTAAAAACGCATCATGTAGACATTTCGAAAAGTGCACTCCACGAATAATGGACGTAAAAATTGTTGAACCTCACAAAATAATGGACGTTCAAAATGTCGGACCTCACGAAAAATGGGCTTTACGTCAGTGGCCTAATCACCCCGGAACCTTTTGTTTTTGTTCAATAATTCACAGCCTTCTACCCAACAATATTGTAGCGCAATACCTCCGCGAGTTCATTTTATCGATTTGATGTCAAATTATTTACGAAAATGTCGGGTCAAACGCATGAAAAAAATATTATTTTCCCAGAGTTCGGAAACAAAATTATTTATCTTCGACTGACCTCAAGCAAGTTTGAATTTCCAAATTTTAAACAAATCAATAACAACTTTGAAAGTATTTTTTGATGAATATAAACTATGCTGTTTTACGAAATTCGTGCAGACGACAATAACGAACATCGAAGAAAATATCGAGAAGCTAAATCTACGATTCTCAAATCTGACAATTAAAATACTAAGAGTTTTCATTATATAGCACCCGTTAGTTTCGGGTTAGCGAAAAAAATGAAATTAAACTATTTAAACATCAGCTATAAACTAAAACTTATTTATTTTGATTGCAATTTTATTCACGTAAACAATTTAAAATATTATAATTCGTGTTATAAAACAATAATGTAAGACCTTATTTCTTCAAAAACACGTGAGTCGATAGATAATCAAAAAATTTAATTAAAACAGGATTTCGTTAAAGTATAACGTAAGGTTGTTGATGGTGCATGTCGGTTTGACGAAGTAGCAAATCATCAAGAAACTACTGTAGAGACCTCATATTATTATTAATTGTGATTAATCCACAAATTGCATTTTGGCACAAGTTAAGTCATGTAAATTGTAAATTTATACCAAGGTTTCTACAGTTGGTTCTCATTTTCGTTGAACGATACTAAAAAAAAAAAACACGTGATACGAGTTTTTTGTTCCTTCTGGCTGTAAGTTCTGCGTTTTTTTTTTGGAAAGCAGACGGAAGAGCCCGAACCAAGTTGGATTTTTTCATGACAATACCTTTCAATCGAACGAGCAGCGCGTTCGCGGGAATCGTGTACATGGTGTACGATCTACACGTATTTTAACAATGGGTTTTTTTTTATCAAAAAATAACTCTTTTTTTAATCTTCCGGACTCCATTAGGAATTGCTTACCGTCAACCTGTGAACTAGAGTTCAGACGGTGCGCGTGCCGCATCTCTTGACGTATCTGTCGGAATTGTTTTCCATCCCTCCTTCCTTCGTCCGACGCGTTCGGATTTCTCGAATAATACGTTCCGTACGTGTACTCGGGCGATAACACCGCGAACGGATCAACTCGATCCGTTTGAACCTCCATCGCGAGGATGGCTCGTAACAATACAGACACGGGCTTAGCACGGCGGGCGTCCATGTGTAACACGACGTGCGTGCGGATGAAAAAAACACACGTCTTTGAGGGTTACTCGCGTCTGGCAGCTCGTACGTAAAATATGCGAAAAATAAAAAAAAATGGGCGAAACGTGTGCACGTAGTCGTTAAACAATTTCGCTGACGAGAGAAAAATGTGGCTTTGTAAACGCATAGTAATAATAATAATAATAATAATAATAATAATAATGTCATTCCATCAGTATTATATACATCGTGAGCGTGCTGTGCCGTTTTTCTAACAAAGTGTACTATCAATAATATAATATTATTGCAAAATACAACGAACGAGGCACTTTTTTCCTTCAAATATAAACCATAATAAAGTGAAACAATATTCAAGGACCCGGTTTTTCTATTCTTTTTTTCTTTTTTTTGTTATGAATATTATTACTTTTCAATCTACCGCTAATTGTTTTATTTTATACCATGATTAGACGTAATTATTTTAACTTCAAACGCGACACCTATTGCCACTATCTGTAAACGATGCAAGCGATAATAGCAAATTAATCATGAATTCTCAATGGCCAGTGTTTCAATAACCTCTGATTTCAGGTTTGTGTTTCAGCGTTATTTATAACGTAAAGTGTATATAACCGGTTTAAATGGGCAACAATAAATATTTTGTGAAATTTGTTTTTCAATCGCTCACATCCTCCGACCTAATTTCCGAGTATTTAATTATTAAAATCAAGCTTAGCAAATAATACGGATGCGTCGAAACTTTTAGACAAATATTCTCTTTTAAATATGGTTATACATACGTGTCTAGTCAGTAATTAAGAGTGACGAAAATCAGTTGTACTAAAAATAAAGCTGTGCTCACGGTTAATATGCAGAAAGGTTTTTTATAATCTTATCTTATTAAAGTCTTATCTTTATAAGTTATGCTCATTTCCTTATACGGCCGTAAAAATGCTTAAATTTGGATTTTTTTTTTTATGTTAAAATTACTATAAAACGAATGTTTTCTAAAACTGATTTTTTTGTGCGACCTTAAGGTCTCCAATAGCTTTACAAGTTTTCTTTTTTTTTTTCAAATGTGAACACCATATTTTTATCAAAACGTTACATACCTAGTTCAATTGTATGAAATTATTGATATAACATAGTCAAAATTCGGACCATAAATTTAGGAATTATTTAAATTTAAAATTGGGTATGAAAGTTGTATAGTTTGTGTTATCTCAAACCATAAATTTAGGAATTATTTAAATTTAAAATTGGGTATGAAAGTTGTATAGTTTGTGTTATCTCAAATCAGTATGAATTATCGAATGAATAAAATTACAGTTTGTGTCCTAATGTCAGGTATGTATATGACTATTTTCCTTGATACTTAAATTATAAAAATTCAAAAACTTCTCATTTAAATTTAAATTTTAAAAGCTCAAAATTCACAGAAAAATTATCTAAGTAACCGCAGTTACCGGGTTAGCACGGTTTAAAATCTTTATGTGAAGTGTTTATATGAAGTGTTTGGAAGGATAAAAAATTAGAATTACGAAAAATCTAAAAAAGATTCTGTTTTTGAAGAATTTGCAAAGATAAATTCAAAACTAACAACTCTAAGAATATGGGTTTAATTTTCAAAAATATTCTCTAAAATAATATTTCACTCTCATGATTTGTAGGTACTGTGTTTGTGTGTGTGTGTATTCTTTCAAACAAAAGTCGGTTTGTATACAAGTTGTGAACTTTTCAAAACCGTCTTGGTATTATATATATATATAATCATTGTGAATATATTTTTATTTTTTTCACGCATACATAGTGTGTGTATGCGTTGACATTTAAGTTAATGCCAAACACTGACATTTTCTCAGAAACAAGAAGAAAATTATAAACTATGTTCCGCAATATTCCAACAGTAGTGATCGAGTGGTTTTATTTAGTTTTAACCCGAGTGCATTCGAGAGCTCTAATTTAATAGGTAAGAACCACAAAAGAACGCTGTAGGTATGCGTTTGAATATTAAAAGCGCAAACTTTATTTCTGGAGTGGGAAACGCGGAAAGACAACAGTTAGACGTTCTGTGACGGCAATCGATTTTTGCTCGAATACGAGCCGTAAACGGCAACGGCGTTAAAGAGTAATGTGTGAGGCACACGTGTTAATAATTAATATGTTAAGCAAACAAGCGCGACGCGTAAGAAAACGGTAAAATGAACATTTCAAATCCCTTGACGATAATGCCATTGTAATATCGACCAATTGTCATTTTTGGTATTAGTATGTCGCTTCAAAAGTATAAAACTAATCAACCAAATTACAATGAAAATAAGTTTGAACTAACGTATTGCAACCTTGAAAAACAAGGTTGCAATACCTTTAACATTTACGTAAGTGTGGTCAACGAGATCAGACGACACAGTTCTTAATTAAACCACTAGTTTAATAATTAAAAACCTAGATTTTTTTTTACTAAATATCATTTTTCAACATGCAGTTGTAAAACGATTAATTAACAACAAATTGAATAGAAAACAATTTTAGAACATAACAAACAAGTTTGATAAATTTGTTTTTACTTATAAATCGCAAAAAGAACGATATGACCGAGCAATTGTGACTTTATTATAATTTTCTTATTTTTAATCTAGTACCATTTATTTGTTTTTCCAACATATACGAGTAGCCTCAGCATTTTAGCTTTAGTCTTTCATAAATATTTACTCTCCGAATTCTCAAATATGATATTCGTTGATTAACGGTTATATATGTATATAAACACATATTTTTGAAAAAAATTTACCATTGTTAATATATTACGTAAAGGTCAATTTATAAAAATATACTGTATGCTATTGTTTTAGTTAGTTAGTTGAATTATGAAACAATAATATGATACGAAATGGTTCGAGTTCGAATCGTTATACCTCGTATAATAATTAACGAATTACAATATTTGTTTGTTTTGGATGGTTTGAAATATTTCATTTAATTAATGGTATAATGAATTCGTGATAAAATCGATTCTGAAAAACACGGCGGGATTATGACGTGTCCAGTAAATTAATTTCATAAGCCGATAAAAATATCACGGCGTAGGGTGCAAATAATATATTACTTAAATATGCGGACGCTGCAGCGCGGGTAAATGGCTCATAGTGATTTCAAAATTATTAACTCACGACTTCGACCTGAGAACGTCTGGGTGTGAATTATTTTCGGTTTCGCAGATGCTCTTTTTTTCACGTTACCCTCCCATTTACCGTTAATAATTGAAACGGATTAAATCGTGATTCATTTTGGTCCTTCGCTCCACGAAATTACTCCGAATTAATTTATAATTTGGTTTGCGCAAGGAATGGAACGAAAAATAAAAGTACAAAAGCATCGTATATCGCGAGTGAGCCGCAGATACATTCAGTTTATTGATGATTTAAAGATCGTTATGCGTACCATGAAAAATACTATAGTCTACAGATATACGTACATTAATCATGGAGCTTATACGTAAAAACATAGTATTTTACATGAGTGACGTTCGTAAAAAAGGGTATAATTCGGGCTTAACGAATTTTCAAACGATAACAAAATGATTTATTCTTGTTCTATTAATAGAATATTTTTAAATTGTTGAAATATAATTTAAAAAATAAAAAATTGATATGAAAATGTGTGTTTTAATTATTAATTATATTAAATAACTTATAACCCATAACACTACGAAAAAATAAATTGTCTAGTTGGTGCATAAATGATATAATTTTTGGAATTTCTAAACAGTTTTCTGAATAACTGAGAAAAAATTGCAAACAAACTTTAACTGAGTTCGAGAATCGAATCTTGCACTATCTAGTATTTTCATCACGCATTATACCCACTTGTTTATTTTTCATGGTAACAAGAATATTCATAAGATTTTAATTATATAGTTGTTTTTCTTTTAATATTAATCGTAGCTACTCAAAACGTACATATAGTTTCGATATACCAATATACTCGATATTTGAATTTAATAGTAATCACATAATTTTTAAAACAAATTTTTTTTTTTTTTTGTAAGAGTCAGAATATTAAAAGTTCAACCTACCTTATTCAGAAATATTTTAGACCTCTTTCACTCGGAATGGTTTTCCTTCTCAAGAGCAATGGTACCTACAATGATTTCAAGTTTAAAAGACCCACCCTTATGTGTTTTACCTAACTGTGGAATCTCATACGACCAAGTAGTTTCGTCCATTTCTTATTGTGATATTGGATTTATCCTTTTTTTTTAAATTATATTTTTTAATTATATTTACAGCTGAACCTCTATTTTAGGAACTTCTATTTATTTAAAAAAATCATATTTAAATGATATTTATAATAATTGGTTATTTATTAATAAAAATTAATTATATTTGATAACCATATTATAATAATTTGTGTAACGTTTGTTTTACAAAAGTCGCGTGCATCTTGATAGTTTATGCGAGAACTTTTTTATTCAATCATTTCTACGGGAAACATAGATTATGTACCAAGTACTTTGAAAAAATAACACCATCCTCGAAACGTGGAAAATGATGGAGGCAGTGGCCTCCGAAACGATAGATCGTCACACCATAGTGACAATTGTTATTAGAAAACTAATGAGATCGGGGAATCTCTACAACATTTGGATAACAGGGAAGATTATCTTGTACTTGCTACGACCGCGTTTTGCCACCGTTATATGATAATAATAATAGTAATAATAATGTATCTCCATCTCTCTTTCTCTCCCTCTGCTCCCTCGTCGAATATCCGGGCACGGAAACCAATGGCCCAGCGACCGATAAATAACCGACTAATTCCGTAAAACGCGTCCGGGTTATAAATATTTATCCGAACATGTGTCCCTTTCACGCCGCCCACCTTCGGCACCCACGATAGTATATATATATATCCCTATACGCCACCCCTTACCATCCTTCCACGCTGACCGGGTTGTACAAATCCGCAGTGCTCTCGGGGCCTCACGCGCGTGGTGCATTCGTTCTGCTAATAAAAACACTACTTCAGCCTCTTCTCCGTCGGTATACGAAGGTACCTATATAACATATTGTTTCGCATCGTTCCCCTTAGGGTTAATTTTTTTCCTGGCCTTCTCCCCCATTTCATGTATTATAGTCATCGTCGTCGTCATTCCTCTCCGCCGACCACGCGGCCGCGTCGATGTTTCCGCCCGGGAAAAAAAAGAAACAAAAATACAATAATAGTACAAAAACATTGAATACAACAACACTCATTAGAACAATGTTATACATACGTATACAGTATATACCCGCTGTGGTCGAATATAGTGGTGTGTTTAGGGGAGGGAGGGCACTCACCTTTTTTTTAAAAAAACAAGGTCCAATGTATTAGTATTATCACGACTGATTGTCAAAATCCACAAACTGCTAAAGTGATATTAGTTTTATTAGACCCGAAAAAACGTTTTGAAGTAATTTTTTTAAACTTGGTCAACAGATTATCAGGATTTTCCATGAATTAGGTATCCGAATATCACCAGAAGACGGTACGAGTCCACATGATTATTGTGAACGTCTTATAAACGTACAAACATTTTATCAAAATATATTACTTACATCATTTGCGTTTAGTAATTAATGTGTTGTGTTATTATAGTTTATTATAATATGATTAATAACTGACCTACGAGAAAATTATTTTTAAATAAATGATATTATTCAGTTATAAGTAGTAACCTTCAATTTGTTTATTATATCATATGTTAGAGTTGCAAATGTAAAATAACTTTACACGTGCTTTCATAGTTATAAGAAAAAAAAATAAGTTTTATAGTTTTTTTTTTTTCAATTAACAATAATATTAACAACGGGTTCGTTAGGTTTTTGAAATTTTGGACTACCCCCAGAAAATTACACAAAATACGTCTATAGTCTTCTACGAAATGAGGTCATCCCTGCATTCATCCCTGGGTAGAAGTATCGCACGTACGTATACATATTATTATTATTACTATCATTACTGCTATTATTGTTATAATCGGGACTCGCCACCGTTGAAACCGGGAGATTTTCGTTTGTACAAAACATTGTATTAAAATCAAAGGACAAATCTCAACGAATACGCGTTTCGCACGAAAACACTAGTCGATTGCGACCCTAATATACGTGCTGCATAATTCGGGTTCATATACATAATATACGCACTAACTGCTGCGTAGGTATTTAATGCGCCGTGCGTAATGCGTTTCGGAGACGCAAACAAAAAGAAATTAACATATTATTATTTAGGACGAGCAACCGGACCGTAAAAATGTTGTAAATACAATAATAATCTTTATTGTGCTATCGTGCACACGCGTGCATGCAGTCGCAGTATAATTTATTTACGAAACGTCAAAACTGTACATGTAGTTGGTTGTACGATAACGTGTCGCACAAAACGAGTGAAATAAAACGCACGAAAAGCGTAATATTTATAACGCGATACTCGGACGGTTTAACACTACTCTAATGGTAGGTTTGAAACAATTTTATGGTATTATGTACTCGTATTACGATTTTCGTCCGTCGACAGGAACCAATTTTTTTTTTTATTATTTTAACGATGCGGTAGAACTTCCGTTTTTCTTCGATCGCTGCTCTGGCCGTCATTTGTGTCGTACAAGGGCGGATACAAGGGAGGGGCAATAGGGGAAATTGCTCCCTCCGTACACAAAAAAAAGTATCAAATATTGTGTTTGAAATTATTTGTGGCAAAAATTTTGTTCATGCAAGTTCAATAATTTCTTTATAATTTATACAAATATACAAGTATACCGATGTTCAATAACACTCTTCGACTTTTTTGTATCAAAATGTTTTTTTTAATATGGTTTAGTAGATATTGAGTTTATTTCAGTATAAGATTTTAATTAAGTTTCATATTCAAAATTAAAATCTTTTGCGTTCTAAAATGATAAGACCCATCACCAGTGTTTCTGATGAAAGTATGACCGATTTCTGTAAACAACTAATTTTATGCCAATTAATAATAAGACAATTCCTATTAATTTATTTTATTAATCTTATATATATCGCCCCCTCCGTTTAGGACCTCTGTATCCGCCCTTGGTCTTGACAAGACAATGGCATAATACGTGATGACTTTGCACAATATTCAAGTCCTTCGCTCGTATACAACGCGAATCGAAACCAATATCATGATTACCAATCTCGAGTAGAGTTTTCGAATAACAATTATTTGAAAAACGATTTTGCAGACGTCGAGAACTGCGCACGACAATAATGGCTTGTAATTAGTCGCGTTGCACCGAGTAAACGTACCCAGTCTTGTCGTACGGTGGCAGTGATCAGAAATTTAAACAGAATTTTAGGACGGTCAAACACGCGAAACTCGATTACCGAGTTTAGAAGCCACGCAAGCGGAACCAGCTGTCAAGTCGGTACACGGATTTCCCCGAAGGGATTTGATTGGCTGCGGAAAAGTGTAAATGAACCGAGTACAAACGGCCCGTTCGAAACGAGAGATTCGTGTTATAAATAAAACGTGTTTAATATTATAATCGAACGAGCGAATAGTTTGCCGGAAAAGATAATAATTATTTGTTACGGTGTTTAGGTATTCGCGACAAACCGAGCGGTTGAGTACAGCCGTTATTTAAACATACTTTGTTGAAAAAGAAAAATATTAAAAAAACTCATTGCGTGAATCCCGTCTCGTATTGTACAAATAAAATTATGAATTACCTGTGACCCTGTTGTTGAACTGTATTTGTGTATGGATCCTACATCCTAAATGTAAACATCCCAATGTAAACGCGTGCGCGATCCGTGTACCGTGTAATAACCCAAAAGTAAAAGGAAAATAAAAGGGGGGGGGTTATTACCTTCCTCCTTTTTATAAGGAGGGCACTCGAGGTTACAAAGGTCCGAGATCCTATGTGGGTGACTGTAGGTCTCAAAACTTATTACAATGATACCTCTCACCTGATTCCTCGTCGCTGCACAGAAGCCGACGATCTCGACACTCACGGTGCGGGAAGTATAGGAATATTAAGAACAAACACAGTCTTTAATGGATGAAAGCCGGACTCCCTGGCACTCACACACGGACTGTATTTAGATGGCGGTGATGTTGGCACTTGTGTTAATGTATGTATCGGTTTCAGCTAAGTCCATGTGCACACACTGACGACAAAGCTCCTTTAGTTTGGATGGCGAACGATTGTTGATTTATAATGGTTGGCGGCCGATACTCGTCACGACGCGTAGCCAGAAAATTGTATTTTTTTAGTAAAACTCAGGCTACCGGCAAGTCGGTGCGCACGCACTGACGACTTGCAACGGAGAGCTCCGAGAAGGGTTGTCTGAAGACGTTTTATAGAGAGGTCTGAATGTGTGTTGGGATAGTTGTTTTGACCAAAAGGCGGTTTCCCATGAAGATTGACCTAGTTATTGACAATATATACACGTAATAGTTACACTGTAGTTACACAGTTAAACCTCGTTGCACATACGAAATGGTTCACGAACTACGTCGGTAAGCGCAACAACCACCGTGAAAGTCGTAGACGAAATAGTATAACAACCCCACAGCTCTCGCCATAAGTTGCTGGATCACCGTGGCATTATAAACCATTTGGCTCGAGCTTAAAGTAAATAGATAACATTTTCAAACAATCTTTTCCTTTTTTTTTTTTCATTTTTCTTTACGAAAAAAATATGTCCATCTCCTCCAAGAGCGGTTCAAAAGCTTTGAGCACCACCGAATCATTTGTGAACTTGTCGATAACACGTTTTAAACGAACGACGAATAACTGTTATGTTTCGTTGACCTGCAGTTACGTGGCGAGAATAAAAACTCACGAGAAACAATATTGACGACCGACATTTGTGCACGGTTAGAACCCGGTAAATAAATCAACCGCTATTCATTTACACGGCGTCACTGTATTAACTCCTCGTCCTGCACGACCTGTGAGTTAGAGGACGTGAACGTTTTCAGAAGTCGTAAAAACCTCACGCTCGGCGTTTTAATCTACAAACGTCGCGTACGGCGACATGCGGTCGGTTCGCTTCGCACTCGAAAAACGTTCTCGGCAATAAATCAGAAAAACGTTTTTAATAATTGTTACCGCGTGCACCGTTGATTTTCTTTCGACGTCTCGGAGCCCGGGGGCGAGTCGCGGCGCGTGTAACAGGTGAGGGAACGTGGTCCGAGGGTGAAACTCCGAGATTGCAACGACTCGACGCGTCTCGGGGCGAACGTGTGGGTGATGGTACCTCAGGTGCGCAGAAACGTGTGCATTGTGTTTTCCCCTGTCCTCGTCGCCGACGCTATTCCATCTTCTTTTACACACGGACTGTGGAGACTTAGACCGCGCCATTGTCTCGGCACCGAATATATATACTAGCACTCGGATTTGACACTCCACCCGCCACCTATCGGGTTTTTTTTTCCAACGCTCCGCTCACCCCTACAGCCGTAATATCTTCAATCCAATGACATTTTCTACCCCGTTGAAAAACTCTCTTTTTTATCCTTTTTCTCCGTCTTCGTCGTCCTGACCTCTCCGCCCTCTCACCCTTCCCACTCGAACATCGTATATTTTTCTCCCGTACCTCCAGCGCTTTTGTGAACGCCAGAATAATCGTCTTGCCAGACCTTCCGGCATTCTACGCGCGTAATCGGAACACAGTCGTTTGGTTCATCTCAGAAGCCCCATTAACACTAAGTGTCCAACGAATACCGTGCGGGCTGGTGAGCGAGAGGGGTAGAGGGGGTGATTCTTACCCCACCACCACGCACCTTATCGTCAAACTCACTACCGTCGTATATTAACAGGTGCAACGGACAACTTCTTAAGGTTCGCTTTTTTATCACGCTTTATCGCCCAATTTTTTTACGAATCCTATTACATGCGTTATTATTTAACACCTGATCGGAAGAGAAAAACTAAAGGTTATCGATTCATAGACTTGCGATACGTAACAATCAAAGTCACCGTATAGACGTGCTCATCATCACGGTAACTAACATTCAATATAGTGATTTTTCTATTCTTCGCAGTTTTAATTACGTTGACGTTAAAATTCAATTCAGTTGGCCATTTATTTACCTCGTTATCATCGCAATGAACAAGTTATCGGGAATGTTAAAACTCATCTAAATAACTGCATAGTATATGCAATGCAACGGTTATTGTTACGCACTAATAATCAAATTAATGAACAACTCTCCGTTTCAAATATTTATAATATATAGTTATTATGTACAAGCTAGCGTTGTTCAAACGACTTAAAAATAAGATAATTAACTTTTCACCATAAAAGATAAATAATAGAACTTCTAAGTACGAAAATATCAATACAACACGTAGGCTAATTTTTAAAATTGTTTTAAAACTTTAAAAATTATAATTTAGAATATATTTTTTGAATAATATAATAAAATCATAAAGTAAGCTAAATTAGTACTTTTAATTTTTATATTTGCAATTTTGAAATGGTTGGTCCTTACATCAATGTTTGTTACTTTTGTCCCAAAAAATATTCAGTTTGTCTACATATTTATTCATAATTTTGATATTTTAATGTTTGCCCTAAATCACCAAGAAAATAAGTATCTAGATACAGTTATCTTACATTTCTAAAATATATTTCTTCATAATACTGCTCAAACCGTTAAAACGGGTGTACAAGAAAAAAAAATTTACAATAAAAATTAATCTTATATGGGTGATGTAGAATGTAATTAATATTAATATATTTTACTTTTATGTTTTCAAATTAATTACAATGATAATATATCATTCGTACCAGGCTGACATATTATTACAATAAAATTACCATGAGAAATTTTCAAAATAAATGGTCAACGAAAATGTACGCATTAATTCGCTGTTAATTAACAAACTCCACTAAATAAGGATTCCATCCAATTTGTTAATTGGTATAAAAAGGATCTCCGAGGGGTTCTTGATTCTTTGTATAAATCAAAATATGAATAAATTGAGATGTATGCAGTTGACATTAAAATAAAAATAATTATGTCTTTGTTAACCCATAGAATTAGCTTTGACGTGTATTTTCTAACGAAAAATAAATTATTGTAAACTATCTTGTACAATAAAAACCCGTTGAAGATAAGAGACTTCTAACTGTCGTGAAATTATTAGAACCAGCTTTGTTTGCTACTTTTTCGTATACTTCATTATAAAACTAAAAATGTTTGATCAAAGAAGACAATCATTGCATTATAAAAATATCATAAAACCACAAGAAAATAGAAACGTTATGGATAAATAGAAAATTGTAGGTATCGCCTTTTTGGCTTATAATGAAACAGTTTGACACCGTAAAATTATGTAAAAATGTATTTTGTGGCAAATTCAGCATTGATTATCATACAGCGTGATTTTCTAGACGTGTACACCCCCTTTTTACGGCTGTAAAAATGCTTTAATTAAAGTTTTTTTTCATTGTTCAAGTTACCAAAAAACTATGTTTTCTATTTTTTTTCATGCCACCATACGTATATCATGTGGTGATAGAAAGTTTTATTTTTCAAAAGGGAACACCACATTTTCAATGACGTATTTTATAAAGGTAATTTTTCTGTGAACATTGATGTGCCGAAATCAAAATTCAAAAGAGTAGTTTTTGAGTTATTATAATTTAAATATTATACTTAGCATTTTTATACCTAATATTATTATATAATTTGAAATGACATGTTATCCCCAATTGCTACCAATTCGAGGTACCATGAATTTTACACTTTTCATTTGGATCGTTTAAATTTGAATCGCCTCAGGATATACTTAGGGCGGCATAAAAACATAATTTTTATAGTAATTTGAACAATAAATAAAAAATTTCAAGTTAAAATAGTTATACGAACAAAAAAGGGGGTTATCACATCTAAAAATCATCCTATATATAGTATTCATTTATAGCAAAATGCAATCGTGACACATTATGTACGACAGGTGGGGACTGTTCACATTAAATATTATTTTATATTTTTGTAATCATCAATACATGTTTCACCTCTTAACAATAAATAACTACGTTTATACGTATATGTTATCATATGCATATACTTATAAATAAAGTTGGTGTTATTTTATTTTTTAAATTATATAATGGTAATCATTGCCACGAATATTAGTTTAGTTTAAAAATTATTAATTTATTTCATAAATTGATAAACAGCGTTACTTTGAACAATATGATATTATATTTGTTTTTTTTTTTTTTAATGTATAAATGTCTTACCGAAAGAAATGCACACAATATATACATACATTTTTGTTTGACGTTCGATCGAGACCCACGGGGGTTGTAACTAAGTCCGGAATATTTAGGATTCGAATAGTAATCAAAATCCAAGCTTATGATGGTTAAAATATTCTGGGGCCGACGTGATTTCAGAGGAACTGTGGCTTACAGATTTGTGAAAATGGTTTGCTGGAATACGAAAACATAAGCTACTTGTACGTGAATATAACTTAGGAAATGCCAGAATTAAATAAAACCTTTAGTTGTATACATAGTTGTAGAATTTTGTTGGAAGGAAAAGCTTAAAAAATGTAAACCTTTTACAATAAAAAATTATTTTCATACCCACATTCACGATTAATTATAAATATTTTTTCAAATGAAAATTATAAAGTACGATTTATGGACAAGAACGGAAAAATCTAAGAGGATCAGGACAACATGAACCCCCATCTTGTCCCTGAATACGTGGCTGAATTTAATTTTATATTTAAATTGCCAAAGCTGAGTTAATTCTTGATTATCCAATTATATTAACTTTCAGTTCTCAATAATAAAATATAGACTGTTGGCACGGATTATAGTGTACCTTTAATTTGTATATTTCTAATGTTTTATTGAAATCATTAAAATATTGGAAAAATACAGAATAAAGTAAATTCCTAAATAATATTAATTCCTAAACATAGGTTGATCGTAAATATAATACAACAATATAGCTATTTTCTTTTTTTAACTTACAGTATGGAGAATGGTGCTTCCGTAATACTTCCTCCAAACTGTTATCGTTTATTAATGATCATATTATAATCAATTATGCTAGTAATAATTTTATTACGAGAAGTAGTTATGTGTAAATTATCCATTCAAAAAAAAAAATATATATATTTAAGATTGATCGAAATTTTTACTTGTTTTGATTTAGTCATAAACACGAAATACTTTTCTAGTGACTATTTTACTTCATAACATACTGAATTTTATCGATTTATAGTCTAAAAAAAATTAATACTCAAATCACAAATTTACTATGTGCCTAATTTACTATTTTTTTTAAACCGATAAAGTTTCTCATTGAACATTTGAAATCTGATATACATGTGATATTATTGAAGTGGGCAGATATGTTCATACCACATTTTATTTCCAATGGATAAAAATACTCTAAAGCAATATGATCACGGAAATGTGAAAGGTATGTACTTTGTGACTAAGCTCGTGTATGAAATAGTTTTTGGACATTTCTTAGTATGTACGTTCAATGAATAACATTGGTGACTTTGAGTTATTTTTTAAGTTTACATGGCCGTTTTATCTGGAATTAAATGTATTTATACAAAATACAGTTAAACGAGTCATTGTCATCAGATTCCTTAAAGGAGTTTTCAAAGTTACGAAAAGTGTTATATTTTTCACAAAATGATTTTTGTATCGTTTAAAACGAATACAAATATGCCCTGAAAATATCATAATTTAGTCTTAATGTTTCAGATTGATCGTTACGGTTAAATTATTCTTGAAACAGTTAAAATCCATCCGAACTGATAAAGTTGTTTTCATTTTATTTCTACTCGACATATTATTTTTGTCGCGTATAAGACACCTAAATTCTTACCTATAATTTACATAAGTTACTTACAGGGAAACCCTGAACGAGGTAAAACGGGAAGTTTTTAAACTAAATTTCAAAACTTGGGTCATTTATATTCTTTCCGTTCGATTATGTATTACACTGTTGTTTTGTTACCAATAAGTTTAAACATTGGTGTAATGTAAGCAACTTTTTCATTTTAAATAAATTTAGATGGCATGAGATAAGTGCAAATTAGTTTAAACGTTATTTTCTGGCTGTGTTCAAATACTCTCTTCGAGTACTATGTATAAAGTGCTTCGATACTTGTGCTGTAGTACTGCGATAAAGTCGAAGATAAATTTCTTTACTTTATAATATAAAATATTATATACTATTTTAGGAAAATATTCGAGCCCCGAGGGAACTAAAAGTCATCCGAGTATTATCGCCATTCGACTGTGAATACGACGTGGTACGAAATAGTTTACCGATCTATCGATTTATCGATTTCAAACAATAATAAACTTGTGGCCAATACAAACTCGTGGCTGACATTTGGGATAATTATGAATACATCAAATGGAATAATATAACCGTCTCGTCGATCGTGAATTGATAAAGAATATGTCTCTCACGTATGATCAATCAAGGATATCTCAAGACCCGAAATAAAGCAGGACGACATCCACCACCTGGACGGCTTCGTCTGGGCTTGCTCGTTTTTCATTGCAGTGGTTTAACATAGAACGCTGTAAGTTATTTTAAACGTATACCCTAATTCGAAAAATCAAATACCTACTATCGAATATTTAACACGAACATAATTATTGTTCGACAATAACTATAGCAATTTCAAAAATCGTATGTGTAACCATCGCAACACGTAATGTCAACGTAAATGTAGAAATAACAATTATTGTCTTAACATTTCGTTATCCCGAATCAGTTCTTAATAAGTCTACAACCAAACCGGCGATTGTTCTTTCTTCCATCCGCGGACTAGGCCTAATATAGGGAAAACTACGTTGAAAAAACGAACCTCGTGTAATATCTCATAGTTTTGGAACTAGTATATTTAACAGTTATAAAAGTAGGGTGACCTTACGACCCGTTTAAAACCGGATCATACATTTGTTGATGATCATTTCCCTTTATCCCGACAAACTTCGAACGGGACACTGGTTATCCCGTTTTTAGAAGATAATCCCGTTTTTATCCTTTTTTTTTTTAATGACACCAATATTCACACCGTTAACAAAATTGCAATAAATCATTATTAAATTGTATAGTAAACTTCAAAAACACCCAAACCATATAATAAGGAATAAGTCTTCAATTAACATTCCCGATAATATAATACGGAGCCTAAAAATAAACTGGCCAAGAAACCTTTTAGATCATTATAGCATATAAATAACAGTTAAAATAACCAAATACTCGTATATGTGGTTTTGAAAATTTATTTTGATTTATATATACAAAAATATAATAAAAAAAAAAAGTTGTAATTTAAACAAAAATGATGTGGTGCCAATAGGCAACTTCTTCTTTACGTCATGCATGCCAAATTTCTCTATATCCCTCACATTTTCTTATTGCATAAATAAAACATATTTCAAATAAATACTTTGAATACAAAAAAAAAAAAAATATAAATGTGCACGAGTAAACATACATATTATAATACAAAGTGTTAACTCGTGCGTTATCTATAGTATACTATATAATAAATACGGAACGGTTTTAAGAGAAAAAACGATAATCTCCTTGGGGTCACGCCATGGACAAAAGAGTAACGGATAGAGTACGTACGTATGTACGAGGATTTGGTTTTTCGAGTCTTATGATGTCACATTTTTGTCATACGCAATACAGGGATGGAGGAAAAGAACGCCCCTCTCGTAGAATTTCGATGGTATCTGTACCCAACAAAAAGAGTATTTTCCACGAATTTCTCAAACGTCCATGACGGAATACGATGTACACGCGAAATCAAAGCGTCTATACGCGCTCGAACGTGAGTTGAAAAGTTGTGTTCTTAGCATTAACATTGGAGTGAACTGATCTACAAGTGCGTAATTTTTTAAGAACGTTTTTGTATTCAGTAATCATAAATAATGATAATACCCTTCAGTTTATCTATTTTACCGTATCGCAATTTAAAATGTTAAATTAATCGCCATGGGCTTATCAAGTAATTTAAAAAAACAATTTCAATATGTAAGTTGTCTTTTTTTTGAACAATCAGTTCCATATACGGATTCGTGTGATTCATAAAACAGCGCACAGTATCCGAAAAATTGTTCAAAATACACCACTGATTATATATTTATACGATATTTTCCTACATAGTCTTTCCGCTTCGTACGCTATAACGTATAAATATGTAATAATTATGTTATTAAGCTTATTCCAGCACGTCTTGTTGTAATTTAATGATTTATATTTCGTTCGCGGAGAATGTCAAAAGCTGTATTTCAAGAACTTTCGAGTACCATCCATCAGGTTCTAAGAGTCTATTTGACAGAAGAGTACGTGCCGATATCTAGAATTGAGTGGACGGTAATAATGGTATGGTATATTTAATGTAAGAAAAGGTGAATGGACAGTAGAAAACGTACCTTCGAATAATAATCAATGTCCTTCCACTAAACAACTAATCAACGATATTAATTGTTGATTGGTTTTAAAGAAAATCGTTCCAGAACAACGATATATTATTTTTAAAGCGTAAGTATCGTTGACTGGAGGGTTTGATGAATTATCCTCATTTCTGTTACGGGTAAATAAAAAAAAAAACGATTACGATTTGAGAGTCAATTTTTTTAATAAGTTTTTCGTACCGTGAAACTGTTATATCGCAGTTATATTTTCACGGGGAAACTTATATTTCTAGAACATTACAGTTGATTAACAGAGTAAGCTTTAGTTCACCCATGATGGGAACATAATAAAAATACTCGTTTAAAGCACTACTACTGACTTGACTAATGAATCAACCAAAAATTTGCTGCTTTTTACAAACTATAATAATTTCGGAGGTTTTTTTACAAATGCAAAATCAATAAATTTCTCATAAAATCGGTTTCTTCGACGTGACGCAACATTTTGTCGAATTAATGTCGATATGGCCAGTGCAAGCAGTTCAGTCGTTGCGAAAATATTTCCGAGCTGACACGCCACACTCACAACTAAATCGAACAAAATAGCATTTTTTACTACGCTGCTCATAATAGTATAATTTTTCCAGGGGATATTTACGTTTCGACAACTTTTTGTGAACACGCGTTTCTTCGAAAAATCATCACCAATGTAATGCTACGAAGCGAATGTGATATTATTTTGCTTTCACTGCGGTAGAGATAATTTGGCTGCAAAATTATTTCGCGAAAATAATTAATGATTGATCCGCGTGGATTTTATTTCGCCTTGTTACACGCCTGAGAGGAAAAGATAACGTGCATCATCGTGTGGCATCCTCTTAAGCGGATCTCCTGATGTTTATTTAAACCGTACAAATATTGACGAAACACACCAGATCGAGCCCGAAGTACCCGTTATACGTCAACAATAGTAATTATCAACAGTCTAGCGTATAATATATGTACTAGATAATAGTATATTATGTATAATTTTGTTGTACCATCGAGAGAATGATATTTACAAATTTACAATACCAACATAATGCAAACGTATATAGATAGGATTTACATTTCAATATTTCGACGATTCCACAATTTTCTTCGTTCATTCGTCACATCAAGCAGTAGTCATACATTTGATTTTCTAACTTTTACAAGGATTTCGTGGATTTGTGAAATTATATAAAATGTTCATATAAGTATGCATTATATACTATTATGTCTGTACGACTGTACATAATATTTTCATAGACTTATTATGTGAATTGAAGATGTTTATACTCTGCCCCGATATAAACACGTTTCCTTTGTATGCATTAAGGCTTAAACAATTATTCATTCCTATGGTTATTTAATCGTTTAAGTCTATACATTTCAATTCAAATCAAATTCATAAGGAGCTCAAAAATTAATTATGGTTAACGCAAGTTGTACGTCATGCTATAACGCCATAATAAACTTACTACGAATCGATATAAAATAATGGAAGTCGACTAAACAAAAGTATCGTTTTAGTCCAAGATTTTGGTGAGCGTGAATCGTACGAGCGATCTGTGCCGTTTTACCCATCTAATAAAAACGGTGCGTGTTGGGCGAGTTTCTCGTAACGAGCGTCTTGCGTTTGAGCAAAAATATTTTTTTTAGATTACTCTATTTACCAACTAATGAAGTAGACAAGCGATGGTTTCATAAGGCATATTTCAATTGCTCCAAAAACGTGTTTTTAGTTTACAGATAATCTGTTTGAAACACATGTATCATAAAAATATATATCGGAGGATTATTTTTCTCCATATTTATGGATAAGGTACCCTACAAATGGTCCAAGCACAACTAATGGAGTCAAATCATTTCACGTACATTACAACTTTCAATTGTATTTATCACACCCTCATAATATATTATATCCAGTTATTTATGTGATCAAACAAATTCAAATAGAAAGTAACAAAAAATGCAACGTTATGACTAAAAATATTTGTACCGTTAAACGAAAAAATTACAAGATAAGCATGAGTATTTAAACACAATTATATTATGCCACATAAAATAACATAGAATACATAAAACGCATCTATTCGAAGGAAAAAAAAATTAAAAAAAAGATATATACATTTTAATTTTTCATTCATTTAAATTTTAATGTTTAATAAAAAAACAAAAATCAAAAAAAAGCAAACCAATAATTGAAATAATACTTTTCACTGGTGTGTACCGTGGTGATCGAAACTAGACGAGTTTACTATGACGTACCTACTAAATACACAATAGAACGTCCATATCAATTTCCACGTATAATTATTTTAATAATTACTACGCACAATCACGTTGGACAACGACTATTCAATACCATCGCTGAGTAATGCCATCGACGATATTAATTTTAGTATAAAATAATGATTGTAAAAACCTTTATTGACAAAGCACTTTTCACGTCATTATGTGCACCGAAAAATGCATACACTTACGTCTTATATGCGTACGCGGTATTTCTTCGACCTTGGGACACAACTATTGTAGCTTGTAATTATAACTATTACCGTCCTTGTTATGAAATTTAACGAGCATTTTTCGGTTTATTAAACTCATATTTACATACATATATATAGTATAAATACAACAAAATATGAAATCCATTAATGATTTGCACAAAAGTTTGTTGTTAACGACCGACTTAGTTTTCTTCCACGAGTATAATTTCTAACGAGAGTATTGTCACAACTTTGTGAAAATGTATTAAAATATATTCGTTCAGTTAGAATAAACACATTTCGAGAAGATTAGTAACTTTATTAATTAAACTTAAAGTCGCTAAGGAATTATCACTAGTTTATTGAGAGTTAAGTACACTTTTAAAAATATAATTAATTTTTTGGTTATAAATTACGACAAGAAAACTTTGTATACTTTGGCTAATTTTTTTTTTTTTTTGGAGAAAAAGCAAACTAAATTTACCAGAATATAAGTAATCTTCCACAGCCGCACAATGAAAATATAAAGTTTGCAATGCTAAAAAACTAAATACATCAGCGTAGATTTTAATTAATATATTTTACCTACATTTCACGTACAAAATTTTTTTCTAGACCAAAAAGAATGTAAAATGACTACGGCGTTTAAGTAGGTACAAAACAATTACCTTTTTATAGAATTTTTTTAGATTTATTTGTAATATTGCGTTATTCTAAATTTGAATACTTGTATTATTACGATAGCTTATGTTTATAAATGGTTGTGTTCTAATAAATTGAACAAACCGCGAAACGTTGAAAATCAATACATCACCAGGAAACTGGCTACCTCATACATATTTTGTTATTTTTTCTAAGATATATTTAACGTAATAAACATTTAAACGCGAATAAAAATTATCACGGAATTCGCCACTCAGCTTATTAAATAAAAAATATTATGTTATTTTACGAATTACTTTATGTTACAAGCAAGCGTTTGGAAAATAATTTAAAATATATACTTTTATCTTGAACTATTATTATCTTGACTGTAAATCAATGAAAAACAAATGTAAATAATTTCTAACGATTAAAAATTGTCCGCATTGTTATCTGTAATTTAAATAATCAAAAATTAAATAATCTGAAGGAAATTTTGAATTTTTGGCAAAATCATTTAGGTAATACACACTTAGTATGATTTAAGAGATCAAGCTCTTACTATCATCGAATGGACTTCCGTTTTTATAGATTAAATATACACGTCCGTTATCCGTTTATCTAGTTCTAGAATTTAAAAAAATTGTTACACAATTAGTTACTTAAACCATATGCAACCTTAATATCTCTAAACCAGCGGTTCCCAAACTTTTTCAGCCTCGGAGCCTTTTTTTAAGGAGAAATTTTTCGTGGAGCCCCAAAAAATATTTAACGTTCATTTGCATTTTTCTGTGCTGATCGTGTATGAAGCATAATTAACACGAACTGTATACATACGGGGGTCAAAATGAAATTATATTTATGAACAAAGGAAACAATAGTCTTAAAAGAACCGGAGAAAACATTGTCTATTATTGAAATCTACGAAATTATTAAATTTTTGTGATGTAACGAACGGAGCCCTTGAGAAACCGTTGCGGAGCACAGTTTGGGAACCGCTGCTCTAAACTATCAATATTGTACGAATCGTAGTATTATTATACGGCACGGTTGTTTTCGGTTCGCTGGGAGATCGTCCTAGATAGAAATTTTCCTTGAGATTCACCCCGAATGCTACCGGGCGTTATTCTTACGCGCAATCTCGGCCGCTACTGTCCGTGTTCGAATATTTAACGACGTCTGATGTACCTACACATTGTATCTCATCCCAGAATTCCCAATCATTCATTTTTGTGATAAATAAATTGTTTATATCCATGTTCATGTATTTATATGCCGGGCGATGAGAATATCGTGTTAAAAAATGTAATGTACAAATGAAACGCGAAAAATAACAATTTAAAACCATCGCGTTTCACTTCTACGGCCAATTTCGAGTAAAATCTTTATGAGATCCGACATTTTGGATCTCTCAACGGAAAATGATCTCATATCGCTGCTCTATTTCTATACCTTGGATCTCGTTTTGCGCTAAATGTAAACCCACATACGCATTGTATTTATTGGGTTCAATACGCAACAACAATTAGTCGATGATGACATTAGCACATTTTGTCCAGTGAACGCAATACTGCGGAATAATTTTTACGTTCAGCAAAATACTTTTGATAAAACACCACTAAATTCTTGGGCGAAACAAAATGTAAACCGTCGAGAACATTCCGGTGCTCACTGTGCCCATTTTCTTTTCGGTTTCTCTTTATGCCCGTGCGCATTTCTGACGTTCCAACCGTAATGTTTCAGCTATTGTTAAATTTCTAGAATTCTTACAGTATTATTGGTACGTTAATAAATGATTATAATGATTATGAAATTCAGCTTCAAAGTACATTTTATAAATAGATGTATAGTATAATAAATAGTATTTGGCATTTCAGCGTTTATGAGTAAAAATATTTTAAGACTTGTATTGAAATATCACATGTAGAAAAAAAAATAATTACGATAAAAACGTATTGATTTCGTGGTAAAGTTAACACTATGAAATATAACTTTTTAAAATTTGAATCACTCACCGTAACATTTTTTCATTTCAATGCATCGTAATTTATTTCCTAATTAAATGAGTCTCGAAAAAAAATAACATTATGAGAAAAAGATTTTAATTCTTTTTTTTTTTTTTATTATAATTAAAATAAATTGACAAACTGAAGCAGTCCGAAATAACTAATTAGTGTAACCTCCCTGAGTTTCTATACCAATCCCTGGGCCAAGACGAGACATCCATCAGAAACACACTCAAATTTATAAAGAATGGAAATTACGAAGACATACTCGTATTGTAAAACTGTATTAAATGTAAAATTTACTGACGAAATATGTAAGAAAGATATCTATAAATTTAAAAAAAAATCAAATGTCTACCAATGGCCAAGTTACCGAGGTTTAGTTATTTAATAAAAAAAAAAAAAGTTTTCTTTCGATTACCAGGCATTTGATTATAGCTGTGTGTGGTGCACGGCTGAGTTCATGCATGTTAATATATAAAAACAAACAAATATTATCACAATATGACCTCCAATTAAAAACGATATTATACTCATAGCTGTTTGAACCATATAGAAACATTAAATACTACATAGGTACTTGAAACTTTGAATATAATTAATATCAAATGTACACATTGTTTTGAATAACAGATTGTAAAAGTTTATGAAAAAAAAAATATTTGAATAACATATATGAATTACATGTAATTTATACCTGTATAAATATATTTATATACAATATATAATTGGCATTTGCATTTAAATACAATAAAATAATGAATTTTTTTTTCGGCAATAATATTTGTTTTTATTTCGTTTTATCGCATTCAATTCAAATTTTATACTTTTCACTGAACATAACATTAGAGTCTAATAAAAATGTTTGAGGAATAGTATAGTCGATAGTCTATACAATATTTTTATCAGCAATTTATAAGACAAAATTACGAAAAAATGATTGGTGAAACCCAACTAATTCACTAACTGTGATAACTGTGACTGGTGCCTGGTACCCAACTGGGACGCATCGGTGTTTTTTTTTTGTTGAGATATATAGTTATCATAAGTTTCTTATGCGTTTTTGATACAGAAATAAAATAATAAAACACTTTCGGTGAAATGTATACATCGTGATTCTCGGTAATAATAGATTACAGTTTTTGGTCTGATTCTATGCTCCGTCTTTCAGCTATACCTTTTAAACTGATTTTGCTCGTTTTGGTGTGATAATTGTTATCAATTCTTAGCCGAATGCTTACGGTTCTGATTACTTCCATAGTCCATATTTCGTTTTCAATACAGCACGCGATTGCGAATCATGTTTACAGTCGACTTTTATAAGGTCTGCATTTGCGCAGCTTCGAAGACAAAGTCCAAACGGGCTCTTTCTAAAGTAATTAATTAATGAATAGCCTTTGAGAACACTAAAAAATAGTCGACTGAATTATTTCTGCAGCCATATATTCTTCAATATATTATAATTTATAACACATTATTCGATACTTTATCAAAAACACAATGAGCACAAAACTATTGCATAATGTCGAAGTGAATTCATCGAGAAAAATCACCAACTGCAATGTGTTTAATATGTTAGTTCGTTTTTAAGTTTTTAAGCTTCTTATAAACTATAATATCTATACAGTTGAATGGATTTATGATTTCTATTTCATGTACATTTATGAAGTGATACTATTAATACAAAAAATAACTAAGTTAACTTAATTTCAGAAAAAAAAATCAGATGATTTATCCAACTATAATGGTTATCAAAATGGTAGGTGTTTCTTGTATTCTTACAAATAATGGTGAACAATAAATAACGTCGTAATATGCGTATCCACATTATATTAGTTATATTATTTTTCGAGGTGAAATCAATTTAAATTACAAGAATAAATGAAAGTACAAAAGAGCTGGTATTCCTTTTTGGCTCGTTTTCTTTCCAAACATACTAAACGAGGAACTCGTAAAGTTTCCCAGAACCTTAAACATTAATAAACGCATTTATAGGTGACATGCAGATGTCAACGAGCATCCGTATCAAACTTTCCGAGCAAACAAAATCAAGAAAACGATTTCTTGTTAGTTGCGAAATCCCAGAGGCTATACGGTGTTACATGTTCGTCAAAACACGAACAAGGAAAACGAATATAAAGTTTTATAATCAAAATAAAGACAATTTAAATTCTCAAACAATAGTTCTTTCCTTTTTCGTATAAAAATCCTCACGATTAATGATAGAAAATAACTCTTGAATAGTGATTGATTATTGTATTACGAGCAAGCACGATATTATTATTATTTAAATAACTATTTTATAAAAAAATTATAAATATTGATGATGTTTAAGGTAAAGAAAAAAAATATAGTTATTATTTCTTATTGTGTAGAATTAAGGAGAACATACTTTTATTGACTTGCAGTCAGATATGGCACCACTTAATATCATAATAAGCAAACGGGTAATGTAATTTATTCAAAAAACAAAAAACTAAATTAAAAGTTGTTATAGATTCATTTATATAATTAATAACTTGTATTAATAAATTTTAACTTTCGAGCGCCTTTGCTACAACGTAATGTAGTGAATAGTGAAAAATAGAAGTCTGTGTCTTTGTATAAATAAAATATAATGCAATGCAAATGTTATTTATTGAAACTAAAACGCACCTCAAAAAGCAAGCCACTGATATCTTGTACTTGCTTCATCTACTAAACAAATAAGATCGAATTTCTTTAAAATAAATTTACCCAACCTATGAGTTTGGTCTGTTTTTTTTTTCATTGTGATTTCAATAATAATCGTCCTAACACTGTTTTTTTTTTTAAACCAACCATGAAGATCATTACCTTTGTTTCATTATTTGGGTTAGTAAGGCTTCAACATCTGAGGTCATTAGTCTGTGATAATTACGTATTTATCTTAATACTATGTACATTGTGCTGAACGATTGAAGGAATTTGTGACATAATATATACTTTATTTTACAGTATTTTTGATAAGCCTATGTTTTGATCATCAGATCGTGTAACGCGGAGATGCAAGAGAACACCCTGATGTCTACGACGTTGGCGTGGTTGATGCAGTGGAATCGAGGGAAGGGTAGGGGCATCGAATTTCGGACGAATGCGTAGTAGTGGCCGGTGATGTTTATTTTTCGGCCAAAAGATGATTGAAACATTCTACCAGTAAACGATGTATATAGACCATTTTTTTTTCCGAGCCCGCGTAATATACCTACCCCGGGACCCAAGACAAATATTCAACGTCAAATTTTTATTTGTTTACAATGAGATATACGGCTGCGACGTGACCGATCGCTGTTAAGTTACCTTAAACGGGAACAAGAGAGGCGATCGAACGACTCGAGTTTTGTCCATTTGGCCGAGTTTTATTTATTGCCGAATCAATTTCCCGAACAACTCAAGTGCTCTCGACCGTTCCCGGCAATACCGTGTACCGGTGACCTTTTCATTGCTCCGTCCGGCGCCCCCGTCGCTCCTGCCCACCCACCACACCGGCCCGCCCGTCGCTGACCACTTCACGGCAGGACCGCGTGCCCCTTTAATGCATTACTGCGGCTTTGCCCCGCCATATCGAACTGCCCCGGTGACTGGCCGGCGCGATATTAGTAAGTTTAATAATGAATTCATGGGTCGCCCGGGTCGATTCCTTCTTCATTAACTTAAACCCTTTTACCTGACTACCGCCAGCTGAAATGCCAAAATGACCCCAAAAGCTTACAAGTTGATTACAATATAGTGTGCGCGCACCCGATTCATCCCGTCGCGCAAACATTGCGGGTCCTGTATATACTTCGGCCACCAGGGCCGTCAAACGAACTCGTCGGCACCGCCGACACCGTAGTAATAATAATATTATATGTTGTACGTACAAATGCGAGTTATACGTTATTACATTAACGACCAATATCAGTGTATAAGGATCCGATGATTTATCCCGCCGAAGCGCCTCTGAAACCTAAAGGTACAATATTTACACGCGGCGCTTCGCGGAACGAATGAAATAACACACAAAGGTTCTCCGAACAACTTTTTGGACTCCCACTAGAAGAGTGGACGCCGGTGAAAGAATAAATACATAAAAAAAGTATTCGATAACTGGTATATGCAATAAACAAGTTGTATGTACTTCATCAAACAATTTTCGGTGAGTACTGAAGTATTAAGATAACGATATGTTAAAAAACGCAACGTAATCGCGATGACATAATATTATATTTAAACATTAAACAGTAATTATTGCATATTTTTCACGTATTATAACAAAATATTAATACAAAACATCATCTTTATTTTCATTACATCTCAGAAAATTTTTATCGACGTAAAGAACGAAGAAAACATTCGAATGGTCTTTATTTAAAAAAAAAAAAAACATTTGATTTACACAACATAAATAAATAATATAATTTATAGAACAAAGTTAAGTTACTATAATAAATGTCTTTTATTTCATTATTTTTTAAGCATTTCAATCCTTAGCAATTTTCTTCAAGACGAGCTCAAAGGTCATCAATAATTATAATTTTAAGGAATTATATTTTTTTAAAAGTGGAGAAAAATCGAATTACAATAAAATGTTGTGAATATTCAATATTTGACTTATTTATATGTAACATTCGACCATGAATAGGTGAAAAACAGTTAACTGAATACATTTATTAAAGATTTGAATAATATAATAAGAAGTTACTTATATGTTTAAGTATCTAGAAGTGAATTTAAAAAGCTTAAAACCGTTTTCGAGTATGGTACATTTTTGTTATATTAGTCTTGTTTCGAATTTATATACATTTTTAGAAACCAATTGTTATAAATGAATGGAAATTACTGTAAACCAATAATTAGGAAAAATGTATGTGAATTTATGTATGTTCTATGTATATTGTAGATCTCAACCACCTTTATTGAACTAAATCAGAGTTTTTATGTTTAAACACTCAGGTAGACCATGGCTAAGTGAATTGCATACATTTTTAACTAAAAGTAAGTGGATACAATGATTAAGCGTGCTTAATTTTTTAAAGTATCACGAAAGCTAACTTATCCCAAGGCTTATTTTTTAATTTTTCTTAGAATTAGAAAGTGAATTATAATTTTAATTATTATTTTATTTATTTATTTTATTTATTTGAATCATCAAAATGGTAGAATTTTGGGAAAACTGAACATTTTTTTAAAGAAATCCTAATCACCAGTGGTTTCTATGATAGTTCTGAATGCATTGATAAAATGTATTTGATTCAACATTATTTTTTGTTTTTCAATTAAAAACAGCTACTATATCCTCGTGTGACGGTTCAAAAATGCATATGTGTTAAAAACCGTTTTGATTTTCAGTGAAGAATAAAAAAAACTTGTATGCATGTTTTATTCTGCACAATGCCACGCCCTAAGTGTAATAAATGACCTCAATTTTAAATTTGAATAATCGATGGTAAATATACCATTAAGGTAATGACTAAAAAACAGTTGTGCAGTTCCACGGTTAAACCTTAAAGATAGCTTTATTAATAACCACCACTGGTTAGTAATATTAATCATATGTTATATCGTTTTAAACGGTCTTAATGATTTTAAGCAGAAACAATAATTACAATGAAAGTGGTAATAATTATCACACTACAATAGCGAAACACATTTCCCGCACATGATATATTTTAGAGTGTACTATTTTTTCACCGGTAAAAGCTAAACGTTACATCCTGTACTGTCATGTTAGAATACGTAACGGCCAAGCAATGCAATCGACAAATTCTTTAAGAAGTTATCCCTACGCGCGCCGGTAACAACATATTTCTAGAAATGGCTGACGGGAGGTTTTTTATTTTCTTACCCCAGTTCGAAAGGCCAATACGTCCTCCAATTAATTTTCATTTGTTTCCGAAAAATTCGATTACACTTAATGAAAAGTCCCGCGGACTCGCAAACGTTTTAAAAGGGACCCGAACAACAAACTCATCTGGTGTTGCGACGGACGGTGAATCCAAAAAGGCGAATAACATTTCACGGTCAACGGTGTGCACGAGGATAAAGTATAGAGGGTTTTATCTGAAACACATTACTGCAGTACAGTATATACCTTTAAGGAATAAAAATAATAAATTATATCCCTTTACGTACACCGGGTGAGGGAGTACATGAGCGGCGCACATTGTAAACGGGGTTTTCTACGCACTTACATACCGCCGATGATACCGATTCGCCCGAAAGTTTATTTCTCCGTGGCCATATTATACGCAGTTCGCACGGGCCTGTCTACTGCGAGATATCGCGCGAATTAAAAGCAATATACGTGATCGATTTGACGAGAGAGAAAAAAATGTTGCCATTCCGATTGATCATTGGAGCGTGTAGAAAGCGCTTTTTTCATCATTATTCCAGCAACGCGCTCAGTAGGAGATAAGTTGTGCGCGATAAATTGATACGTGTTCGATAAATCTCTAAAATTAATCCGTACGTGCAGTGTGCCAAACGGCAGTTTGAAGGTACGTTTGGTAACGTTTGGTAACCGCGCAATGGGTGCGTTTTATAATATTACAAAAATCAAATTAATTTTCCACAACGTAACGGACGTTAAGTGTAAAACGACACGGTTACGGGCAGTTTACTCCGCGCTTTATCGTCATACCTTAAAAGAGCTAGAAAATTAAAGTTGAAAATCACAGTTTTATTTTTTTACGACCTCGTAAGACTCTGCTCATCAAAGTGTCTTTACTTATTTTTTTTATAGCTGAGCGTTTTTGAACTAAATGCATTACGTGTTCGATTTGACGAGGACGTTATAGGTATTCCGATTAATGGTTAGAGCGCATGGAAAGTTTTCACTTTTTTATTTGTCACTTCAGCAACACGGAGTAGGGTACGCTTTATGTCATATGAAACGTGTTCGATAGATCCTTAAAATCGATCGATACAAGCGAAACACGGTAACTGGAAGGTACATGTTTTATAATGTTATAATAAAACTAAATTAGTTTAACGTAACGGACATAATAGTATTGCTGATATATTGTACGATACGTTTTCATTCATCGTAGCAAAAAAGAGCTAGAAAATGCATGGGTTGAAAATCACAGCGTTTTGTTTTTTGTTTTCTTACAACACGACCAGAGTGTCTGTATTTTGGTATGATTCCGGACCTGTGTATCTACCTACCGTTCTAACCTGGGTGATAAAAAGCGTGCGACTTAATACCGTCATTAATAACCTAGGCGTGATCAGACAGTTTTCACGAAACGTGCGTTGAATAATCCAAAGGCAGAAACTATTATTATTTTCCGTTGCCCGAGATGCAAAATTACACCCCACGTCACTACCCCAACGGGGGGACACGACCACGACGGCGTATGATGTAGATTTTGCGAACGGCTGAGCGAAATGTGTTGTCTTATTATGGTACACGGCGAACGAGTTTCGCTCCCGGTGTTCAGCTTCAAAACGCACCCTTGTGAACTTGAAACTGAAAATACGCCTTAATCTGTGTATGTAAAAATGTATATTGTACTATTACAATTGCATTAATGTATAACAGTATTCTATCTCGGCGATAATATGGTTTCCATATAATCATATTTTTTACTTCGTTTTCGATATAAAAAAAATATTAAAAAGATCGTTTTCGCGTCTCTATAACTTCTTGCTAAGGCGTTGCAAGTCAAGAATGTCAAAATACATTTTATGTCCATTTCATATTTCCTAACAGACAAACTGGTTTCAAACATAATAATACGTTCCAATAGGCAATAACAGAGGTCCTAAAATTATCGTTCAGTGTCCACCGTTCTAAAAACTAAAGAGTAACACTGCGATATTATTTACCAACATCACTCTATTAGTTAGTGCATGTACAGGGTGTCTCACCGGGATTTACACATAGGGACGTCTCCCGTCTTAATAGAGATAAGTATTTTTTTTTTTTACATGATCATCCTTGAGCAAAGGCTGTTTGGTTGACAATACTTTGGTAAATTAAAGTGTGTTTTTAAAAAATTAACTTTTTATTTTTTAATTTTTGTGAAATTCAGAGATTGTCCTTTTAAGGGGATTCTTTTTCTGAAATTTATAGCGTTTCAACTTTTAGTTTTCATTGATTTCATATTTTTTTGTAAGTTTTTTCGTTTATAAAGAAATCATGTAGATTATTATAACCACGTAATTTTTCTGATAAGGTTTTCTAATATTGTTGTTGTTATTTAAAATTGTGTAATTAGTACTCTAATTTCATGTAAACTAGGAAAATCGTTTAAAAAAAAAAAAATAATGAAAATCCAAAGTTAAAACATTAACATTTTCAAAATAATAATCACTATAATAATACATTTATTTTAGCAATTTATTTTTAACAAAACTATCTTTAGGGACGCTCATAAAATAAAACAGAATTTGATTATCTCTATTAATACGGGAGATATTGCTCAGGGTAAATCCAAGTGGGACACCCTATATATACATCGCAAACAAAAACATCATTTTCGTTATTATAATTTCCAATTTGTTTCAAATAGCACGGTTAAAT
The DNA here is from genome assembly GCA_949715065.1 of Periphyllus acericola. Lineage (NCBI taxonomy): Eukaryota > Metazoa > Arthropoda > Insecta > Hemiptera > Aphididae > Periphyllus > Periphyllus acericola. Next base: position 36,663,201 of record OX454266.1, read on the forward strand.
TAGGCTCAGTTTTGTTCATTTAATCGTTCTCAAACACATAATTTACGTAAAATTAATAAAACGAGAGTTTCATGTGTCTTTAAGTAAATCCAAAAATTGTTTATGATATTTCTCATATTGTACTATACATTTTTTGTAAACATATTGTGATTATAAAAAAAAATTAATTTCATTACGTTCCTGATTATAAAATATTAATCCTGTTTAATTAATTAAAATTTTTCAGCTCTAGACTTTTTTTAATGATTCTGTGTTGTGCTTATGTGTACTTTTTTGACTAATGCTCAAATCCACTAAAAATGAAGTTAGTAGGTCCCTGCGGAATTAACAAGTTAAAAAAATTTAAATTAAGCTTATTTTAATTAAATTAAACAACAAGTCACTTTTTTATCAACCTAATCAAAAAATGTATTCTCAATCATATTATCTACTCTGTAGTCAAAATTATTTTTGCTTAACTTTAAGAAATGTATAACATTTTTTTATGTATGGATTATATTTTATTTCACATGGTTATCATTATAAGCATAATTATTGAAATTGAAATCCAACATCTCGCCCAAACACTCTATAAATGCTTTTTTGATACGTCATGTATGATAATTTAGTAAAAAAAAGGAAAGTTACCTTTTTATTTACTCCAAACATGTCCTTTATCACTCATCTGATTTTAAATAATTCATGTATCTGTCCAGCAATAGCCAAGTCCACTTCAAAAAACTCCCCCTGTACACACAATGCATTATATTATAATACACTTTTTCAGAATTGTACAAACTAAAAGAAACACAATATTATTTATTGTTCGATAAGTTAATTATTCTATATTAAATTAAAAATAAGGTGAACCATGAAAAATAACAATCATAATGAAAATGTGTGCCAATTGTTATAAGCACGATATTTATTAATAATCAATAACAAAAATTTTTCCGGTAAAAAAATTGATGAACCAGTGGTTTTTCTTACATTTTTATAAATTACTCGTGCTTTATACGATAAATAAGTATATACACTTGAATGTAGATACAATTTATTAATAAATTGCTTATCATAATAATTAATTTAATTTGGCTTGAATACGGTTTGGTATATATGAACTACAATATGAATAATCTATCTGTATTGTATGAATTATACCTTTTATGATTGAAAACTGAATGGTAAATCAATAAGATAAAAGCTTTTAGCTAAATAAAAAAAAAATGCTATAATGTATCTTTTAAAAACCGTTCATTTTTTTTACTATTTTCTCGTTCGCAATGAAATAAAAATACGTTTTGTAGTCATTCATGCGTGTATACAGACGCAGATAAAAACGAGTAGATAAAGAAAATTGTTATTTCAGACTGAACTTAATCATCTTAAGAAAACCTAAAACAAGTGCATTCAATAAAATATATAACGTATGTTACTTGAGCAAAATATTTTAAGATCGACTTGAATTAGTAAATTTAATTAATTTAAAAAAAATATATAACTATGCCTATATGAAATGATTTTGCTGAGATGCTATGAGATGCTATAAGTGAACTATTTTGTTCACTAACTATTCTTGTGTTGTAAAAACTTATAAAATTATAAATTATTTACTTATTGTTTTATTTGACAGATTGTAAATATCTTTTAATAAAATATTTAAAAAAAGAAAACATTTTAATTTAGGAATTAATTTATACATCTTACGAGTTTTTCTTTGGGCTACATTTTTAAGAATATTACCAGTACAAATGTGATGATCATTTATTCGGTAAAAAATGTAGGTAAGTTAGATATATCTTCACTCGTTTGATCAAATTATTTTTTCGATCGTAATTATACGATCAGGTCATTATACTTCAAAATATTAATGAGACTACAAAACTACTATACCATGAGATTTTCAGAATCATTAATATTAACTTTAAATGTATGTATTCAGCCTTCATATCATTTCTTAAATGATTCCTTTACTAATAGTGACATCTGATAAAATAATTAAAGTATATATGAATTTATTGAACACTTATATCAGGGCTTAATAAAAGTCTAATCGTGATTAATAAACTGGTAAAATAATGAACAAAAAAAAAATACAGATACAAATAACTCAATTTCACACGATAAAATTGAAACGTTCGGAAACTTATATATTTATAATTATATTTACCGTACAGCTATAATATGTTATTCCTAAATTACGTAAGCTATTGTCCGTAAGAACAACGATACTCGCAACAATCTTGTATCTGTGTGTCAACAATCAAGTAGCACGAGGTAGTGCTGAGAGTTCAAAATGACTCGTTTAAAAGAAATTGTAAACTCGAGGACACGTGGAGTGAATCGGTCTGATCGAGCACACCGAAGACACCTCATAATCGTATGTAGGTAGTTCTATCATATTTCCGATGCTCCCGAAGAACGTTTGGTTCTGCTTAAACAAGATGAGAACCAGTCCGTCCAATATGCTATGATATTATGTTTCATGAACAAAAAAATGGTGAATCTCCCAATTTTCGACCGCAGTAGGTATATTTTACTTTCTATTATACACCTATATTATCTCAGACGAACGCACCCTTATCAGAGAAAGTGTCATGAAAATAAAATCTTATTACTGTCCTCAAAAATATTATAATTTCAAATATTGATACTCTTTTACGATTACATTATATTATTACGATATGCAACACGATATACTGTTAGGTAAATGTATTTATATATTTTGATTTTGTCGATGAATCGAGTACAGTTTTTTAATCATGCACATGGTTTGCCAAAGCATGCGCATTCAATGTTAAAACTACGGGGCTTGGTAAAAGACTAGTAATATTATGCGATCGTTTCATTTGAGATGGCTAAAATATTCAACCGGTCATGAATAAGCGGACCCAAAATCGAAAACAAAATATTAAAATAATTTGCCGGGTGGGTGTTTATTATTCATAACGATAATCATACGTATGTAATACCGAGCTTTTAACACGGCAATATTCCAATGGTACACAAAAATGGTATTCCGCAGCAGCATAAAGTCGGATTAAACGAAATAGTTCCGACTCACTGGAACGTGAACATTATCATAATAAATGAACGATTCTTCTTTTCATCTGCGTCGTTTTTTTTCTCTCCAGGCGAGGTATTTTTCACACAAAGTAACTCGTTTCAACCAAAAACGAACGTCAAATACAACGGTAATGGAGTTTTATTTCATGAAAAAAAATAAATAAATACAAATCAGTTTCACGAGTTCTGAAAGGAATAAAAATGAATAAAACTATACTTTAATTCAGTTATTGATCGATTTTTTTAAAATCATGACGGAATTAAAATATATTCATAAGCATTATCACGTCCCGTGTGTGTATTGAATTGTTAAGCTATGACGTTATATTCGAAAGTTTTAGCTTACCAGGGACAGACGTCATGCAGAAATTTAATTGATGAGAGAGAGAGAGGAAGACGAATCCATATGTCCACAGGACTTGTGCGTCTATAATATAATTCAATACACTTTAAACGAAACAACGATACCGTTAAAACGACTATCGTAACTGAATTTGAATTGTTACGAATAGTTGATTTTTTACGCAGTCGGATAATTTAATCGTCTGCTCGAAACTTAACTGCTCCGGATAAAAGGTACTTATCAGAACGGCCTGAGTGCTTTTTACGAATGATGGTTTGATATTGGGTGGAATTTTTTTATTTATTTATTTACTTTTTTAGCTTTCAGTATAAACTACTAAACTCAACAATTATAATTTAATATAATAAGCAATTATTTGTAAACTTGTTCAAGACTTATAGTCTCAACGATAAAATATAGACATAACGTAATAACTGCATGTGGTATAAAATAGTAAAAATATGTGACATAAGTGTTATAGAACAAGACACATATATGTATATATTATACATATACAAGTCAGTAGATATAACAACTGTTTTATATCTTGCATGCTAATTAATATAAAATAATCATCTTATATTTTTAATTCGTGGCTATATCATTTTTACGATTAGAATCTATGACCTTATCTCACTCCTCAAATTATTTTTTAAATTTTTCTTCAAATTTTATTTAACATGGACAACCAATAAATGTTTTTTTATATTAATACATTTGTATAAAGTCTAATATGATAAAATTATGTTTCCGGTGAAGTTTATTTTTATAATTAATGCGGCTCCTAAAGAAAATGTGAATTCCAAATAATGAGAAAAATTTAGATCGTGTTGAAAAAAAAACTGCCGATTCCTCGAAATTTTTTTTTTTTACAACATACATACATCTATCACAAACTTTTTATGTTGTTTTGCTCATTTCGGTCATCTATTGAAGTTGATCGTAACGGGTATTGGTGTTAACACGAATATAAAGTAAAATAATTATTTATTTATTTTTTTTTAACTGCGTAATATGTCACAACAACCGGATCATGTTTTTGATACCTACTTTACGGTCGGAAAAATTGCATGACGTGTACCGCGTTATAGTCGGAAAAGCAATTACCGCATACACGTTTAATAATAATACGTGAGCCGTCAAGATAAACCGAAAAGAGTTTCGATGTCGAAAAGACACGCAATTCCGTGGGTTTTTAACGTCATTCGGACGCCTGTCATGATACGCGTATTGAACTATCGAAGCGCGCTCTTAATAATTCAAAGTAAATAAAAAGCGGACTTGGGACGAAAAGGAAAATAACAACAACTTGGAGTTTTTAATGTTCGCGTTCGCACAAAATGTCGAGCATCAAAAACCGTTGAGTTCAACGACTGAATGTGACTATAATATTTCACGGAAAATTGTTGAATCCGATTTGTCGGAAACATATGTTATACACGCGTGCACGGCTAGCGGTTTTTTTTTTCCACGCGTGTATCCGCGGGGAGTTATAAGATCAAATGCGTTTCGTGTAAATCAAGAGAATCAAGAGTCGTTCTGTCCTCGCCCTAGTGCGACGCATAAACGGCACCGTTGCAACGGGTATATCGACTTCCAGTACGCATGGCTGATCGGAGGAATGCACGAATGATGCGTTTTCACCGTAATATTTGGAACGTGAAACTTATGAATCGGACACTCGATAAAATGCCGAATCGCCTGGTCCGGTGCTTCTCAATTTTTTCTATTGCAACGTAGTACCCTTCGTTTAACGTAAAACCCTTAGGTCTGAGGCGTAGAAATGTGTTACCATCAAAATCGTATAAATAATGGGGCATTATTTTCTTCACGACGTACTAAAATTCAATCGCTGTACAGACTTATTTCATGCCCGCGTCCCTTTCACCCGAAACATATAAACAGCTCCCTAGGGGCTCGCGGTCCATGGTTTACGAAGTACTGGCCATAGCGCTGAAACGTCGATTGTGCTATAGCCTGTAGCTCGGTTTTTTTGCATAAGGGCGTAATTCGATGTTATTCCCACAGTCGATCCCTTTGAAGAAATTTTAGTGAGCAAAGGATCCGGTGCATCGTTCGCCTACGTCTGAATAGAAACCGAAAAAAACGGAAGTACCCGATTGACCCGACATTATTGTCTATAGGTTATGATGACTCGCCCATCGAATACAGGTTTTTCTATTACGGTTCACGTAAATTCATCAAGCGATCCGTTGGCTGGACCGGGGGTTTTCGTGATCATCACAAAATAAAACGTTATACGTTTAATGCGTTTAAAAACGTCCACTTTTTGCTCACCTGCGCTGCTGGATCGGGACGGGTATTTTTGGTCATTTATTGGAAATTGATTAAGATGGAAATTAGAATAGCTATTATATTACGCTTTTATTTTCACTGAAAATTCCAAACCATCGTAAAAAAATGACCATAAACGAAAACCATTTGCTCTTTATTAAAAATCATCAGTTTACATTATTTCATCCAGGACTATTAGCATTTTTGATAGTCATGTTGAAACAAAGCAACAAATTAGAAAATAACTTTCTATTCGAGCATAATTCTACAAAAACCATATAAATATAAAACATCAATTGGCTAAATATTAATTTACATCCTCGTGTTGCGATATTATTTTAATTGATAGAGCAGGTAGATATTGATTAGTTGTAGGATATTATCATTTATACAAATATATTTTTAATCAGTTGGAAAACTTGGTTTTCCGTTTCACTGTACAGACAATTACCATACGGGCAGTAGGGAAAACCGGTAGATTATTTCTCTGTATTTTATTCAAATCAAGTATAAATATTATTATTCATAAATCATTTACCGTTTTAATATTGTTCAAACAATAGTTTTTGAGTTAAACAGTCTCGGGGTCATGTTGTTCTTTAAAAAGTTTTACGTATCCAATCATAGTATTACGCAGCGAGCCTAAAAATGTTAAAAAGGGCATTTTATTGTTCTCAGTAATAAAGTACACTAATTTCAAAAATAAAAAAATGGCGATTGGGTTGAGATTGAATCAAAATTAACTTACTATAATTTGTAATATATATTTAAATTTTAAATACTAGAAGACGGGCGAAACCTCTTGGTCGGTTGCGATACAGAAAGGGGTGTATTAAAATTTAAAATAATATTGCTCCTTGAAAATCGATTCCGAGTGAAAGAGGTAGGGTAGATCTGATTTTTCAAAAATTATGAAATTCTATTAAATGATTATATAAGTCGTCAGTAAATATTACAAGTCACTTCGATTAATATTTATTGAACAATAACCAAATAGTTAATATCCTGTGATCAAAACTCGTCAAAATAATCTTTTTCTTAAACTTTTTTTTTTTTTTACTGGCTAAAAATAAAACCTTATAAAACACTTGTATCAATGAAATATAGAAAATTTGGATAGTACGTGACGAAATATACTAGGCGGTGGATGGTTTGGTTATCGATATCAGTAGAAGTTTTTTTTTTGCAATTGTTTCTGTTTTTCTCAGTCATTCGGAAAAAATATTAGGAAATACGAAATATGACTCCCCCAAAGGAATGAAAGGTTTTTATTGGTTTATATATCAGATCAATCCTTCCGGTTAAAGTCGTTCACATGGACGAAAAAATAAAACGCATATCATGATAAAACCAATAGCATTTACTGTCCACAACAGAATATCTATTCACGTGCGTTTAATATTAAAATTCTCCAATAGTCTATGCCGATACATTCTATTATATAATTCATTGTTCTGTATAATGATATGTTTTTTTAGTACATATATTTTCACTCTTTGTCAGCGCAAGAGCACATAAAATTGTACAGGCTCGACTTGTTTAATTAACTACCGTCAATGTACCACTGTAAAGCGTATACTATTTAATTAATTTGAAAATGGGGCTTCAATGACGACCTTCAAGTCTCAGCCATTTTTTTTTTTTACCACTATTTTTAATTTTATGCTGTCCCATGGTATTTATGAGCTTTGGTAATCTGTTCCATTTTTCAAAAATCTTATTTTCCGCTACGCGAATGATCGATCAACCGACCGAAAAAAATGAATATTACGTGTCACCCAATTCTATAACTTTTCTGACTACCGGAATACTATATTTTTAACGTTTGATAATAATGTTGGGGTTATAAAATCGTTCTGAATTATAAAAATAATAATAATCATGATGGTACAAAAACGGTTGATATTTTCAAAAATAAATAGCTCATCAAAGTGGATTCTTTTATCGTTTTTAAAATGTTCGGTAAAACTTTGAGAAATTTTGCAACTGCACATCGTAGATTTGATGGATCCTTAAATATTAATGGTCCTTTAAAAATCAAACTTTGACTCGTGGCTGATTCTTTAAATTTTATTGTTATACTTAAGTTAAAAGCTGAATTTTCATGTGACCGTATATACTTATGTTTAAGTTTCAGAAGCTATACTTGTAATATATTTCAAAAATGTGTTTTACAATGGAGTGCAGTCTTAACTCTTTGGTCCGGTCTGGACGTGTCATTTAGTCTTATTATTTGATTCCGGCACATTATTAATTGTTTGCCGTTTGAACAAACAGCACAGCATTAATTTAAACTTCTGAAAATAAAAAAAAATAATTTATTGATACTGGGTGTTAATTTTAATGTGGATTATGCTAGGAAAAGTTATAGAAAAATAAAAGAATCCATTTAAGTTTTTTCTCATTGTAAATACTTTTAAAGGTATGAGGAACAAAAAAAATAGTATGTAAATAAAATGGATCAAAAATAAGTAAAAATATTTGTAAAATTAATTTATATGTTTAGAATTTACGGAAATACTAAATTTATTACCATCCAAGTTTATAAACTATCAATAACACACCTAAAATATAATAAAATAAAATAAATAATATTTTGATTATGATTTTAATGTTTGTATAACATTATAATTTTTTGGGGTATGTATTTCGATTCAGTCACAAAAAAAATCCACAATAAAACTACACATTTTTCTATTCACTTAGAATTTAAAATTAATATAAGATACATTTTGCATATTTTGAGTCGTGAGAAATGAGAAAGGTCGAAAATGCGAATTCACTCTTAATTACAAATTTAAAATTGTACTAACTTATGTACAAAACGTATCCTCGATAGTAATCGTTGTATCATAATTCAAACACTTCCATCATGTTGAAACGGAGCGACGCGACGGTGGGACGCCGGACAGCTTCGAAAGTAATGTAATAACTTAAGTCTCATTATTTTTCTTAATATTCATTATTAAATGGAAATATGTACAATATTACAAAAAACCTTTCACCGTTCAGTAGAGTCCCGAACACTAGAACGGTCGGAATGGCTTTACAATTACCAGGTATCCCTACGTTTTTACAACAGTATGTCAATATAAGAGAAAAAAAATAAGGTTGGCAGAATGTCGGTGAAGTACCTTCTCACTATAGCAAGTAACTTCGTAAACACCACCGAACATCATGGGGGGTGGACCAGGGGACGTAGCCGGTGACTGGCTGATGATTGGTGGTCGAACAGACAGTTGGCTAGGCAGCTGGTCGGTTGTTCTTCTGAATTTTTTGTTCGAGAGACCTAGGTTCTTTCTAACCATGAGGTATTTCCAAGTTGCCATGAAACTTGTGTAAAGTCTTAGGGAGAAAGAATGGAACGTCATTCAATCGGCAAATGTCGGTAGCGTATCTGGATGGCCGATTGTTTGATTGATCGCTGGACAGATCGTCGAGGGCGAGTGTTTGGCAGCAGGTTTAATTTGCCCCCGAGATAATACCAGCTAACGGTGTGAGGCTGTACTCCAATCAGGACTGACGGCCGACGTTATATCTACCAGTGGCGGTTATGCGGTGATAACGATAGTTTTAGGGGTTCAGATAATACGTCGGACAAAACGGTACTATCTGGTCGTCAGTGTTTGTTCCAGTAATGTCAAAAAGTTCTCAGATCCAATAATTCATCGGTGCCGGTTTGAGTGTGCACGACGGAATGACTTGTATGATCGAATACGTCCGTGTTTATGCATCGTGATCTCCCAAACGGACGTATCTCATTGGATTATTATTTTTGTGTTATGACGCGTTCGTTGTGATTTCCATCCGTGATAATGTGTCGTTTTACAGTATCGTAGTATGTAGTCATTGATTGGTTGCCGATTGAACAGACATTTTAAAGGTTATTTATTGGTTAATTTATTTTGAAATTAATATTTATTAATCGGGGATAATCGCTTGCCAGAAATAAATAAAAAAATAAAAAAAGTATAAATTGTGTCTTACTGTTTTTTTTTTCTCAGAGTACGTGGTGCGCATACTACTTGCAATATCATTCGAGATGCCAATATTTTCAAAGTGCCTTTAATACGGCCATGATTGTAATAAAATTTAGTCATTTTCAAGGAGCTTAGATAAAAGCAGGCAAACTTTTAAAATGAAAATCTTATTTATGACCACACATTACTGTGCAGTATAGTTTTTTATTATTTCGGTTTATTACAATCATATTTCGGATAAACGGTTTATGAGCTACTGTCATTTAAAGATTGAAAGCGGAGGTATGATTAATGTCAAGTGATGGAAACTTTTTTTTATGCTGTCATTTATTTTATACGTATAAATTCTTTCCTCCATCGCACGAAAACAACTTTTAAACATTTTGTTGGAATAAAATGTAGCATTACTCAAAAATGTTTTTAACAGCAAATAATGGTACTAATAAAAAAAATGAATAACTGAAGTATATAATAATTAAAATAGTAAAAGTTGTATTCCAAGTATATTACAATTTGCTGTAAGAATATTATTATTTTACTCTTAAAATTATATTATAATTTACAATAAAGTGCGTGTCATATTTGTTTTATTAAAAAAAATTATTACGTCAAATAACTTTGGTTCTAAAGAGTTTAATCATATTAAAAGCACAATATTGATAAAGGTCGTTAAATTTAAAGCTAGGTAATATAATTTTTCAGATGTTGGTAACTTTTATTATTTATTTTAATGTCTTATTCGACGTTTTTCATGGCTAAAAACATATTAAACCATTCAAATATTTAATAATGATTTTATGTTTCTACGGTATTTTCTAAGTTATCGTTAGTTTTTTTATTACTTTTAAAGTAATTGATAAAAAATTATATTTTAATTATAA